>OZ020177.1:1689649-2148355 GCA_963971145.1 Sussaba pulchella
TAGAAGGATGCAGTCTCAACTCTCGACTTAATTCGGTACAACGGGCACGCCGCTGCTGCATCTCGTGTTCGCGATTATTATTGTTCGCCGGTTTTGCATGGCAAAGCTGACCAGTTTGCCGCGGTTAGGTCGTTAGTTTCCATTGTGGAAAGCTTCACCGATTTGTAGTTAGCATTAAGCAGAAGCAGTGATGGCAGATGCCAGGCTTATCGTATTCTGCTACAACTACTTCATGAGTAAATATATATTATGCATAGTAAATACTTGTATAATATATGTATCCACAATATATATATGATCAATCATATATATCGCTTTTTACCATTTGAACTCGTTTTAAGAGCTTTCTGCTAGTCAATAATGAAAACCGATCTTACTTTTTAAAATTTCAGATAATTTTACATAAATTTGTTCCTTGAATGTAATTTCGTTTGTCGGTTAAGATACGAAAAAATGTTAATCGAAGAAAGTAAGCACAAATGTCACGGAACATCCTCTACAATTTCGGCTCTACAATCGTAGCCCTACAATTGTAATTGTTGTAATAGAGAGATAAATCCGAAAAAAAAATCAAGCACATCGTTGTTGTCAAGGACGACATCCTACATTTGTTTAAAAGATTCCTGAGAATACGCAGTCCAAATCATAGCAGATTTTGTGGAATCGCTCACATATATGTGACTAATTAACAATGTAGTACAACAAGCTTCAACGAATTAGAGAGCTTTGCTTTGCATCTCTTCGGTCGCCATTGTCCCGAGTTTCTGGAGTGATCCGCAGCCCTCGAAACAATTGCTTCGACGGCTGAATCGTCCAATGTCACAATGATGGTTAACCCGTCGTCCCATCTGCCCAGTGACCGTGCGGACAAATATTCCAACGATCAGCAATACTCTTCATCATTGCAACGAAAATTCAGAAAACCTCGAAATTCAAATTTAGCCTGTTATTTCCCAAAAAAAATTATCATCATTATCTCGAAAACCTTTTTTTGTCAGTAGAAAAAAATTGTGCGAAACACTTTTCTCAATATTAAAACAATTATGTGATGCATTCGTGGAATCTACCTCGACCGAGAAATTGTTACCCGAAATATTTATCAAACCATCTGCTTATTATGCTCACGAATCATCAAAATTTTGCGCAAAGTGGCGACGATGTGTAGCAAATATCGTCCGTATTGCGGTCGAGCGAGTTACGAACTGTTTGCGATTACGTTCGAAATTAGTTGGAGCATAAACCATAGTTATCGACTCGACGTATGCTGAAATTCTCTTCGACTACCCACAGTTATGTTTCGAATGGACGATTGCAGGACGACGTCATTGCCGTTTGAGTCTATGAAATAACTACGTAAGCTTCGTGTTCGGTTATTGAAGTGGTATTTCGCGTTTTGATTAACAATGGGATTTCCATGGAAATAGTCGGTTCGACTCGGATTCTGCGTGGCATCGAATCAAGCTTAGAATTTAGTTCGGTTATTTTATACGACGCGATAAACCTCGTTCTGTCGGCGTGTATGAGAATTAATAATAATGATAATAATAATAATAATAATAATGATCATAATAATATATGTTATATCCATGTATCATGTATAAAATATATCATGTTATATTATTTTATTCGTTATATATATTTCATTCTATTAACCGGCCACCATTTATCACAATAATTATTATCATTATTATGAGCACATATATGTGGTTATAGAAATATACATACAAATAAAGAGGTCGAACGTACGCCCTATATAAGAATAAAAAAACGGTAGATCGATGGCAAGGATTGAATCGACGTATATTCCATTCGGTTTTTCCATTACTGCGTCCTCCTTTCTTTCATCTTTTTCCACATCTCCGTCTTTGTCCCCGTTTGCGATCGATAACAAAAATAAATTAAAACGAAACGAAATCAAGACGTAAGTCGTCCTCGCTCGTCTTCCGTTTGGCCGGGAAATCCGTGCAAAATTCGTCGGTTGGGCAAAAAAACTTTTAAAAAACTCGCAAACGCTTGAAAATGCTTCTTACGACGTACATCTCGGGGCTGTTTGCGCGAGGTACGGTGATTCCCATTTCCGAACGTCGGTGTGTAATAACTTCGAAAATCACGATGCCATCGTTAATCACGCTTTCCACCTCCGGGCTACCGACAATTCCATATATGCACAATTCCATATATACGTGTGTGTGGCATTCAATTCGCATGTATACTCGACTGTTGGATAGTCCGCGAGTGAGGCCAATCGATTTGATCCCGGGAATCCCCATCGCACGTACCGCAGTACTCTCAACTGTGTTCACGTTTTCACAGATGAGCCAAACCTTCGACCCCTTACCCCGCCGTCCTTCCAAATGTGGGACCCGTATTTTCCCAACGAATTTTCCATCCTCGTGCACCGGCGACTCCATATCCCCGACTCGGTGCACTCGCTATTGCGCTATTTCTCGAACAAATATACAACCCAGACTCGCACACGCAAAAAAAAGGAAAAAAAACACGTAGGACCTGCGGAAATGCGAGATTCGGTCACCCGATGCTCGTCGGTATTTAAAACATGTCAATGAACAGTTCAAATTTTTTTTAAATAGAACCGTAGCAGTGGATTGAAAAGTGCCACCGAGATACGGTTTTTTTTTTTTTTTTATATATATATAAATTGTTCAATATGGATTTTAACGCACGTTTATGTGTTTTTACTGGGATATTCAATGTTTGTGACTTGATTTATTCGCGTGGAATTGAAATCTGCGTCGTTGCTGACGTAAATCGCGCGAATGGAGGAAGTTTCGATGAAACTATTAGTTCGAGGGAAATGTTTGGAGGCATTTGAGCACGTTGTTAGGGTTGTAACGGAGTTAAAGAGTTACTGAACTATTCTGGCAATCCCAGTGAGATTCTATAATCGGTCTCCTTGTCAGGTCACGATCGGAACTTCTCAAAGAATCGAAACAATCGATCACGAAATCGTTAAATATCTTAATTTATCAAAAGATGTAGAAAAAAGATCACAGAACTTGAGCTTCCGTTTTATACGTTACCTGAGGTTAAAAATTAGATTTTTTTTGTACTATCTACAATATTACAATATTATTTAGACTTGTGTAGAATTGTGGATATAAATATTTGACAACAGCGTCGCGAGGGTTCAAAATTCTACCTCAATGTTTGCTGCTTCCAATTTTCGGAGGATTTTTTTAGGGTGGGCCTAATTATTTTCTTCTTGCGTAAATCAATTTACCGTTGTTTAATAATCTTATTCTATTTTATTTTTATCAATTCTGTCGCCGCGAGAGGAAGAAAGCAAAACCTCGGAAAATCAATCATCCGTGGTCTTAATTTTTTTATCTTGAACATGAGGCGGTTGCTACGATTGAGATCATTGCATATTCTTAAATCAAATAATCCTATTTCAAGGTTTACATTATTTCGTATAATTCGATTTCACATTCAAATATTTTTCATTTTTTTTTCATCACTGACAGATGAAGAAATCAGATAATTCCGAGATTAATACTGACAAAGACTCGAGCATCTCGTCACACATTGTCTCACCTTAAAAAAAAAAAAAACTTGTCGCCAAATCTACAATACCACAATATTATTCAAACTCATAGAAACAACTAATGATCGATAACTTCGATCAAAATCACGAAATTCCGTGACACGTTCTAAAAATTGAACAACACACTGTATTTACACCAATTACTCCGTTGGGTACACACGATGAAGCGACAAATACCGATGAATACGGATTCGTCCATACCCATTGTTTGTCGATAGCGTCCATGGCGTTTGGTCCAGACCGACGGTCGCGACGTATTTCGAGCCGCGGAAATTCACTGTTCGTGTGTACTTTTCCACTGCTATCGTTGCTCGCGTCCCTGCAAATACAATGTTTGTACAAATTCTCGGTGTAGGGCAGGTTCAGGGGTGTGGTCGGGGGTAGGTCGTTGAGTGTCGGGTCGAAATGGCGCATTACCCGACGGCGGCTTTAAACCGGGAATACGTTTATTCGGTAACACACGCGGCGTCAAGTTGACACGTTCGTTCGTCGGAGCTTCGAAAACTCTCGTGAGCTATGTTATATAGGTATGTGTATATGAGTGACGTACCCCGCAGTGACGAACAGCACGGCAAACTCTACCTGGCAAACCATCCCCACAACCCTCGGGTGCTTATCCACCCGATGAGAGGCCTTTAGACCTGTGCGCTTCGTTTTTTATATCTCACCCTGGGGGGATGACTATTAAATTTAAACGTACGTGCGGACCAACGGACGTGACGATCCCTTGCGGTGGCAAAAAAATGTATGTATACATATACATAGGTATATATGAAGGAGAAAGAAAAAGCTAGCAGATTCGCCTCGTTTCAAACGTCTGCTCCTCGACGCCATTAGCTTGGAAAAATATATATGAGGCAGGACGCCTCAATTCGAATGGGTCAAGGCCCTAACAGTTGAAGAAATGGTTGACTAGTGTTTCTTTAGGTTGGGGTGACTCGAGGATAACCCCTGAGTTTTGACCAAAATTTTCCCATAGGCCTTTCGCCCCTAGACAATTTTAAAAATGGTCGGAACAGAGGAAGCGGGCATTCTGCGTGTGCCGAATTGCATCGATCTGCAGGGTGTAAGATGTACATAATATACCGGGCGCTGCTATTCGAATGGAACGATCCCCCTTTTTTTTAAGCAATAATCGTATATTTTCGTTTTAGTCTGGGGAAACTAGAAAAATACCCGCTGACTTTTTTTTTATTTTCCTATGGCACTCTCGCTTATAATGCCTATAATGAACCTTGCTTTATAATTTTAGAACGGGAGCTTTTTTCGCGTATTAATTTTTTAAAAATTGTTAATCTTCGAAATTATTTAATTAAAAAAAACCTGAAATAAATTCTACCAACAAATCCTTGAAAATTTATATGTATTAAAAAAAGGTAAAAACCAACTTGGATAAAATTTATATACATCTATAGCGAACAGTTTTTTTTTTCAGCTAAAGCAAAAGGCAAAAAATATCTCTCCTCCACCTTCATCCCAGAAATATCGAAAATGTGTAGCGAAAAAATTCCGAAAAGAAAAAATATCGCTCTTCCATTAAAAAACGAAAATCATTTTGTCCATTCCATATTTTTACGATGGCAACGTCAAGTCAAAATCAAAACGATTCGATCGCGGAATAAGCATCGCTACTGCTCCTGTGATGCTGGAGAAAAAAAATGAGAGAAAAATGGAGAAAAACGAGTAAGAGGTTGAGATCCCAGTTTACGATTTCCAATTATACGAACGTACGATCGAATATCGCCGTACACGAGCATCGAAACGGTGGCCACCGGGGATCTGGGCGGGAAGGGGAGGGGGGAGCAAAAGCAGGAGAGGCGAGCCTGAGGTCGCGGCTTTCGCCAATTAAGAAAACTAATTTTGTCCGGAGCTTGCGAGACCGCCGGTACCGCAACTTTCTCTCCCTTCCGGCCACGTACATTTCCACGTCTGCTTGAACATCTATATTTATATTTTTTTTCTTTTATTCACTATTTTTTTATCCCTTTCCAACCAGTTTTCGCTTCGTTTTGCTTCTTTTCCCACCTTTACTTCCACCCCATTCGCCACGATCGGCGAAGGGGGAGGGGATAGGTCGGGGGGAGCGTAATCCGTGCGAGCCGTATCGCTAAATTTAATTCAACACCAAAAGGCGCGAATCTCACGCTATCGCGCACACGCGTCCGGTTATCGCATTATCTATCAGACGGAGGCTAATCGCTTAACATTTCTCGAAAATCGAGTCGCGATAAATTTAACCGATCCGCTCGAACCTGCGAAAACTGATCGAACCGAAGTTCTCCCGCCATTTACCTCCTGAATGTTAAATCCCAAACTCCTGGCTCGACGACGCTGCGCGAATTATTCTTCGATCTCTATTTCTAGTTATCGTAAATGACGGTGATACGCATACGAAATTGAATTATCAAAAACCGTTGTTATGTGGGAAGAGTGAAAAATCGAGATTGACTGGCGATTAATATCGGTAGATTTTATTTTCTCCCGTCTGCGAGCAATGGAAACGAGAAAAAGGAAGATAATGCGAAATCGAATTACAGGATGATGACAGATAATGTGAATCTGGAAATCGAATTACTTCGTTTGAGACCATGAAACAATGTCAATTGACACAGCCACGTCGTGTTCGAAAACAGACAAATGGAAATCACCTGAAGATTGATTTTGATAGACTTCATTATCTTCGTCTGACAACGACAAAAATAAAAATAAATATTTTTTATAATTTATGTCTAGACACCTAAAACATCCAGGACTTTTTTATAATTTTCCGGTAAGCTCTGAGTAAGGCGTTGCATTCCCTAATTTTTTTTTTCAAATTGTAAGACATGTTTTTCTAAATACCGATAAAAAAACCAATGCAAAATGGAATGAGTGGAAATAATGCCAATCTCTGGGCACAATTACTTCATTCAAAAATACGCAATAATCTCCAGCACTTCGAAAAACATTAAAAATATTGTAAATCGCAGATCTCAATAATCCCAGTAAAAACATTCAACCCCCGTCGACGTTGCTGTCAAATATTCCATCAGACCGCTATCCCCCTTCCTCCCCGCCCCTAACGCACGAAAATCTACGCCCTTTGCCCGCACTCGTTTCGTTTACGATTCCCCATCGAGATAACAATTATTCCGTCCTCGATAAAGCAAACGCGCGGCGCGAATCAGATTGCAATCTAAATGATATCACGCCACTTTATGCCCGACGAATGTTACCGCGGTCTATGGTCTCAGGGCCTTTTTTTCGCTTCGTCGAGCCTCGAACCTTTATGGTCGCGACAATATTATGGTACCGCAAACGCGAAGCAGCTGAAATACGTACGCGATACCGTTTTCCCGCGACGTTGTCGCGCGACGCTTAAATTAATCCACGATATATCAGTCATTAAAGGCGTTAAGTCGAGGAGCCGGCCAGCCGACCGGTCGACCGACGAGAACCGACCGGCCAAACCCCGAAGGACGATTCCCCGCGACCCCAGGACTAATGGTAACCGCTCACGGAAAGAAGGAATTAGTTGAAGGGGATCATCACCGGCACGATAGGACGTGCGATTTTTTAAAACTTTGCTTTACTTTTTTCATCGTAAGATTATACGCAACCGATTTAACTTTTAGGTTACATCCACACCAGCCCGGCTATTTGAAAACGTTCGACGAAAATTAAATAAAAATAATAATAATAATAATAATTATTATTATTATATATATTATTATTATAAATCTAAATTTCTAAATGAGTAGTCCAGTAAACAATTCTGTCGGTCTTGTAGCCATACAAAAATATATACATCATTGAATGCACTGGATCGAAGTAAGGAACGAAACTTCGAGGCTTCCAGTGCCAGCAATAATCCATCCAAATGGAAATGATGGAAACCCGTTCTTTCGAACAAACAAAGTTCGTTCAAAGAACTCCCGCTGGCTCGCAAGCCTATGGTCCAGCTCCAAAAATCACAATTGTAGAAAAAGTTTATTCAGATGTTCCGTGATTCGGTCCAAAAAACACGAAATCCAGCAGAAGTTAGTTTTCGCGCCATTGATTCCCAAGACGTTGGCGCTGCTGGATCAAAAATGTTGGCCAAGCATCGAACCGTATATGTCGCAGTTGAAAATAAAAACAAAAATAAAATACAATGAATATAAAATCTAATGGAAATAAAATACAATAAAATAACCAACAGAATTCTCCCTCATCCGTGGAAAATTTTCGTACAAATTTTCTTGCAGGTTTTAAATTTCCGGAAAACGCTGTTCGGTCGATTGATTGTCGAATGAAACTAGGATAACCGTCGTCTTAAAAACCACGGCTTCTAACAGTAACGTCGTGGGTAACCCATGAAGTTTCGCTTTAACGTACGTGTACGCGATAGTACTTTATAGTACATCCGCACGAAAGCTTTTCGCGTAATCGATATCATTACCCCAGATTCTCGAACGGTTAATGCAAACTCGCGGACCAGGTTGGATCGGATTCCGGTAGCAAGAAATGGCCTCGTTGTATACGACCGAACGTTAAAATGGATCAAAGAAAAAAAAACGTCGTCTTTTTAGCATTCCGTGCCGTAAATCGGAATTCTTGTAAAGTCACTGGCGTGTCTGTCCGTCTGTCCACAGCTGATATTCTCAGAAACGACGTAGAAACTCAACATTTGGCCCAGTAATACATTTTATCAAACCACGTATTGTGTACCAGACGACAGTCGAAAATATTCGTGTTAGAATTGAAGAAGGGGCAAATTAGATCCTCAAAATTTTTCGAAGAGAAAAAAGTGTCCATAAAATGTACATATATATGTAAAAAATATACGAATACAGGAAAAGTATAAAGAAAAATGAAAAAATATAACATAATAATAAATACACATACAGAAATGCGCCTATCACTGTTATCTCCTACGCCTCGATTTATCATCACATGTATGCAGAACTACAGCAAAGCCGTAAATATTTCAAAAAACCTCTCATCCATAACAGTGCCTTTTTCATAAACAACAATCAATAAAGTCAAGTTTCAAAACAAAAACAAAAACAATATCCCGGACATTATTTCTACCGAGATTTCGGCCAATTCGAGGATTACAGAACCGAGCTATCCGGGACGTCAGCGATTTTATCTCTCGAAAGACGATGCAAAAATGGCGTCGAATAAGCTGCGGATATTTACGAATAGTACATATATACACATATTCTTATCGCGAAAAAGCTGAGAGAGTCTAGAGGCTAGTCTGGCCAGACGATATTCCTATCCGGTTCCGCAGCCGCAGCAGCAGCCGCAGCAGCAACCGCAGCAGCGGTAGATAGAGTAAGAAGCGCCAAGGCAGTAGTGAGCCATCAAACCAATGTTCGAAATCCCTGGTGATACACGCGCTTCCGGCTGCCAGACACATAAAATGCCCGTCCGCTCTCGGGTGCGAGCTAATCTTCCTCGGCGGCCGGAGGACCACCTCCTTGGTTCACCCAAGGAGCTTTAACCCCCCCTCCCGTCTCTTCGTTCTCGCCTCCCTCGAGTGCTACACACCGTTCTTGCACCGAACCCCCCATCGCCCCTCTCGTCTTTCCCGGCATGTCCCACGCGTCCTCTTCCACCGCGTACCCGACACACCCATCGGAAAATCCACTGGAATTCTAATTCCCTCGACCACCGCCGCTTCAACCTTCGTCCTTCCCGTCCAGAATCCACCGTAAGCTTCCTCGGCCATCGACGATTCTCAAATTTCACGATAAAAAACAGAACCTCCATCAACGAAGCTTCTTCAAGCCCAGTTTTTCAACGTCAACCTACTTTTGAACACTTTTGACGGTTCGCCAAACTTTTATTTACCGGAAAACAGTCGGGAGACAGATTGAGTCTCGTAAAGTACTTCATTAAAGTATCCGACTTTTACGAAGCTCTGCATCGACCTCGGTCTGGTTTCCAAGGTGATCCTTAGAACGTCCAAGCTCGAGTTTTATTATTCCAATAAAAAAAACATCTTTTCGGTATCGTATCGACATTTTTTTTTTCTTTCGAGTTCCCAACGAGAAACAAGACTTTTTCTTGGAGTGACCTCGGACAACTTTCATCCATACTCCGTTCTCCGGATGTAAGATTTCAAATTCTTTTTGTCCGGCTACTGTCGTGGCTTTGTGTCACAATATACCTATATATATATTTAATCGACACGAAGACGAAGCTTCGCGTGTAACGCTGTTACACGTACCGACTCTCAACGACATTTCTCACGTTCTCGAACACAAACGAGAGACCGCTACTTCCTATACATTTATTTATAACTACCCCGTTCTCTCTTCTCCCAACGCCGATGGCCGACCCGAGGTGTTCTCCAGGCCACTGGCAATCTTCAGAATGCATCTGCATATTTATAGTCTGCTTACAACTTGTTTGTAATGGGTTCGCTGCTTCCCTCTATACATAGATTGTTTTATTTTTTCTTGCTTTTCTTCCTTCGCGCGGTGAAGACTCGGCGCGCGTAGCCAACGTAAATCGTGTACCTGGCGAACCTTGTTCATCCTTCCCGCACGCTCGCGCGAATTCCGCGCGCGCCATTCGCCGTTCTCGGCCCTACTCGGCCTCTGCGCCATCCCTTATTTTCACTCTCTTAACCCGACTCCAAGTCTTCTCTCAATTTTCTTCGCTGAAACTTCTCACCCCTTTCGCAAACAGCCCGGGCGATTCGTTTATGACGAAGAATGCGAAAAGCAAATAACGCCCAGTCCGCGGTAATATAAGGGTGCGCCAAACACATTCCCGTGCAATGCTCGGGGAAAAGAAATTCACTTCCGGTAATGCAAATTTTTTTTATCTATTCGGTTTTTTTGTTCGTTTGTTTTTTTTTGTAATTCATTTTTTTGGTTTCGGTACCGCGACGCGGTTACACGCCGTTATAGGATCACTCGTGTTATCCGTCTGTCAAAGCCGATTTTTTCAGAAATTACGTGACGTAGCAGATTATAATTTTTCCATCTTATTGATCCACATATTTTGTACTACGTAAAACTCAATGATATTGTTACAAAAATTGAGGGTGCAAGCGAAATAGGTTTTCAAATTTTTTATTCCTCGAATTTTATGTATCATATGGGGTGTCGTTTTATAGAGCTTTCCATGGGTAATACGAACACATCGTTTTCAAAATTTTTAATAGCACATTCAAAAAGGTATCCTGGAAAATATGCAAAAATAGAATATACCCGTCCCTCCTTTTTTCCACAAACTGTTGAATCTAAAATCAAGAAAAAAATCAGAAAACACAACGCCTTATAGAACGCGTTCACAGAAAAATGATAACAAAACCCCCAAGTTCTTTTATTCCCATACAAAAGGTACTCACCATTTTTTTCGTTCCACGAGTGCGCCATTAGTCTTTTATTTTTCTCGCAGATACATTGCGGATACTTTTCGTACCGATAAAACCGGTTGTGACTTTACATCGTTTCGTGTGCAATATAACGCGGTTATGTGCAAGGCACGGCGCGCGGGTGCAACGTCGTTGCAGCCGAGCAACGCGGCGTAACATCGTGTGCCTGACCGCCGCCATCCATTCATACTCATATCAGCATGCATAATTTGTGACCGCGTTACGGATGCTCTTAAGGGAGACTCTTCGCGTTCCCCAGACACAATAAATATCTCTTTCCTTCCGCGCTACCGCGAGTGCACCGACGCTCTCGGTGCGGCTGTGCTGTGTACACCCGACGGCTGCGCCAGAGACGCGCACAGCTTGGCAGCACGAGGTACGACAACCACCGTGCCACATGGCAGTGTCTTCTCTATGTAACGTTGCACGAAGTTTGTGCACTATGAGGATCTCTCTCCGGGTTTTCTTGCGCTTCGAGTACGTATACAGTAAGATCTTAACCTACAGTCCTACAGGAACATTCAAAATTCTCTGTAATTTTATGTCTCTTACCAATTTTTGTTCACCCAAAATTATCACCATTGTTTTAATAATAATGATAATAATAATAATAATAGTAAAATAATAAAAATAATAATAATTGATAGTTTATTGAATAATAATGATTTTTATTGATTAATTTTCTTAAATTACCGATCTAATATTCGGTCCCTTCGATTTATCTTCGCGCAAATTCCATACGTACCAAGGTTAAGTGATATTCCATACACGTTGTGAATTCCCGGATCCGATTGGTCGAAGCTGACGCGCGTTCAAAGCAAAACGTCGATTTTCAGAAAGATTCCTAAAAAATACGATTTCTTCGACCGGTTATCACCAAATTCGGAACAAAATTCGGCTAAATAATTTCTTCAAGTATTCATAGTGCGATGAGATAAATGATTTTCCAATCGCAGCCACTCGAATGAGTTATTGAAAAATAATGTAGCGCGAAAGAACCGTGTCGAAAAGCGCGCGAATTCGTTGTGAGACGAAAGAACGAAAAATCTATCGTCTAGACGAATTTCGGGTCATAATAATGTTCCCGAGAGAGAATGCAAGCGCGGTTGAGGAAACGGAAAGACGTGAACGGAGCGAATAGCGACGAAGCCGGTGAGAGAAAACGACGAAAGCGGAGAGGTGAGCGAGTTTTATCCGAGCGAGCACGCCGAGAAGAAGAGAATGAGAAAATATTCAAATGCGTTTCGAATATACTGCACCAGGTATTTACTATATACAGTAAATACCTGCCGCAGTGTATTCTATATATCTATATAAGCTATATATGTAATAGCCGTTCGTATATAAATATATGTATAGTGACTGCTGTATAGCATCAATGGTTATCTATATATATGCAGCGGTTTATGTTTATATATACACATATATATACGTGAATCCATTGATTCTATACAGCGTTTTATATGTGTGGGAAAAGGTTCTAGGGCGAGATGGGCAGGGATGGGGGATGGACGTTTCGCCTCGCCAAGCTCAGTGGCCCAGCGCCAAATCCTCCGTCGAGTGATTTTTACCGCGATTCTATGCACTCGTCCGTAGAATGTACTCCGCTTTCTCTCAGTCTTTCTTTATCTCTCTTTCTAAATTCTCTTTACTATTTTGCGAGTTCTCGTTCTCATTTTCCACGGTATGCGCTACTAACGCGGCGGAGACTCGCAGCTGCGGTACGTGTCCGACTGCGCGGACATCCTCACTGTACTATACTTACCGGCCAGAACCGACTTGGTACATTTTTTTTTTTTTTTTTCGTGTTTTGTTTCTCGGTCTCGGCCAGGGAGCCGGCAGGGAACGATGACGATCGTTAATACGACAGTCTTCGTGTCCTCATTTTCGTTCTCGCGTGATTAGGGTCGGTTTCTGGATTGTTCGGTATTTTATAATTCGTCTTTTTTTCCGCCAAGTTGATTTGACAGGAATTTGAAATGGATATTCTGTAAAGTTTAATGTCTGAAGAAATTAATGTGAATTTTCAGCTAGATTCGAAAATCCGAAACTCCATGAAAAAATGAATAAATAAGTAGTTGAGTGAATAAATAAATAAATAAATAATTCGAAAAATAAAATAAATGAATGTCTGAGATTGTAAAAATCCATGATCGTAAATTTTGCACACAGTAACGAAGCTACACGGACCATCAACGTGGATTTGTCGTTTTTTTAAAATTCTTCTCTATACGTTTATCCGCAAAGTCATTACCGTAATCAACTCCCGATCTTCTTATCCACAGTTTATTTTTATTTTCCGTCCCTCTCCTTTGCCCCTCTCACCCGTGCGCAAGCTTTATTAGCCCGGCAGTGCACATCGGACGAAGAGAGGGGCATGAAACGGTCGGAAATGCGAGCCCGAGCGAGTACGGGACGTACGGGAACTTGAGTGGAAAAACATTCTTCGTTCGTTTTATTTTCCAACCCAAACCGAAGCCTTTTTTTCAGAAGCCTGCACCGAGAACTGGGAAGGACTGAGGGTCGGGCTGCAAGCTTGCCCAGTCGCAGGATCAGCGTAACTCGATACGCCTTGGTACTTCATTCTTGCAGCGAGTAACGTACGTCGCTCTAGCGCGAGAGAGTCACTCGCGCGAGTGGAATAGCGCTATTACGCGATTCGTACAAACGCGCGCCACGCGACGTACCGGGTGAAAATAAAGAAAAATAGCTATGGAGTGTGTAAAGAATATATGTAGTCTAATGGATCGAATTTGACATGCACATACCGTATACAGAGTGTATATAATATATAAATTATTCATGCACGATGAATCGAATGATATTCAGTATTCGTAAATGACCGATTGAAATACGTCACGTTCATCGTCTTCACACACTTGAATATATAAATAATCATACAAATTAATAATTGATTCACGTTCATATAATAATAATTCAATAATTAATTAATAATGACAATTATTTATGATATACAACATTATAAATATATATATGAAAAAAATTCCTATGAAAAAGTAGTAATAATAATTATTATTATTACAATCGCAATAATTATCGTGAATACACAGTTTGTATATGAATTGTTAGTTAAATAATAATGATATTATTATTATTATTATATTTTTATTATCTAACCAACATTTCATGTATAAATTTCATATTTACGACATAGGTTATTTATTGATCGTATGTCAACGATACATTTTTCATACCGTTCGATCAAATTATAGTTGAAACTCCATACAGTCTACTTACAGAACGTATATTTCCAAATTCATATACAAAATTATATATATTCTTCATACCCTCTTCATGCAATTCTTCCACTTGGTGCACAGCCAACCCGGTCACACCTAAATCGCGTGCGAGCTTGCGACCTATAAAGCTCGTTACACACAGTCCAACCGGTCGTCGATACAATCGTACAACTCCGGGTGCGCCGATCGTACCCGACGTTGGCCCATCCGAGAATCGGAAAACAGTTAAAGTTTGGGGACCCGTGGGCAATACGACCCACCCTCAGCTGAGCCGTACGATCGAGGCAAAATAAAATTTAGCGTTTGAGTTCGGTTGGGGATACCGAGCGTGGCGCGCGATCGTCGCAAGCTCTCTTGGTCCCGCGAGCTCAAACTGACTGCCCACTTTGTTGGGAAATTGCAGGGCTCGGCTCTCCGAATAGATTTTATTGGGCCGAAAGAGTGCGGAAGAATTTTTACGGAACGGAGACCGGAATAAACGAGAGAACGAACAAAAAAATACAACAAAAAAAACGAAAGAGAGAAAGAAAGGTATGTAGGAGAAGAGAAATTGGTAGTACGTAAATAGGTTTCGGAGGATTGAAAATGCGAGGATCGAAGCTGCGATTCCAAACTGGGATTACGTTTTTTTTTTTCGTTCGTTTAATCGTGAAGGAATTGAAGGAGATTGATACTTTCGTTGTCGGTCGTTTTGTCAACGTCGATTATAAATATCGCTTTGAGAATAATTTTTAAAATCAACATTTTCTTACGGATACCGTGAAAATCTTATCATCGATGCTAAAACGTTTTTTTCTCTTTTTTTTTTCAATCGTCATGGGAATTAGATCCGATTACTCTTTCCAATACATCATCTTGTCGGATTGATCGTAAAACATTATAATTTCCTTTTTCCACATTCATAAAGCTCGAACAAAACGTGGGGAAAAAACATAAGAAAAAAATTTTTGCGCAACACGTCTAATGTCGCATCGATCGACATAGACATAGCAACCCGGATTTTTCACGTTACATTTTTCTCTTTGTTTTGCTCTCTTCGTTATCTGCCAGACAGAATCGTCAAGCGGATCATAAATACGTAAGTACGCGTACGTAATGCGAAAGTTTGCACGCGAGTCGTTGGATCAGGACACATAGATGCACACAAGCGCATACACACGAGCATTCTCCTCGTCATTGCCATCGTTGTGTAGATGCGTGCATGAACGACATACGTACGTTAATGGTAATTGCATCAACGAGAGTCGTTGTAGTCGCAACAGCACGTGGTAGAGTTCGACATAGAGAGCTTCGCATGGCTCGGGAATGTAAATTATATTTATAGGCAGGTACTGGTCGACGGGCGGGGGGCGGCGAATGGAAAGAGGGAAGAGAGAGTTGGCCGAAGGGGGAGGAAGGAAGGGTTGGTCGCAACGTGCTGCTTACTTTTGCCTCCGGGATCGCAGTCGAATCACCATAATTGAAGACCCTGGCAATTGAGTGTCGTTCACGTCGTTGTAATGCCATACTAACACATCCGACACGTACGATTTCCGTGCATGGAAACCTATATTATCAAGAGCTTGCACGATTCCGGTAGCACTTAGGTTTTCATAAGCAGGCCATGAGGTACAAGTGAATTTTAACACTCGACGTAACACGATTGACAGCGAAATTTTCGTTTATTTATTTATTTATTTAAGGTTATTTATCTATTAATTTTTTTTATTTCGAATAGATAATTTACAACATCGAGCAATTCATCGGAGATCTATGAATAATAATAAATTCACATGATATATTGTTGTTACATATTATTACTAAAATATTATAATCTAATATAATGAATAGTTAGAGGTATTCATTTTATAAAAATAATATTTATCATGATGCGATATTATCACAAAAATATTATCAATCGATATTTATTTATATTTTCATTCCTCTCCGCCCATTCGTAACCCTCAGAATCGACGAATTTCCGAATATACAACACAAGAACGTCGATCAATAAATTTCCATTATTCACCATAAATCCAGCAATAAGCCAAATCACGATCATCGAAAATTCGCCCACTAGAATCAACGGGAATTTCTGAAGGGTTCCGTACGTTGAAAATTATACTACGCCGTCCAGATACTCCTGAATTTGACCGACAGCCAAGCTCTCCGTGTTCGCTATGTAGCTTTCATCCCTCTTCTCCTCCCCCGCCGCCTCGTACAATCTCCTCGCGTTTCCGACAGCACCCTCGACGGGATACATTTACAGATTAAAACTCGCAAAAAGCACGGGATAAGCGATATTACTCCGGCGGTCGTCCGGTAAACGCAAAAACCATCAGCCATAGGGCATCCCCTTCCCCGCCCTCCCATATCCCTTACACGAACAGCAGCATTCCACGAAGCTCGCAACAGAGACACGTATTCATAGCAAAGCCCTTGTGCCAGACACATTCGTGTGCGAAACTATATTTCTTGTGACCTTTTCCAACGAACGGCGTTCAGTCAGGTCCCCCCCCCCCCCCCCCCCCCCCCCCACCCCACCCCACCCTCCACCTACAGAGCTTTGGCCACACACATTTTTTCCTCGAGGCAACGTCCGTTTTCATTTTCAATTGACTCGCTGACCCGAATCCACCCTTCGTTCTTGCATTTTGAACAATCAAACTGTGCGAATAACCAACGTATCCGGGGGTAGGGGGTGGGGTAGGAGATGCTGAGAGCTGTTTCATGAGCGGCTCACAGGTACAGTAGATCATTCCCATGGAGGATTATTTTGAAGAAATGTAATCGAGGCAGTCGGGAATTTGTCTTATCAAAGAAATTCGGAATACGAACGAAAGTTGTCGAAGCGAGTTTTAAAAAAACTTTTTATAATTTTTGAATGTAGGAAATGATATCGAAATGTTGAGAGAAAATGTATATAAATTAAACAATCGAATATTGTCGAAAATATTGAAATTGCGCATAAATATACGTAAATGGAATAATCCAATGAAGCGCAGAGAAAATAGAAATCTCAACCGAAAAAAATGAAATAAAATATTCAGACGTATTACAAAAAATCATAATCTCAAAAATGAATATGAATAAAATACTTAAATACAGTAAAAAACAAAACATAAAAAATCCCACGAAAAATAAATTTCTAAATTAATAATTATCAAATGTAGTTCAAAAATATCAAAAATCAATACGATACTACAAACATAAATCAATAAATCATCGAATCGTAGTTACCGAGATGCGAAAGACGTCTAAAATTAATGAACCACAAAAGCACAACCCTTGCCGATCCCATGCGCTTCGCATCGGCCTCACGATCTAACCGCGGAATATTTCCGGCTCGTTAACACCGTTCCCGATCACATAATCGATCTCGCCACACTTCCGTTCCGTTAATAATCGATCTCGCCACACTTCCGATTACCCCGAACTCGCCAAGCTTTGAGCACTCGGAGGGTGCTGCACGGCCGCGTGGCGTCGGCAATGAGCAGCACCATCAGCAGCCACCGGGAGCATCAACACCAGAACTGTGAAGGACGAGGCAGAAAGGGGGGGGGGGGCTTGCATAATCCGTACGAAGCTGCACGCGAGAACGACAAAAGCGCGTACGGTAGGTCGTCATCACTGCCGTTGCAACACCGAGCAAACCCCATAAGCGTCTCTAATACGTTCACGATTCGCGATTACTAACATCCAGCTGTGTGTGAGAGTATGGGTGTTTCGAGTGGTTCGAGGTGTGTTGGATATTTTATCCATCGTAATACTTGTACCACTGGAGCCTAACATACACATCGATCCATCCTCGGTTGTGGCTACTGGCTCTGGGGGGGGGGGGGGGGGGGGAAGCCCGAGGGTTCCCGCAAGAGCCGAGCTATGCAAATCCTCGTTTTACGATGGCGATTTCTCGACGGACGGGGATGGATGGCGTCCGAGCTTTTTTTTTTATCGTCTTTTTCCTTTTTATCTCATTTTTTTTATTTCTTTTTATTTCGCCTCTTCTCGCCCGCTTATCGCCCCTGACCCCTATCTGGCCCCCTCATTCTCCCCGTGGGACCCGAAACCCACTGCTCTTCGGGTTTTCCCCTCTTCCCTCCTTTTATCCGACCCCTTCCAGCCCGTCGCTGTCCTCAGATCTTTCGGTATATCCGGACGAACGAAACGAGATGTTCCGAGAGTGAAAAACGGCATGGGTAACGCCGTAAAACCATAACAGATCGTAGGGCTCCCGCGTATTGCGGAATAAAATGTTCGTGCGTGTGTTTTTGCTGGGTACGAGGAAGCGAGAAAATAAACTTTCCGTACGGCGAACGGACTCTCGAAGCGACGCGTTTTATATACGTGGAAATACGAGGTATGTCATATTGTAACGGTAATACGACGACTTCGCGTGGAGACGGGCGCGCGGGGAGGGTGGGGGAAGCAAGGTTGAGACACTTTTTGCTTTGACAGTCCGGGGGGAATCCCCTCGTGATTCCAGGTCGTAAAGCGGGTTATGGAGGCTTCGTGGAGAACGATTTTATCTAACATTTGTTATCGTGATCGACGTTTTATCGGTGTTATTCAAAAATTGCGTGTTGTTTTATTTTTGGTTGGATGGGAGGGGCGAGGAGGGGAGGAGGGTAGGGTACTCAAGATTTATTGGATAATACGGATTTTTTTGGGTTACCAGTGGCTATTTGAGGTTCGATGGGACAATACCATCGAAAATGGAATTACGCAACCGCAGCTCTAACTTTCGTTATGTGTCGTTTTTTTATTGATCAATAAATCTTTAAGTTATAGAACAATTGGTTGGTGAACCTTTAATGGTTACTAGGGGACCCCTGGAGAACCTCATCATGATTGTGCGTTTCGATTTGTGTCAACCTTGCGAAAATAATGAGGATAATTTGAGTTCTTCTTATAATTTTGTCGACGTTTTTTTTTTCTCTGAAATATTTGCAATATTTCTCTAAAACTTCGTAATAGATGTACGTTTTGGCGCTGGCACTGTAGCGATTATCTGATCTTGAATTAAATACATTGGCAGTATACATCTGGAATATTTCAAAGAAACATTCAAATTTGAATAAGTTATTTAAATTTTTGTAAGAGGAGTCACTTTTCCGACATTTTTTTTCTTCAACTGTGGCAAAATGATAAATTTCGAAAATAAATAAATTGCCCCTAATCCTTAGAGACGCAACGGATACTTTGGCGTTTTAGTTATTTCAGAATAACGGAAACGGTAATTTAGATCACAACTTTCAGCGTCTGGGGTCGAAAGGACCCTCCTGTGAGCGTTGCGAAGTTCTTCGGAAGTGTGACCGTTGAGGGTTAAGATGATAAATCTAGAAACGCGTCACATCAGTTTCGACATCGATGTTGTAACAGCAGCTGACCTTTTTTTATCGGTTCCTCAAATTTTTCTTCCGACCGTTATCAACCACCTTGCAAAGGCTTTTCAACTTTTCACGGATGGATTCGCTTTTCGCGAACGTTGGGTGGAAACGTCCCTCGTCGTTTTCGCGATTCTCTTGTATCGACGAACGCGCAGACAGGGTCTCATTTTCGGTGCCCGCTCAGACGTAGCGAAAAAGTTTTTCGTCGCTGTCTTTCGGGACTTCGTTATCACCCCTGAAGAAAATATTTTTCCGTCAATTCTGTGTGAAACCGTTCAACGAAGCTAATAAATAAATTTCATCCAGCTCGATAAATCCCAAAAAGGTGCGCGAGAAAAATGCGTGCGTGAGCATTATTTTTTTTTTTAATATTTTATTTTATTTTATTTTATTTTATTATACTTTATTTTATTTTTTATATTTTATTTTATTTTATTTTATTTTATTTTATTTTATTTTATTTTATTTTATTTCATTTCATATTAATTTCATGTCGCAGCTGCAGGTGAGCGTTTATTCCGTATTCGTCATCGATATTCCACAAAACCACTTTTTTTCATTCTTTCACTATATTTCCGACCCTTTTGCGGCTACGGGCTTTCATTCTCATTCCGATTCTACAAGCAACGTACGTCGTGCAGTCGTGAAACGCGAGCCAAACGAGTTTTTTCGACGGCTTCTCATAGCCCCAGCCGTTGCTCCGGAAAGGTGTACTACTGATCGATCTTCGATGAGTCTCTGGAGAAATCTATTTTCTCACGCGGTTTCACGATCGTTTTAGTTCACAATCATTGAAAGATCATAAATATTAAAGAATCCTCAACTGAAAATAAAGATAAAAATAAAACGATACCCGCAATTGTATGAGTTCGTTCCGATTACGTCGTGCGATTGATTGATTCCAATAATTACATTCATTAAAGATTCACCCTCGTGCGAAATTTTTCACGTGAATCGATATTTTATACTCCACCCTGGTAATGCATTGCGCGATTGTGCATATGTGTGTGAGCGTGGGTGAATGTGTGTGTATATGTGTGTGGGTCAGACCGCGAATAATTGATGTGCGACCCGACGCTGAGAATCGTAATGGAGGTCAGACCGGAGGGAGCGATAGGACTGGGTCAGTGAAACTCGCAAGTGTGGCAACAGCCAAGGTAATTCTCGTGACTTTTCAGAACAGTGATTGGCCTTTGACCGGCCATTGGACGTCGATACCCTCGACACCATATAGAACCCCGTGTTTTCGTACGATTGTCCCTGGAAGGCTCGGACCTTGCGTCGCGTAGGTAAACCATAAACGCGGCAGTGGCACCAACCACCGAAAGAGACTGGCCGGATGGAAAGGCGGAACAAAATTAATAATAACAATAGCAATAATAATACCAGCATTAAATATTTCAATATACTCGAATATAAAAATATAATTAATAATTTTCTAACAGTGCATTGTATAATAAATGTATTATTATTTTTTGACATATAAATCTTCACATTTATTATCCATAGAATTTATAATTAATTCGTTAATCAATCTAGAATTATTATTATTTATAATTATTGCGTCACTCACAATTTTATACTTTGTCGACCTTCTCGTTATTACCATGAGCCAGCTGAATTCTAAAACGGTAGATTTGAAATTTGCCTAACGTTCGAAGGTTCGCTCTGTGGAGATTTTATTTTTTTTAAAGTTTTTATGTCTCTACCGTGCAATGGTGTCACGCTTGGGAATAAAAATACAATTTCACAATGATTTGTTCACATTGCCTTCGTCTTCTCGTATTGTCTTTGAATTGTCTTCTATTTTTTTTCCTTACGGGCTTTGACGTTTCGGAACTAGGCAGGATTTATCACAGTTTATAGATCGAAGAGTTCCGAGTAATCGTAGAGGAAAAAATAAAATTAATTTACGAAAATATCGTTCGTGAAATAATGACGAAAGAAATAGAACGGTGAAACAGGGATACTCGGCACGCGATCAAGTAGGTTATTCGTCTCATAGTTATTGCTACCCAGTTGGGTTTAACCACGCGACTCGCAATCTTCCTACCGAATCGTGCATTAAACTTTTTAAATTTTTATTTCGTCATTCTATTACGTCGTTACGATTCTATCGGTTTTTTCTTTACATTCTTCGATAGATCATTATCGTTATCGATGCTTACATACGTTCTTATCATTTTCTCATTCCCCACAATTTCAGCGAAATTCACTTATTCCGTCACATTCGAAAATTAATTTAACATTATTTATTATTTGAAAAAAAATCGTTTACCGTCGAATAAAAAGATTGATTATAAATGTTTGGGGGCGGAATGGGAATGAGTTGACAGTAACTCTTCGGTCATAAGACGATAATTGTTTCTCACGTGCGTCACGTGATGGTTTTACACGATGAATCTTGGCCGGCACATCGACGACGTACGTTTCTAGTAATTTAAGTAGTACGAGTAAGTCGATGGGCCGCCAGGGTGCACTATGTGAGGGTTGCGTTCTGTTCGGCTCCACATATTCGCTCTCGGTTTTTAGCGGTACCCGCGGTGAAAACACCGACCGTGGAAGCATGAAAATATCGGCTGGCCGATGGCCAATCCGCAGTAACGGCTGGGACGAGGCTCTCGTTGCTTCTCATCACTCGTTTCTTCGGTTCGACTCTGTTCGCGTGAGGGCTACCAGCGTTTGTTATTTTTAAATTTATTATTATTATTATTATTATCATTAATGTTCGACGACCGGAAATAAAATTATAAGTCAAGTAATAATTGTAAATAATGATAATTCTAGATTGTTTAATGGATTAATTTGAAGTTACACGGAAATTATATATTTAGATACATATATATTAATAAGAATTGATGTATAATATATTGGTATAAAATGGTAAATTTTATTTATATGTCTACGAATATTGAAATATTTTATATGATTATTATTGTTCTTATTATTATTTTCGTTATTTATTGGGGGCATGTGCGGTGTCAGTGGTACAACGCCCGAAGCGGGGCTCCAGCGAGCCCAACCACAATTATTTATCGATTCGTCATTCATGGATTTATCGGTATCGGATATATTCTTGCGATATATCCCGGGCGGTGGCTTGGCTACTGCATCGATTTAATAAGAGTCCTGTCGGATCTTTTTTTTTATCCTCCTTCATCTCCGTCCCTCTTCGACGCGTCTTCCGGACAACCAAACGCTGGTTATCGAAACCATAAAATGGTAAACCAATGAAAATTAATTTACCCTCTGTGAAGGAAAAAAATGAACGCCGCCGATAAAAATGAGAGCATTATTATTATTAGTTTATTTTTTTTGTAACAAATAAATCTGAATTTGATCTAATTTCATTCGTGAAAATTCAGTAATCCGATAATCCATCAGTACGTCTTATTCCAGAAGGAAAGATCAACTTATTTATCGACAAAAATAAAATATTTCCTTCGCGAATGCATGTGCAAAAATAATTTTTGAAATAAATAAATTATTCGAATATTCGATTGCCGGCAATTAAAATCAAAATGGTGCCTTTAACCGGTACCACATCACGGTCTCGTCACAATACACAATTTTTAATCGAATAACCTCGACCCTGTTCACCCGTAATTGATGCACAATTTCATTCATACCGTGCAATATTATTAGCACATCGATTTAACGTCGTCAATCGTTTCCAAATGTTTTTACGAAATTTCGTTTTAATTTCGTTTCCAACGCTGACGTCGCTCTTGCCAACCAGTCCCTTGATCGTAGCCCACCGAGAAAACCTGTGTGTATGTGTTCGTGTAAAAGAGACAGTGACAGCGTAACTGACGCGATTATAACGATCAAAAACCGTCGTCGTCCAAGACCATGAAATTTGTAATTTATTTTATAACGCGGTTTTCGAACGGATATTGCTCGTTGTAACGAAACTGTCGGGCAACGTGGAAGTGCGACGGGAATGTTTAGGTGTATGTGTGTGTGTGTTGAGAGAAGGTGGAGGGATGAGGAAAGATTGTGATGTTGGTTGGGGTTGTATACGAGTGGCGATTCGCTTTTAGCAGCATTTCCGTTAACACGGAGAACCGCGCGGGTCTGTCTCTCTTTCGGCGTCTCGTAAACGGAAAAGCCCGTTAATCACCGAGCCCGAGCGACCCTCGTTCAACCGATCTCACTCGACGACGGTTCACCATACCATTCACGCCAACCTCGTTTAATCCACCTTCCCCTCCCCCTTTCATTTTCCCCGTCTCGTCCCTCACGACCCGCACCGTCTGCCCACGCGTCCCATCGGCTCGCCGTTTTGCTCAACGGCGTGGGATCAATCGGGTTACGTTCATCGTAAAGTTCCGTAAATAATTTCTCACCCCGATGCACCACCGTTGGTTCAACGGCGAACGAGTAATCCCAAGCACCGTCGCGATGTTACTTTGATGGCAATTTTCGGAATTTCGCATCATTCGATAATTATGTTCATAGTAATTTGTGGTGACTAATTATATTCGAATTAAAATTATGCAAAAAAAAAAATTGGTAATCTAACGACAATCAAAAGAAATTAAAAATCGAAATTTGGAGGGATTAGTGACAAATATTTCACAATGTATAAGATAAAAATTTAAGAACATCTAATAAACAAAAATTTAGATGATAAAAAATTAAGAATTATTTTTAAAAATTAAGAAAATAATAATTCAAAAAGTTTATAATTTTGTTAAATTGATAAAATACAAATTCTTAAATTTCAAAAAATAGCGAGAGTTAAAATTTCAAAAATTTTGAAAAAAATAAAGTTATCCAAAAATAAAAAATAGAATGCCAATAAAGAGACGAAGAAAGAAAATTAATTCAAAAAGAGAAATGTCGTCACCCCGAGAAAAACTATTCAACACCGTTCGTCCATGTGACCGATTATCAAACAAACTGCCTTAAAAATAAAAATCAAATTTCAGATGAACAAGTCGCGAACGATGCGTCTGTTACAATTTCTCTTTCAAAAATAGCGTTAATACGAAACACCATCGGACAGCTCCGCCCTGTCTCGGGGGTACTGGCAAATTTTGTATTCCACCGCGAGTAGCATTGAGCTTGTAAACTTGCACATCCGGGATCCTTTTTTTTTTTTGCCGGAGAAACTTTCAACGCGATCCGGGACTGTAAGAGGCAACTCGTTGCGCGTTGAGGAACGTGTCCACGTGGCTACGAGGCTGTATTGTATATATATATTTATATATGTGTGTAAGGGGGGGGGGGAAGAACTGGAGAACGATCGGAGGGTGGCCTCGGGGCACCGTCTCACCCCCGTAGGTCGTGGTACACACGCGATCGCACGCGATCCAGCAATCATACGAGACTCGGGTAACATGCACCCGCGTCCTTATCGGGCTGTGTGGAGGGCGGAAGGGGGGAGGAGGGTCGGGGCGCAAAGTGAAATTATTCCACGTGAACAGTGCCCCGTTGATGTAGTAGCGGGCTCGTGTTAAGGCTCGTGTGGCACCCCCGAGGCTGAGAAGGGCGGAAGACGGAAGGAAAAACGGTTGACAGTCCATGATTGTGGCATATACGATGAGCTCGATAAATTGTGGCTTGCCATTATCACCAATCAGTGTGGCAAACAATTTTTTTTTCTTTTAAGACATGATATTCTTGATACTCCTCCATCTATGTATATAATCCAATAATTATTTTATCAATTCTTATTGATATTATTATTATTATCGATCAATATATTCATATAGATTTCAGATATTGATAATTATATATACAACTTGAATATACATATAATCTAGATTTTTCAATATGTTGAAATCAAATATTAAAGACCACGATAGTGCTGTACGTAAAATATGATGTACAGTAGAGTCTTCTCGAGACGACTAGAAGGGGATCACAAAGTTACTCATTTTTGTTATTAAGCTACTCACCTTCAGTTTTCTTAATGAAGCGAGAACGACAATGTAATAAAATTGTTAATCAATAAAAATGCAAAAATTGTCGTATCACTGTGGCGGTGAAATTATCCACGTTGAAAAAAAATCCATCGACAATATCTGAAACGTTTCTGATTTACCGACTTGCAACAGACTTATTTACTTCACATCGTTATCCGTTGTACCGTTTTCGAAAGTTCAAACCGAGTCTGAGACGAATTTCAAACTCGGCGATGAAACAGTAGCTTTGTATTCGTTTCTTCGCTTCATTAACTTTTTTTTTGGATCGATGTAACAGCGACGGTATTACGTGCGTTACAATAGTATTGGTAAAATAAACGAGCATTGAAATCGCGATACGAATCTAAATTTACCGTACGACAGAACTGGCTAACTCTCCGGGCGGGGAATGGGGAAGGGGATTGAGATTGGACTATCGTATTTATGTATTTCTTCGAGTATAACGATTTCTCATTTGAATACGTACGTATACAGTTCGTTGATAGCAACCAATTTATTGGACTTGGCAATCGGAAAGAAATAAAAACGTTGCGAAAAGAGTCTGATGAATGTTTTTTAGATTCGTATTTCAAATCCAACCCCAGACATTATTTGGCATTGTTCGGTAATTATCGAAGATAAATATTATGTAATATCTAATCGGCAAAATAGAAACGATTGAAATATATGAGTGACTCAATTTAGAAACTATTAAAGCCCTAACCTTTTTTTTAATGCAGCCGAAAATTGCAATAAATTGAAACTCATTGCCATAATTTTGACTGGGATTCCATAAGATTCAATGCGAATCACACGTCGCCGGAAACTTCGGCCTAATCTTCGACCGAATTATGAAACCAATGTGGGTTCTGCAGGCGTTCATTGAAATTAATCAGCTCCGATAACGACTAACCGTGCGATAAGGATATTCTCTCACCGGCTAGGCACACTATTCCATTCAACCGCATTCACTTCCCCGAAATCGACCTCACAATTCGTGCTTCCATCTCCATGATCGTTCCTGTTCGCTATTTCGTCTCGATCATGTTTTCCTCATTTTCACAATTATTTCGTTTTACACGAATTGTCCTGACATATTTATTTATTCATTTATTTATTAACATTGGTCACGTTCAGACAAAAATTAGCATTAATTTCGTGAAAATATATTCTGAAATACTCTTTCAAAATGAAAATGATCAATAATTATGCAACAATTAAAATTTTCGCATTTCCATCAATCTTTATAGATAAATCATTATTTCACAGTGGATTTTTGACGTCCAATAGTCATCATTTATGATGATTCAATGATAAAAGCATTTTGAATACATTTTTATCGAATAAATTTAATCTCGTCAGAATTTCCGATCGTTTTGATATTTTTGAATATCAAACAAAAGCGGTTCATTATAATTCGCGAAAACAATAGTTTCAATGGTGGAATACAAAACAGCCGTGGAGATGGTCGAGTTCCGGTTGTATCTTCACGTGCTAATCTCAGACGAAAGATCGCAAGTGCATGGTACTGCCGTGCGGCAGATCGTGTTGGAATTTCGTAACGAGAGTGTGCTTTTCGGTCATTAGTCGATCGCAATCGCTCTAACCATTGTGGTTACTTGGGTCGGGTTAATCGCTTTGCTGACGACGACGACGACGACGACGACGACGACGACGACGACGACGACGACGACGACGACGACGACGACGACGACGACGACGACGACGACGACGACGACGAGGGCGAAGAGTTTTTTCGCCGGCGTACCGATGTCGCTTGCACGACGTCAGGTCCAAGAACTTCGTGTTAAATACTAGGCTTCGTTTTTATTTTACCTTTTGTTTATTATTATTAATTTTTCATGGCGTAAAAGAGGATACCCGGGGCGTTATGATGAAGCACGAAAGGCGTTGGAAAGCTTGAAAGAATGTGGAAACCTTGTTTGTGATCATGGTAAATGATAACCGTGATTGTTAAGAACCTACCAGGATTAATGTAGGATGCACCATTTATCAGGTATAAATGTACAGCAGACGTGCATGATTAATTTACACATACATATATTTTTTTTAGTATTTATTTATTTAAGAAAAAACATTTTTTGAATGGTTTTTAGAATTTTATTCGTTCATCTACAGAAAATCGAATTTATCTCGGGGAGGGGGGCTTGAAAAAGGTCAGCGAAGTCGTGGAATCAAGAAGATACAAAAAAAACCTTCTACCCTATCGGGGCATGGAAGGATTTTAATCAGGCGATTTGGGTGGATCCTCCCCATACATAAATAATTTACACTGCGGTACCACCTGACGGACCATCTTTTTAATTAATTGTAGAAGAGTACAAGGCACAGCGTACAGTTTTAACTAGTCCAATAATCGACCTACCGTTTCATACCAGGACTGCAAAAAGCTCAGCACGCTTGTAAGGACCGGATACAAGCGTTTCCCGGTTTTCTCTACGCCGTCTCGCTCCTCGCGTTAGCCGTTACCAAGCATTTTCCCTTACGCGTATACATATTTATATACCATATCCATGTCCAGACCTCCACGGGTTTTCGCTGCCCTCGCGACGTGCCAAACCGGCACAGGTCCGAGCATGACTGCCGCTAATTACACGGATATAATTATTAATAAAACGGCTGCGCGAACCCGCCCGGAGCTTCGGGTCGCCAAAGGATCCCCGCACAGTTTTCCCCCGCAATGTCGACGTACAAGACCGGTAATTTTCACGTTTTTTTTTCCATTTTTTTTATAGGTAAGTGGACTTCGGGATCGTATTACGTTGCGGGGGACGCGTTGCGGTGTTTCTGGGATCAGCGTGAGTCACGAAACTCGGAGTTTGGAGAGAAAAAAAAATGGTCGACCGATAACGTTGCACGTCCGTGCTTTTTGTTGCTTAGATTTTTTTCTTCCGTTGTTTTTCTTTTCACTGCTGTTTTCAGAGGTTGGACAGACGCACGGAATCTCCGATTATTAACAAATCTGTTTTTCGCTAATCTTTATACACTTGCATGGGATTAATGTCACTGCTGATGCGTTCAGCCGCGCGCGCCCTCGTCGTGCGAGACGCACGCTTCGATGCTCATCAAACGCACGTAATGTCTACGATTAACATGGAAAATAGTCCGATACGGAGCTTCGGGTCGCTAGAAGGTTGCGTTCTATCGACTAACGCGTTATTTTCTTTCTTCTTGCAACTAGATTTTTTCCAACCTTTGTTTTGCACTGGGCGTATCACACATGACAACACATATTCGACTGCAATTTTCCGTCCAAGGTTTCGCTGGAAAATTATTATTTTTTATTAATTTAATAATGTTGGAAAAAACAATGACACTTGTTGAGATTTATTTGAGAAGTTTCGTAGATCACCCGGTATATTTTTAAGCTATAATAACAAATATCGTGTTCGTAACAGACGTGTGAACTTGAGCTTGAGTACGACATGGAATTTATTTCCGCAGCATTTCTATTCGAATTATTGACTCATCGACACATCAAATATCGAAACTCCGATCCTCACACTGTATGGTCGGGGAATCCGTGGACGATGAAGACATCGACGATGAGACGTCGACCGAGCATTATCGTGTCCTGACCATGTCAACGTGGCTCTTGCATTTCCGATCGTCACAGAAACGTCGAACAGACCCGAGAACGAGCAACGTAACGTTTCCGTACTCCGTGTCGGGAGCGAGCGGTCCTAACCGATCGACCGACTGACCGAGCTTGCGAGCTTTTCGTGATGCAACCACGCAGCAATGCGAGAACCAGGCCATCAGGAAATTATCGACGAGTGCGACAAGCCGAATGTCATTTGACATTCCTGGAAATAACGAATCCCATTTCACGTTCATGTACACGAGGTATCCATATATAAAGATATACATATAAATATGAATATGTAATATCAAATACAGTTATCGAAGAAACATTTTCAAAATGGTCGCCAGAGAAAATGCATTGGCCAGAATCACCAGAATCGCTTTTTGCAATTCGGTAAGCCATTTGCAGTCTTTCTTCCCAAGGAATTGAATCTATGGTGGACAAAGGAATACAAATGGCAGATAATCAAGCAAGATTCAAGAGTAAGATGCTTTCTCTTGCGTATTATCAACCGTGAGTGGGAGAAACCCCGAATGCCGGAAGAAAAGCTTCGTATCACGTGTCCAGCGGAAACCAGAGATTCGTAAGAAACATAACGAATTCCATTTCCGGTGAATGAGAGGGAATTCCCAGCGGTAACGACGGTGACGGTAAGAAAGAAATTGGTCATTACGAGACGGAATCGTCCGATTGCGCTGACGTACGTCGCAAGCACCGCTGAAGGAACTTCCGGTTGTACGTTCTCAAGACGTCGCTTTCTAGACAGCCATAGCTGTTCGTACGAAGACATTCTAAGAAACGTATAGCGAGTGAAGAAAAAAAAAATCAAAAGAAAAGCCGAAAAATCCCCCGAAGACGGAAAAGTCGTGAGAATCGAGGGAATAAAGGAATAATAAATTATCGGTCTACCAAGCTTGGCCGGGGGAGTTTTATACGAGAATTTTCATCGGTTTTTCCTTTTCATAGAATCGAAAAAGCTTTTTGGCCGACGAACTTTCATCGAACGAAATGCCCAGGCTTATAAATAAGCGCAGAGAGAACCGAGTCGGAAGGTGGAAGGGATGGGGGTGAGAGAGGCTACGAAATCTCGGACCAAGAAGCTGAGTTTCCTCTCGCACCCCCTCACCCAACCCCTTTAGCTTTCACATCCCTCGGTCCGTTTGACCCCACGCTCCATCCAGTGGCCTTTCGAACTCTCCCCATTTGCCCCTTCCAGCGACTACATCGCTTTCCTCTCTCACTGACCTTCCTGTGTGCTTTTCCCTCGAGTTGCCGGCTGACCGAACTATTGGACATAGGAGTCCCGAACGAACCTCTCTGACTCCCCTGCTACGTCTTCGTCTAACATCGGAATCAAATTAATTTTATAAATTCTCGTGCCATCGTTGCCGTTACTAACTTTTCTTCCACACGTGCTTACACGACGATTGTTAATATGTCTATTCATACAAAGAAGAGTGTCAGTGGGTTTGCTTTCTATACAAATAATTTACAGGTTTATTTCAAGCTTGATTTAATTTTGAACACTTAACTGTCAGAATAAGAGTAAGGTTACCAACTTTATGGGGTTTTGAAAAACCACCCTTATCTCCCTTCTCCTTACTACTTCTTGTTTAAATGTTGCAGGCTCGAGTCCTCAAACGAAAGGGAGGGGGCTGTCTACATACGATTACGAAAATCACCCCCATCCTCCTTTTCCATCCCTTAAGGTTAAATGTTGGTACTTCTTGTTAAAATTTTGCACCCTCGAGGTCTTAGACAAGAGAAAGTTCACTCTTCACGCGAGGTTCCAGGAAACCACAACATCCCCTTATCCCACCCTCTAACACGGAATTCTGAAACTCCTCCCTCCCTCGCCACCCCTGAACAAATCCTCCTCATTCTGCGTAAAGCAAGAATAACGCCGGGTATTTTACCTAGTCCCAAATAATATTGCCAAATATCGATGATTCCGGAATTAAGTCCTTCGTCGTTGAAAATTGCATTCTAAAACTCTTTTTTTTTTTATTTCAGAGCTTCTTCAAAAATTTTTACGCGATAAGAATCCTAATATTTACGCGTACATGCACTTCACCGAAGTATTAACTGCAATCCCGCATCCTCACATTATCAAATGCTTCGTACACGGAGCTTGTACGTAATGCGTGAGGTTCTTAAGGGCACGTAACTGCACTTGCATTCAACGTACCGCTGCGTTCCATCCATCGTTCTACGAACACACAGCTGCGGGCTGCGGAGACGTTGCGTCGGTTCTTGGTCTCGGATGTGGAGTAGAATAGAATAGAATGGGAATGGAATAGAATAGAGAAGAGGACTTGGCGAGAATCTGTTTTTGAGTGAAGTGGCCCAACGTCGCTGAGCTACGGGGTATTATTGTGTATGTATATGGGATATTCCACGTCAATTCGGACGGTTGAAAGTCTGATTCTTGTCGATTATATCCATGATTTTTGTTCGGCTTTCATTGGATCCCAGAAGCAACTCTGATTTGTTTCAGAATTTTTGAGTCTAAAATTCCAGAGTCGCATCTTTATTGCAGCTCTTTTTTTGTTGCGATTATAAAATAATATGATTTTTTAAATCTATATTTTTATCTTATTTATGATCGTTTCTTCTCAATTAATCAATGAAACCAGAAGTAATAAGAATAATAATAATCAATATTACTAACTTTGTTACGGGTTTGAATAATTGATTATTTTTATATATATTTCTCTTTCTTGAAAAAAAATATTTGCAATACAGATCACACTCTAAAATGTTGGCAAGCTTTATTTTTTGACATCTCTTCCTTATTTGGGAGAAGTTTTCGATTCTTTTACGGGTTCCAGAAGGATCCAACAGTTTTAAAAAAAATCAGGGTTGCTTTTTGGATCGAAAGCCAAAAAAAAATCATTAGCTGAATCAGCACCGGTCAGGGTTTCGACCGTCCGATTTGCCGTGGAATACCTTATATACGTGTACATATAGCGCTCAAGGGTGGTAGATCCAACCACCCTGTGTACCCACGTTACACACAGCATGGCATACAATATTGGACGAGTCGTCGGAGAAAGTACGTTACATAAGTTGGCGAGCAAGGGCAAAAGTTTTCTTCACCCTATGGCGGTTGATGCCATCCCAGAATTTCCAACTTGCAAGGGACCGGTGTAAGTACGTAGTATCGAATTTTCGAGAATACCGTCGTGGCAAAGAATAGAAGAGGAAACGTTCGCTCGAGTACGTGAAATTTCCGGAAGCGTACGTACGCTCGTTTCGTGCACTTTCCCGGGACTGTCAGGAACTGTTCCGAACTGCGGAGGGGGAAAATCCTCGTTGGTACGACAAAATCGGTTCGGGTAACGAGAGAGAATCGCGAGATCAGGAAAACCACTATTTCCGAACGGTTGGCAGATCTTCGAATAATCAAGGCGTCCTTTATGCGCCATGGAAAAGTTGACGAAGAATCGACGAGTGGAGGATTAACGATTTCCAGTTACGATTTTTCCACGGAAATCGGTGGACGGGTTTGTGACGGAAGCGTAAAAGAGGAAGTAGTTCTCTTGCCCAGAGGATTGGTCGAGAATTTTGGGGAGTGGTTTGTTTTTGCTATACCAAAACTCTTAGTTTAATGGTTATTATATTATTGTAATTATTATAATTAATATTCATTATTAGATTATTATTATGATTTTTATGTGTAAACTGTCGATACGAATTGTATTGAGATTCTATATTCACTCTGGCTGTCGGCTGATGAACTTCCAGCCCATATCAACGTGAACCAACCAATCGTTGCCGTATCCCAACTGAAACAAAAGTCGATCCAACGCGACGACTCGGTACATCGCGACTCCGACGTTCGAGAACCTCCAAACTGCTGAAAACTATCTCGTCGGTGTTGTTGGCTCGACACTCGGAGTAGGTCCGAGATTGTTATAAGGGCCACCGGGAATGCTTCGAGGTACTTGAGCTTTTCCCGAACTCGCGTTAGCCCGACCGCTTCGTGGTTCAACTACTTTAACGTAACTACGCGGGACTTAACTACCGAGTCAATGTACTTGACGACGCTACGGTAAGCCACACTCGTGAATTCTACGTCCTTAACCGTATAAATATATGTGTGTGTGTGTGTGTGTGTGTGTGTGTGTGTTTGAGTCTCTTGAAGTAACAAAGAAAAATTTAGAGTACATGAAAAAATAATGATAATAATAATAATAATAATTATTATTATGGTTATTATTATTAATTTTCATACATATTATCGATCTCTATATGCATTGTCCGTAGATTGCATACAGTCCGTAAATGGAATATGTCCAATTCCAAAAATAAATCTGTATACATTCTTCACACGATCCATGAATAATTTTTCTCTTCATCTGGGTTAATTGGGTTAACTCGATGTCACCCAATTCCGGTCGTCTTTCACTCGTTTCTCCTCCACGGAAGTCGTAGCGCATGTCTCGGGACAATTTGCCGTCGGGCCCAGCATCCACCCCGCGCCGAATCCACGTGAATCGTACTCCGCAAACAACGGAAAAGCGAGGACTCAATGGGAAGAACGGGGACGGGGTGATGAGCACGAGTAGCTAATACACCAGGACGTAGAAACAAGACGTCAGACGGCTTAATACAGATGGAAGTGGGTAATGCGAATGATATAGGTTACCGAGAGCGCGGGCAGAGGGGGAGCTGCTGGGAGAATACTCGGGGCAACAAAATTGCTGCGGCAATGTGCGAGCTGTAACTGTACACGAGTTGGTTTACAACGAAGCTTGGTGCAACAGACCTACAACCTCGGGGGCGACGGCAGATGAGACGAATGATATTTCGGTTACGGAAGCTTTGACTGTTTCTAGCTGACGTGCCACGTACGAGAACGCCACACACGTGAGGGAGCTTTGCAATATGTGGTGCATGATTGTTGGGATGCTTTTCATGCTGATTAGGTACAGCGATGATGGTTACCTGATCCAGCTGTCTTGTGGTTGCCACTGGATGTTGGTTGCAGCGATGGAGTATGCTTGATAAGTAGACGCAGTTGATTCGGGCTGTCAGTTGGTTGTTCAGTTGTGATGAGCTTGAGCGGGATGCTGAGCACAACCGAAGAGAAGAGGAGGATGTGATCTTCATACACGGGCTTATGTTCTTTTCGGGAATTTTTTCAAATTGAAATAATTTAATTCAAATTGAAATAATTTAATTCAAATTGAAATAATTTGAATTAAACTTATTCCATATATTTAAAATGTATTTTGAATGCATATAAATTATGATACTAAATTCAGATGAAATTGATTTTCATTGAAGCTTCATACAAATAATTATTGAGATAAAAATAAAAAATGAAAATCAATAATATGATTAAAGTGATGAAAATAATTTCCGTTAGCCGAACCAACATCGTTCTCAGTGCCTCGAGTGAGTGGAACGCTCATCGGCGTAACTTCTGACAGAGAAAATAAACGACTACACTTTCCAGCTTCGCCCACAGCCTTGTACGGTCAAATCGCCTGTCCACTGCAATGACCGAAGTACGGCCTGCGAAACTCCTAGTGCGTGACGTAAGCGCTCCCGCAAATTCGCTCGATCGATTTTCAGAAGGTACAACGAAGCATAAACGAAGCACTCTCATCACCTGTAAAATAACGCGTGTCTACGTAATACGTACGACCGGGCGAAGTACGGTCATCGGCTGGTCACGAGTTTTCGGCCGGTTAGTTACAGTGATTGGCCGATGAAGCTGCAAGAACGAAACTCCGAAGAATGCTTCGAATATAATCCCAAAAGCCAAACCATCGGAGGGTCAAAACTTCCACAGGTACCAATCGGCCGTTTGAATAGAAACGCCGCCCTACGCCGAAACGAAGCAAAACTATTGTCAAAATCCATCTATCTGCCTCCGAATTGCTGCCAGTTTCACTTCGGAAGCTTCGGAAGATTTATTTTCGGCTCGTTTTAATTCGATTTATCGACCTGTCGGAACATTAAGTAATAGAAACTTCGATCCGCACACTTCGTTGGAATTGAAATACCGTGGACACGAGCGATTGTGGTTTTCTCGTTTACGAAAGAGCCAATGACTGGACTGTCGTGTTCGCGTGTCTGGCAAAGCTCACGAGTCATCGAACGTTCGACAACGAGCTTCTCGATAATCGCCCAGGCACGAACGGGTAAACTTCGAACTTTCAGCTCGTGTTACATTGTTGATATTGTCATTATTATTATATCGACGTTGCTGGTGGATGCCGTCCAACATGTAACGCCATGTGGCTAACAAATTACGTGTAACACTGTACAATCTATGTTGCTGCAAAGTATTAGTGTCACTCCAACGTTCCATCGTTTATTTTGTTTTTTTTTTATGTACAGGCAAGAATATCGTCGTTCTAACCTGAGAAAAACCATTACACCATCGTTCTTCGAGAAAGGCTTCACTTGCACAGCTTTTTACGAGCTTTGTATACCTCACCCAGTGCCGTACTCTAGTCCAGAGCTTTGTGACGCTTCGCGATATTGGCTGGGATAATTAAATATCCCACTCGTCAATCCAATATCGAGGGCCTTTATACGACGTAGCCTTCTAACAATGCAAACGGGGTTCGATAAACATTTTTAATCTTTTCTGTAACGACCTGCCGGCTGCATACACGGACGAACGATTTTGTTTTCTTATTTTTTAATCTACGTAATATGTATCATAAGCTCGAACAGTTCATCAAGTAGGCACAAAGCTCGAATATTCTGCACAAAACATTTTCTTGGAAGATACTAAAAAAAAAATGCTGAATCCATACAATTCTATATCATTCCAGATATTTGTAAAGTTTAAACCTGCCATCGATTGTCAATAAATGAATAAACGAAAGAAGCAACAAATGAGCCAAATTGATACAATAATAAATATACCGCTACTATTACTAATTTTAAAAAATGTACATAGCAAAATGTTCAGAGCTTAAAAGTTTGATTCAAATTAGAAAAAAATTGCACCCTGCTCGTCACATTACCGTAGTATATCCTCGCGTGACTCCCACATACATACGGAACAAGTGATTACATGCTCGTGTTCACTTATTCATCGTGGCCCCTCGGTACTGCCAGTTTATGCAGTTCCGTACAGTATCGTAAAAGAAGAATCCCCCGAGACGTCTGTGCACCGTCTCCGGCGAATAGAAAGCGCAGATTTCCGAATAAAAAAAAAAAGAATCAGCCGCTTGTCACGGTAAGGGTTGCGCATAACGCGTCGTTTTTTTTCGCTTCTTTTTTTTCCACAGACACGGAGCCGAAGATAAAAGCTTCGGGAGCTTGCAGAGCCGTTGCTATCCTCCCCCTTATCCGCGGTGCATATTTTTCCATCGAACCGGAAAACCAGCACACCCGGCACTTTCTCGAAAAGACGTTCGGTCCGTCGTTTCGCGGTCGTTTACGAAGGGGATGGAGTCGAAAGGTGTCGGTATAGATTCGACGTTCAGCGGGGAAAAGAGGAGGGGGGTCCAGCTGCCAGTGGAATCTTCCACGATGATTGGGGTAGTTGAGGTGGACGAGGACATTGGCTCCAAATTGTCACGTCGACTGGGTATAGATCGGACGAGGGGAAGAGCGAAATCATCCCCTCGGCTGGCAACGGCTCTCGGCACCCGATGGGGGTGCAGGGCGGAGGAGGGGTGGACCGACCAAGAGAGGATGAAATAAACGACGCGTATATTGGAAATCTATCGGGCATCCGCACGGATGTGCTCCACGAGCTGAGCTTATGACGACGAAATGATTTTCCAATAAGCATGTCGGGCATCGGGTTCTCCAACCTCGTTCTTCATCATCTTCTCATATCCTCTTTCGCTGCTCTTTCCACTACGCTTTCCGTCACTCTCACTCTCGTCAAACTTTATTCGCCAGGATTCGACGTGATCGGAGCAACCTCAGATGTACCGAAGAAATCTTTTCTTCTCGTCGTAACACCCCCGTTCCCGCTGCTGCTCCTGCTGCTGCTCCAGGGATCTCTTTATTCAAGCATAGTTGAGCACGTGTGTAAAACACGAAAATTTACGGCTCACCGTGCAACAGTCTTGTTCTACCGTGAATGACGAATATTCGGTAATTTATGGTCTTTCAGAATCGTAGAATAATCTATAGCTATTTACGTTCATTGTGTGTGTGTATAATAATAATAATATATGTATATATATTATATTATTGCCGCATAGTCACTTTTTTGCAAATTTCTATCCTCCGGTATAGATTACGTTTTTGAATTATGTTTTTTCTAAAATAGTCTAAAGTTTACCTAAAATAGTCTAAAAAAATCTAAAAAACCCCTCAACGACCGTGAAACGTCTCGAATCTGCTGTAAAGTGGATTCTCCATTTCCGGGTCATTACAATAACTTCCCTATAAAATCGGGAAGTTAAATATTTCGTCGATAGGAAACTTTATTGTCAATGTCCTCGATTAATTCGTCTAAAGAACTGCTGACGGAGGCTCTTTTGCCAGACCTACGCGACTGGCCTCGCTTTCGACCTTCACGCGGCACAGTCGGGGCAACGTTTTCCATTCGGGCAATGGTCCGGGAGGACGGAGGGGCGGGGGTGGGGCGGCACGTGCACATAAAGCACGGAAATGGATGGTCCGAAGGGTTGAAAAGTCGTGAAAGCGCGAGGCTGGTGAGCGAAGCGAGGACGGTGGAAGCTCGGTAAAGATTGTCGGTGCGCGGTAGGCTGCATTGAAAGGGGGCATGAGGGAAAAGAGATTCCCGCCGTCTCGTTTCTCTTCCACTCTGCGGGACTGCACGACCGTAGAACGAACGGGATAAAGCTCGAAAGAGCTAAGAATCTCTCGGGTCGTTCGAAACTAAGGGTTGGGGGTTGAGAGGCGGGGGTTGGCTGGGGACGAGTTCGGTCGGGTGGATGACTAGACTAGCCAGGCTTTCCACGTCCCTCGCGGGGTCTCACTGTGAACCTTAAACTCCCCCTTCGTCTCCCACCCCTATGGTACCGGAAGAGGACGGCGAAACTTAAATATTTATTGGAATTTAAAAGTTCTCCACTGCCTCGGAGTATTTAAGAGTTTGCCCAAGTAATAAGAGAGAAGCATCGCCACCCCCATGGTCCCTCCCTCGGTACATTCAGATACGGGTACCAAACTCCTCTCGTTGGAAGCCAATATATCTGGTTGGTTCTATGTATAAATGTATATATGTATGAAGAAAACGTCGGGGAAGTAAGGCGAAGGAGATTGGTAACCCGGACCGGACAGAGAGCTTCTGGCGAACTTGCTAATAGACGTCGAATTTTGCTTCGACGCGAACCCGAAGCTTCTCGCACTTGACTCTGGCGGATTAGGACCAAACTGTGAGTAGTCTACGGGGCTTTTAAATTGTCAGGACGTCGGCCGGCTGTTACGTTGAACTTCGCCCTCTCCCCTGACAAGGAAGTCACCATATATCGCGAAGCGGCTTTGACCGTTAATTACACTTTTGACGGAAGGGGTGTTTTTTTAAGCCCTTGCTTCGATCATTTTACCGAAATTTCGTGAGCCCTAGGGTGGTGACGATATAGGATCCAGCGACTTTGGTCACCTCGTGAGGGAAACGTCGCAATACTATCTAGCTGTCAGCGTCGCGATGTCGCCCGACGTTTATAGCAAGCGCGTTTTCACGAGCTCGGTAGAGAGTGGGGGAACCCGACGCGAGTGTGGCGACGTCGCCAGAGGAACCCCTAAAGAATTTGATCCCCTCGTCAGGGAATCACCGTGTTTCGGCGTTTTTTAAATCGAATTATTATTCTTCCATTTCCATCGTTTTATTTGATTTAAAAAATATATAATTCATTTCTAAAAGCTCCAAAGGACAAGCTCTAATTTTTCAAAAAAATGTCCACCCATAGTTTGCCAGTGAAAAAGAAAGGTTACACGCTGAGGATTTATTGATGTGGTGACTATTCTAGGGTCCATTCGCGTTGACACCATTGATGAAATTTATGAGTTCGTGATGATTTTATTGGACCTTCGCGACCAAAGTATATTAGGTAATAAAAATATCGAAAATCTGTAACGAATATATCAGAGGAGAACGGAGAAGGATGATGAAGGTCCACGAACCTTCGTAAGGTCGAAATGAAAGAAAGTTATCCCGGAATTTATTTCTCAGGACGAGAGATTATCAAGATTCGTGGGAAACGTGAGTAGAATTCTAACGAGTAGATATAGATTTCGATGCATCGAAATTCCAACCGAGAGATTTTGGTATAACGAAATGCTTTTCTCGTCTCGTGAATCTTTGATACAACGTCGGGACGAACGCGAATAGAGATTTCACTGTTCCAAATGTCAGCGATGAACTTTGAACGCAACTTCCACGGATAAGAAATATTGTACGGAATTGGTTCTTCTCTTACTCGTACATCCGCTCTCTACGAAATTCACGACAAGAATATAGACGAATCTGCGTTATCTCATCCGACCCGCTGTACCTCATTAATGAGATCTTCTCACGACTCCATCCCGACGTGGACATATTGAGATAAATCTTCTCGCTGTTATCCCATTTTAATTAGTCACTGGGATCCAGTGTCCAATTATAAATTACACCGTATCACCAACATTATCACACAAATATATACGTCCTCTCGTTCGGAATTCCAAGCAATTTTCAGAACCCAAAAAAATTCTTATAATAAATAAATAAATAAATAAATGAAGATTCAAAATAAGATAGATTAAAAAATTCATACGTCACAGAAATTCGATAATTGTTTCGAGATTCGAATCCCTGACTCGAAAGTTCATGAAATCGTGGCTGTTGGTATGGATTCCGATGATTATAATCACTCGGGGCTTACGCGTATGTCCGATGTCGATTATCCGACGACCTCGATTTAGACGCAGTCAACGGGTCGTGACTTTTTGCGCAAGGTGGTCAATGAAACTTTCCAGCGGTCTGTAATTCCGGAACATCGGTGGTGAAGTTGGGTGAACGAAGCACGAGCCAGTGCTGAGGGCGACATCGGCCACTTGGGAAATAAGCGTCCGCCGTTGATGTTGTATACCGCATATATCCAGCGACGGAACCTGCTTCCGGGGCTTTGGTTTTTTCATCCCACCTCTTTTTTGTACAATCTTCATCTTCTTTTTATTCGCTGGTCTGCCAAAAATCGTTAATGCGATTATTACGTCTCTTTTCGTTGAAGAAATCACGGTAACGGTGTCAAAAAGACTGTAACTGTCGTTTGGCTGAGAAGTAGCAGTAATAGACATAATCATCTCTCCTCGAAGTAGATAATTCCCAACCATGGATTTGCGTACACGTCTGACCGCTCGACTTTATTAAATTTTTTTTTTTTTCTGGTTTTCCGGTATTGTTTTCTTACCTCTCTATATTTTCCTCTTATCAGCCATGGTCTTTCTATAATGATCTCTATCAGTTCAATCTATAGCAGATAATACCAGTGACGGATCCTTCTTCCAACACTCCAAAAACCAAGAAAAACCTTCAATTAGATTCCGTTCGACCTTCCAAATTTACAATTCCCATTTCACCATAATTCGAAGCGATTCCGACTATTCACAACCATATATCCGACGATACGAGCTCGGAAATAACTCTTACGATACTCGCCAGTCCGTGAAAAATCTCGTGCATTAATTTTTTCCCCCCATCTTTTACTTTCTTGTTGTTCTCGTTTTTTTTTTCTTGCTTTCACATTATTCTTCTCCGGCCTCTATACATTTTTCTCACCCCGTTTCCTCGGCTACTCTCTTTCTTCCTCGTCGAAGCGTGTCATTATGCATGCGCATAAGTACGTGACCATAGTTCGCGTACGTTACTACGTATGCTATAATATCGCCACGGAATGAACATACGAGCGAAGCCCATGTGGCCGTGCGGGGGCGGAGAAGCGGGGGGCTGATGTGTATGGTATAGGCCGTATTACGAACCGCGTGTTGGTTATTATGTACGTAGTTACAAGAGTGTGAACGATCGCATCACGCTCGAGTGAGAAAAGGCGTCTCCTTCGCGTCAGCGGATTCTCCTCTTTCGGATGGGGTCGACCACGCTGAGCGCCATCAGCCACGGCTAATAATACCGTCGTGCTGTACCCCGCTGGGCAAAACTGGCCTTTTCGCTCGCGTAGGTTGCCATAATCGTAGCATGACCGTATATAGATATATACACAACGCCCGTTGACGTTCGAGTGAGCACAGACGGATCGTTGACGACCATTTCCGCCGTCCGCAGCGGCCAACATTGCCGATTTAATCGATGTCGATATTCCTTGATGACACTGCTTCAAGGTTTTTTTGAGGGAAATAATTGTCATGCGAGGGAGGTTAAAGGGAGAAAAAGTTGGTGGCACGTATTCTATGGGAGTCAAGCTATGGAGGTCAACGTCGAAAGGTGCTGCTGCAAGTTTCGGAATTGATTCCTGCAGGCGAATCGTTGTTCAATCAATTTTTATCGATCTAACGAGATAGTGAAATTATTGAAAATTGTCACCTTAGAAGAAGTGAGAAGTGTACCGAAATTTGTCCGGGTCGAAATGGACCGGTGTGTCAACAGACAGTTAATCAATCACCACTGCCATACGGTGACATGTTGACATTGACGGTCAGAGCCATGCCGATTCGAAACACTTATTTTCGGCACATTTTGATTCGATTTATTGACCTGACGGAATTCTTCATATTCGGGACTTCAACCCGTACTCACAAAAATGCACGCATTTTTAATCCACATTATTCCAAGCATTATCTCAAGAGGTGGCTGCCGTGATTGACCGGATAAAGTTCCGTCGATGGCTGACTATGCGCTTGCTCAAGAGACGATGAACGATGGAAAAAGTCCCAATCAGATATTATACGTACTACGTGATCAATGAGGATTCCGTTCGGCGCCGATAAAATTTTCCGACGAAGGGGTGCGGATGCCGATGTAGATCCCGGGGGTTGGGTGTTCGAACGAAGCCGATGATTGCCTCGTGCCCCTCGGCGCCGCGTAGCCGAGGATTTTATTATTGAAATATCGAACTAGACGCTCGATTCGCGAGATTAAGATGGCCGGAGAGTTTCTCATCGCCGTGAGATTCAACTGGAACGAATGTATTTCATGGTTCGTAATGACGAGTGCGAAATTATTGAAGCTACGGTGAGATGAATTTATATAAAATAGTATATATATATACATAACAAACCCTCACGAAGTGAATACATCACCTTTATCTACGTATACATATCAATATATTAATATACACAGATATATTCGTTTCGCGAGAGATTGAAAATATATTGCGAGGAGGGTTGAGAGCGCAGACCTTAAGAAAAGTGAGAAGAAAGGGCGAAAGGAATGGGATCTGCTTGGCGAGCATCGCTGAATAACTAACGATGCAAACGAGCTGGTACGAGGGGATGGAAGAGCTAATTAGCTCGTGCAATCAACGTTGCAGACTTTTTCAAGACAGCGTGATTTTTCTTCCTCGATTCTTCAAGTTTCCAATGTCTCCATCGTTTTTCTTTTATCCCGTTAGAAAGTGCGATTGGATTGACGCGAGAGTACCATTATCATATTTATTGTGATATATAAATCTAGGTACACAGGAGAAAAATCGTCGAGGGCTAGATCGGAAGAGTGCGCAGATAAATCGAAGTCCTCCTTCAGAGAGATGAGTCGCCCCTGTTGTTCTGAGTAGCTACTCGAAGTCCCTCGTTTTCAATGATCTATCTCAGACCCTGGACATTTTACTGGACAATTTTCGTGCTTCAATTGCCAAAATCCCCGTCGCCATGCTTGACAGAGTACACAAAAATTTCCGAAAGATTCTTCTCCAGTGTGTGGACCATGAACGACAACATTTCCCTCATACTCTTTTCAAAACCATAAAATATCTAATTTCCCATGTTATGTGATAAGTAAAGAATATTATTGAGGTTTTCAAACCTCAAACAAGTAAATCGCGTCGCCCTGTATATTCTTAAAATCCGAGAGTTGTCTACACATTTTTTTTCCGCCAACAAACTGAAACTTCTTTTTACAAACACACGATCCTCACATGTGAAATAGTAAACATGAATTTCTTCTGCATATCTCTTTCTCAAACAAGTGATAACTCGCTGTATGTACACAGACGCTGGCGCGTCTGCGACTCCGCGATGTACGTGTCCATAAAAATTTCAAATTCGTTCCAATCAATTGTACTTTTCCTAAAACTACGAAAATTTGCTACATAGACGAGTAATCATAGACAGGTACATGGAGTAATCACAGACTGGGTACACGAATGTGTGTGAATTGGTCTCGCGTGCAGACGCAAGCGGTAACCACGAGTGTGCTAACGTCTGGTGCATCGCACATTGTGTCACAGGCACATCTTCTCACATGGCCTTCTGTGTGTTGCTGCACTTCGCTGCAGTCCTGCATTCTGATCTGCCGAGCAAGAAAATCATGCACTGGAGTATAGATATACGTATATATTCGTATATAACGGGTAGGTCATATTTACATGAATGCATAAATTCTGTAGATATATACACATATATGACAATTCTATACATAGTTGTACATAGATATATATGTACAGAATTACAACTACGTGCACGAATGTATGCGGCACGGTAATATGCATACTCCGTGCCATAACGCCAGAGGCCGGGACGCTTCAACGGAACTTTGCACATCGTACAGATTCGACGATGTGGAAATATGCGGATTTTGCTTACCCAACCGGGATCTCTTCTGCTCGGCCATCGAGGTCCACCGCAAGGTAACCGAAGTAACGCAGAACCACCCAAAATCTTCGCATATTCGTACTTTCCTTGCGTCCGAGACGTCCTGTATCAACATTACAAAACTCATTTTGCGATGAATTCCGTCCGCTCGCTTTTTTCATTTTTATTTATCTTCTTGCAATATCAAAGAACGACGAAAATATTTCTTCAACAGTCAAGGTCAGCGGATTCACGAATAATAATTTTTAAAAATTCTTAATTTCATTGATCCGAGAATTCCGAAAAAAAAATGTTCCTGAGTATTTCTTTCGTTGTAAAAAAAAATTGGGTCCAGGGAATTGAAACCGGAGGAGAAAAAATGAATCTAGTGAAAAAAATATATACTATGCGTTGTTGGCACGAAATTGCCCGTGTATGCTATTTACTTTGCTCAGTGTCGTACTCGTTACACCGCTTTGGCGCGCATTGTATATGCACAGTTTTCGGTGTATTGCTATTCAGAAATTAGCGTGTGGCGTGCAAGTAGAGAGCCATGTGCATACGTATAGCATACGGCTGCCATTGCTCCGAGAACTCACTTTTCCACGTGACCTCGTTACACGAAATTAATCTCGCTCGGCTGACCCACGCTGGGCGTTGTGCACTTCGTGAACGTCAAGATTTTTTCGTTTGTTGGAACTTTTTTTTCTCCGCTCGATTCGTGAAAAACTCCGAGCAGCTCCGAGGCCACCACAATCGTATGGAAATCATGTCAGTGAGCAATTCGCGAAAACTGAAAAAATTTCATGCGTGAGTTCGATTGAAGCAATTTTAAGGACGTGGTTTACTACGAAATTTCTATTTTTTAAATTCGACAAACATCAATTCAATTGGGCCTGAAGTAGATAGATTTTTTCCTAATTATTTGAAAGGACGCAATTATTTTATTGAATTTTAAATTGGCCTAATTTATTAGTTGCGATGGAATTAATTTGAACAATTTTTTTCTTCTCAATTTATGCAGCTAAATGTTTTCAGAGTTCGATCGGTTCTGTCATAAATTAATTTCTTTTTCAATTCGAAATTTCATAATCGAATATAGAATCAGACAGATGACTGAAAGTAATAATAATGAAGCAATAATGTATAAAAAGATGGTTCTACCATTTCCTTATCAAATTTCATGGCATCCATAACGACACGACGCCTGCGACAATTGACCCCGGTTGCCTCCGTCATACATGAATATAAAACGTTACGTCTGAGAGTCAGCAAAATGTATAATACTCCGAAAGATATAAGAAAAAAAAAGAAAAAAAAATTGTGGCAAAGTCATGCAGAAGCCGCGAAGGCAAAGGCAAATGAAAAGATGGAAAGGATGCAAAAGGAAACGCGTGGGAATATAGCGAAGGAAAATAGTAATATGTGTAAGGTCGAGACTTTGAAATGCAGAACGTTTCGTTTGATCGAGCCAACCGACTCGAGAGCGACGTTTTTCCATCGATTTATAGGCAAGTAGAATAACCCCTTGTAAGAGCAACCGTGTTTACCGGAGGCCTGGGAAACGGGGTTCGAGTTCTCGAGGGGTGGTTTAAACGTGGAAGGGAGTTTGTGCACCTGTGAGCCAGAGGTCACATAGCTACGACATTAGTTTATTATAGAACTCGGTAGAGCCCTGTATGCCAAACGTTCGGTAACTCTGAAGGGTCGCGTGGAGTCGAAGGGTTGTAACTGACGTAGGGTTGGAGCCCGGTGCACTCGCTTTGCCATCGCGACTCTCGACGAAACGAAAAATTTAATGTCGATCGAAGTACCGAGTGTTCAATGTTCCGACAGTTCGATAAATCGAATTAATTAAATGTCATCGAATAAAAATAAAAATATAAAAATAATTATAACAATGAAAGGGAGCTCTCGATATATAATGGTATATGTATGCGAAATGACAAACCTAATTAAGCGGGATTGTCTGCCGTGTCGTACCATCGTCGTCTATGAATTTTAAAAAGTCTCATTTGAATACAAACTGTCGGGCAATTATTGCTCCATCCTCGGCACAGGCTTGCCGGGGGGTTAGGTCGAAAGTTAAAAATGGTTCTAGTCGAGTTTCAAGATTGTGAGTCTAAAAATTCAAATGAATTTTTCTATGGTACATTGAATTTCATGCATACACAGGTTTACCTCGTAATTATGCAGTTTCCGGTGGTTGTCGGAATTTTCTTATATCGACGTTTTTCGTGTAAAACAAAACGGAGAAATTGAATTATCATGAATTTCCGTGGTTCGTTGAATTTCAAGGGTGGAATTATTCAGCGCGAGACAGAGATTTTCAACGGAAGTGTCGATCGAGTTCATTTTGTTTTCAAATTGAAACTGCATCGAGACTAACATAATTAGCACTTGGTGGCTTGTAACTCCGGTTTGTATGGAAAACCGAAGGATGGGAAACGATGAGAACGGAATCGAATATTGAATCGACGTTGAATTTGTAAACAGTTACACACGCCGAAGGCAACGGCTATTGGGGGATGGTTTAACGAGGGGGTTGCGAAACGGAATATCGAGTCGCCTTGGGGGATCGGGGGATGAGAGGAAAGGGAGAAGGAAATGAGACAAGGAGCAAGAGCTCGCGGAAGTACAACAATGCAAATTAGCACTTGAGAAGGAAGCGCAGAGGGCGTTGCGGTCGCAACGATATATATTCCCTACCCTGTGATGGCCCACTACACTGCGATAACCCTTTTGTACCCTGAGTCCATACACGATCGTATGCGGAGGGAGTTGATGACAACGATACAACGACAGATTCCGTACAATCTTTCCCCTCGAGATCCACGGGACGTTCCGTGCCAAACTACTCACCCCCGAAATTAAAAAAATAATAATTAGAAAATGAAATATCGTCTGATGCATTCGAGTTCGTTATTTCTGCCTTATCGAAGCCAGCGAAGATTTGGTTCGTTTTATATTTTATTATTATATTCGATCTTTATTTGAGCAGTCTTACTGTCGATGGTTTTTGATGTTTGTTTTTCCGTGCCTCGTTTTTTTTGCATTACAATGTACGGAACATTTCGTGCCAAATTAGACATTCCCGAGAAATCCCAAAAATAATTATGAAATAAAATATCGTCCAATGTATTCCTGCTTTTTGTAATTTTCTTAACAAAATCAGCGAGTCCTTGTATTTTTTTATCTCCATTATAACATTCAATCCGAATTCCAGCACTTTAACCGTCCAACGATTTTTTTTTTCGTATTTTCAGTGCCTCGCTTTTCCGCCTCACAACAAGCAGGGACATTCCGTGCCAAATTAGTCACTCTCCTAAAGCCTCCACAAATAATTACAAAATAAAATATCCTCAAAACCATTTCAACTTCCCTTCTCTCTACCAAAATTACCGAATACTTGTATTAATTAATTTCATTATTACATTTAATCTTCATTTTACCGTCAAACATTTTCTAATTTTTGTTTGTCCTTTTATTGCCTCGCTTTGAACAGAACGACCTATATTTATGCGTCATCCGACAGACCCGGGCGAACGAGGTTTGGGTTTGCTCGGCGACGTACCCACGGTTTCGACATTTCGCTTAAAGTAACGTATGCAAATCGCAGAACGTAGAGCCGCGAGCACGGATATTCCCAGCGGGAGGGGGTGGAGGCGCTACGGAAGCTCGTACCATCAGCGCGGTGGGCACACAGCGAGCATAGAAACGTTATAATATTTAAATGAGTTGCGAATTACTCGGAGCTACTGGCGCTCCCAGCCAGCCTCTTTTTGAAACGAGCTCGATGCCCAACCGCCCCCCCCCCCACCCCGCCCGCCCCCCTCAGCGCGGCAATATGGTCCTCCACCGCCAGACCAAATATGTGAAATTTTACATCGCCCGGACTGCAGTGATGCGTTCGTTGACGCAACGAACGAACGAATGAACGGCCGATGAAATACCGCAACGTTTTGTTGAACTTTTCGTTAATGAAATATGACAGTCACCGGGATATGGTCACTGCGAAGCCCGCGCGAGAACGAAGAAGTGAAAAAATGAAAATTAAAGCATGAAAAATAATTCGTAAAACTCATAAAATCAAGTGCTACGGCAAAGTGTGGGTTCGAGAAATTTCTTTCCTCTCGAGATTTGCATATTTTATAATAATAATCAAATTCCGTTCCCACTGGGGGGGTGGGGGGGGGGGGGCTCACTGGTTTCCGGGTCGTATTGCAGAGGAAAACTTTGAGAATCACGGTGGCGTTTCGGATATCAAGAACCAACACACATTAAAAAAAAAATGTCTTCGATAAAAAAGTACTTTTATCAATTTTTAAAAAGCACTAATTCGCGTATTACATTTTACGGGTTGAATACTTCCGAACGTCGTATTTGTCGATCACGTCTGTTGCATCTAATTCAATTCGAAAAAATTTCGAAAAAAGTTTAAATGAAAAAAAAGTCAATTATGTTACGATGTTTGCTCGATAAGAACGGAGCGGCCAAAGAGGTACGAGAGAACGTTCAGCTTACGGAAACCAGCAAATGATCTCGTTTATGAGGCATTAAGTTTCCCATCCCGCATCCTTTGCCCCACCATGCACTTCCCATTCCCCCCATCTTCTCGCATATGACGACATGACAGAGTGTTTCCTCGAGCTGCGAAGTCGCCGTCGAGTCGACCCGCAAAATAATTTTGTTTGCGTTTTGCCCAACGTTTGCTTTGCTCCGATTTCGTTCTATTTCGTTCTCCCAACTTCGCGGCTTTTCGTTCGATGAATCCTCGATCGGTAGAAATACCAGAAGCTACGAAGAACCGCAGCGCGAACGAAAGTTTCACATCGGTAACGACCCATCAGGAGAGACCACGAAGCGTTTGCAAAGTCCGGGGATCGTTGAGGAGGATGGTGGGAAGGAGGCGAAGGGGGTGGCAGGGATCGTCGAGCCACGAAAATAGACCGTAGATCCAATTAAACGAGCCAGGACGATCCAATTCCGCCGATCTTCCCGCCGGTCGGTATTCGCGGCTGGATATCCAGAAGAGAGGGCGGTGTTGTAGCGGGACGGGGGCGAAGATAACCGGAAACGAGATGCTGGACGAGCCAAACGTTCGGGTCTTAGCTATACCTCACTCCCGCCTCCACTGCAGGTTCTCGCAGCTCCGTTCGATCTGTTTATACGGTCCAGACGGAAAGTTTCGCCACTAACGCGACACACAACCGAGTGCTGAGTAAATTGATGTTCGTCCGCTTTCACCCCCTCCCATAGTCCTTAGAAGGATTTGAATCGGGGACACGAAAATAGCTGAAAGCGAAGTGTAACTTTGATACCGCTGATGTACAAACGGGTGTCGAACTGAGATTTAATTAGGAAAAGCGATGGCAATTTGAATAATACGAATTATCGGGGAAAGTGAATGAAATGTATGCTACATGTTTTACTGTAGCGACCAAAAATGTCGTCGACTCACGAATTCTACGATAAATAAATAAACTCACGAAATCACGATGATTATCGTAAGAAGTCTGACTGCTTCGACATTTTTTTTTTTCAAATTTCGTCCAACTATATTTAGATTATACCTTTTTAAATAAATCAATTGCTCTGAACTCTTGATGACTCTAAGAATCCTTCGGCACTTTATACATACCAAAATAATGGAAACCTTAATCCAGAGCACAACTTTTAGCACTTCGACGGTCGAAGGTACCCCCCCTGAGACCGTTACCGAAGGCCCATCGAAGTGTGACCGTTAAGGGTCGATACCACCGATCCCAACGTCCCCATTATTGACGAACCAATTCTCACAACGATCCGAAAAAACTGAACGACCCCCGAAAACCAAACCAACATCATTTCCAATATCAAACGTCGATCTCTTGTGTACATCGACGCCATCAACCGTAGTTATTTGTATCCATAGCTCGTTGACCATCGGCCAATATTTTCAACCACCCCCATGTGTTCGCAAAAATTGTTTTTTGTTTCTTTTATTATGTGTATCGCTAACGATCGATGGCTGCAGAAGCAAACGATGCGAGCATTTTGTTTGATTTTAACGTTAGTCGTCTCCCAATCTCACGACTCGTTAGTGCATGCACATCGAGAGATTTCTGTGTACTCGGTATCAACGTCGTTGTATACACAGTCAGACGAAGCTTGGCTTTCTCAGCAAACTCTGGGTTATACATCGGAGACGGGATGGTATACGACATGGTTCTATGAAAACATGGGATTCGCATGAGCGACGTTTTCTCGTGAATTCGGTGCAACCTCCCCCCGCCGACTACGAAAGGGTTGCGCAAGAGGGTTGAAAAACGTACACGTTCGAGTGCAGGATTTCGCTGTCAAGTCCATCCCTATCGTAAATAATGTATCGTCTTTTTCTTCGAAAAAAAAATAGAAATAAAAAATGTTTATAAAATAAAATTTCTCGTCAAAGTGAAAAAATTAAACTACAAATAATGAATCAATTAATTGTGAGATTGACACTTCATTTTTGGGTTAATAGAACAAGCGACACGCGCAATATTGGCTTACGATATTTCTAATCGCACAGGATAATGATCCACGCTCCAACCCCGAAGAACTTCGATATCATAGATGAGATCTTATAAGATAAATAAATCAGAAATTCTCGACAGACCTTCGGCACATCCGTTTCATCCCCCATCCTGTCGTTAATTAGAGCCGAAGGCTTTCCCTCAAGCTTGCGCAACTTTCAACCCGCCAGTGCGAAGTATCGTGACGCCGGGGGGCTGAAGAAAGTGATGTAAGTTGAACGATAGAAAGACAGAAAGTGAGAAGACGAGAACGAGGACTCGTTCACCTGTAGAAATTAATTCCGCTCGACGACGTTTAATCACAGTTTCCAAACGAACTGCCGCAGCAAAACGAGGCTCCGCCATTGGCCGACTTGTCATCGAGCTTGTATAACGGAAATGAAGTACCGTGGAGGAGTAAGTGGAGCGGGGGGTGGAGGGCAAGGTGGACGGGGATCGGAGAATTGTAACGATTAGGACTGTGGAAGCGAAGAATTGAGACATTTTCAAGCGGATATGAAGAAAGATCGGATGACAAAAGTTGAGATAAAAATTAAATACAATGGGTACAAAGATTGGACACCTACTGACACGACGATTGGAGATATGGGCATCGATTCGATGAAAATGTATTTGAAATACTTTTGTGATTGAAAAACTACGATTTATTATAGAGGGGTGGTAAAAATGGTCTCATTTCAGCGACAATTATAAATAGAATAATAATAACAATGATTAATCTATAGTTGTCTGATGAAAAATGCCGATATTTAATTCGTCATTGTTATCTGCGATTATTCGATGATGAAAGTATCACAAATTTATTTGCATCGAAAAAATATCTATATCTGCCACCGATTGTGCCTTCGAGATAGTAAAATTCGTTAAAATTAAGAATCATCGACGATAATGATCAAACAGCAATTAAGATCTTCAAAATCTTCTATCGTGCCATAATTTTTACCGACATTCCGTAAAAGTCCTCCAATTCTCAAGCGCCAACCCAAAGGTGTGGAAAAATAAGAAAGAAAAAAAAAGATAAAAAACATTTCAACATCATCAATCCTACGTGTATTTGTCACGAGCGATCGATAAACGTGCCAATGACCGTACCACGAGAATCTCCCGCGAGACACGCGCTCCAGTCGATTTTTCGCCGTAATCGCAAAACCGCAAGTCGCAAGATTTTTACGACTCGAACGACCGGTCGTAGAACAGCGTTAACGACTTCTACCGCACGCTGCACAATCCAACCCCAAGGAACGTCTTCGTCTTTCGCTCTTTCCTTCCCCCTTCCATCGCCCCTTCGTCCCCCATCCTGCCTTCGCGACTGAAAACTTTTGCATTGTAATCCAAGGACTCGCGGCGGGTTCTTCTGTCTGGTTCTCTCGTTTTCCACCTCGTTCTACGTCTTCGTACGTACACCGATCGTCACTCCCTCGCACTCGGAGAATTTTCTTTTCGTCGCTTTTACTTACCGTCGTTGCACTTCCCTCCTCCCACCCCTGTCACCCCCCCTCCGGCCGCACTTCCGCCATTGCCGCGACGTAGAAAACCTCGCTCTTGCTCTTCATCACGGTTTTCCACGTAGGCAGCAATGGCACGATAATTAAAGGGGAGTCTTCTTCGTCGGGTTTTCGTCGTCTCCAACGAATAACGGCTCGCGAGTGTGTTTCTACAGTGGAAACTTTTCTCCGTGGTGTCGACTTAAATCGCATCGCAGACTCTACTACTTGCTACTGTTACCAACATTACCCCCCCCCCCCCCCCAACCTTGCATCTTCCACCCCCCGCCGCTCGTCGCTTCCTCTCTTTCTCTCTTCGCCGTCAACTCTTGGCCTTGTGTTTCAACCTCTTCACTCCTTTTCCTCGGCGTATCTTCTTCCGCGCGTTTTCCGAGCATCCTCGTCGACTCGAGTCTTCAACGATTCACCTGTTTTCCAGATTCCCAAGTCCTCGGGTCTCAGAATTTCGCAAACTTCATTCGAGCCGATGCTGTCAAAAGCTTTCAACAATCGCGTGGCCGCGAAGTTTCGTTGCGTACGACGAAGGGGATGAAATTTGCATCGTGCGAGATTGTTGGATTGCGAAAGTCGGTGGGATTTCGATAGGCGGTACAGTCGTTGGCCTCTGTACGATGAATTATGGGTTCAAAAGGTGAAAATGGCATTTTTTTTTCTGTTTTTTATCGCTATGACCGTTTTTATGTGGCTGACTTTGTGAGTCAAAACTGTTTGTGCAATGTGGAAGGTCTGTTCATGGGGTCAATTGTGTTTGGCTTCAATAATTGACGAGCACATGGAGGAGTAATTTTGAAGGGAAAATTTTTCTAAACGAGGGATTTTATGGCAGCCAGCTATTTGTTTGCGCCAAGCGTGGGTGTTTGACCCGAATAGGGTGCTCGAAGGCTCAGAGAACAATGCAGCTCATTCAAAATTTCGTACAAGCCTAATTCCCTTTTTGTATTATGTCGACGAACCCAAACATGAAATAACAAAAGGCAAAAAAACGAAAGCCCACCCGATTAGGAAATAATAATAATAATAATAACAACAATAAAACCGTAAAACCGAAGAAAGCCAATAATATTCGTTTCAAAAATAATTTTATAACCAAAAAAAAAATTGTTTCAACAAGATTTTTCTTTAAAAAAAAGTTTACAATTCAATCCGGTTTCAATTCACGTTCATAATCGTACGTTGGATAATAACAAGTAACATCGTTATTTTCAAAGCTGTCGGCAATCCCACGAAAAAAATTCGCAACCTATTGTTATCCGTAACCAAGGATAAGCCGTCGATGGGGGTTGCAGATGGAGCCAATCTGGCGGGGGTTAACGAAGCGGGCAACCGAGTGATCGTACGTAATTCGGATTCCTGCGCTCGAGCTGGTTTCGCGCGTTGACCACGAGCGCGTTGGAAGGAAACAATGCGATGCGTTGACACGCATCGTCGAATTTCGGAAAATCCGTTGTAACGTACACGCCGCGGTCCAAATCCATACGCACGTCCACGCACGCAGGGACGAACGTATTTGTGTGCGTAGGACACGGCAGCCGGAGTATTATCTCGGCGACGAACATTAAATGTTGCGACGGGTCGATAAATCGAATTAAAATGATCCGAAATTAAATGTTGCGAATCGGCACGGCTCCGACTGTCAATGTCCCGAAAGATCCCGAAATCCGTGAAAACGTATATATATGTATAGGTATAGTGGCGTAGCGTTCGTTCGATGGCGTGAAGATGGCAGCGATTCGGAAGCGTATAGACAGTTCGCAAACGTCAGTAGAACTCGGCCCGCACACGAGCGTGCTTGACCGCGTACCGATAGCGCGATGGTTATCTATCCCGCGTAGCTTCGAAACAAACGCCCGGTGAGTTTGTGCTCACATCGGCAGGACTCACACGTTTCACAAGATAATGGCGGACAAAGGCTGATTTACGCGTGTGCCGAGGCTACGTCGCCCACTATATACATATACGTATATTTATATAGAGATACATACATCTATCTATCTATATATCAACAAATATACATATAAATATATTGATATATACAAATATATCGGTATATAGAATAGAATATATCGGTATTATCGGTATTTACGTCTATACCTATATAAGTAAGTATATCTACCTACCTATTTATATATATGTATACTATGCAATATACTATATACTTTAACTATGTATCGATATACCTATATATCTGTATATACATGGATGTAGAGCCTGCCACGTCCGTGTAATTTCGTCCTGACGTTAACGCCCGAGTCGTAAACGGACCTCAACGCGTTCATTAACGAAACGCGTTTCTGCACAGCGTAACATCCCGACGTCCATCGCGGAAACAAGACCACCGCGCCGGTGGATATATGGAAGGATGGAGTGTCGCCGATGTGTCCTCGACCATACAGAATCCATCGGGGGAACCCTCCACAAAGGTTCCCTCACTCGTCCCGAGTCCGGTGACGCTGACCGGCTCACCGCAATTTCCGCCGCGAGCTCTCTACCCATGATGCCGATGAACCAGTCACTTTCACCCTATCGACAAGTATCACCCACACACACACACACACACACGTGCGACGTTATCTCTCGCACGTAGCGCAACAAGTACACCGTGCGTCGTACACGTATGCCGTCATTATTCCGCACCTCGATCCAACGGTTTCCGGGTAACCATGCCGGGTAACCATAATGCAAGGGTGTAATCGAATATCCTTCGACGCGTTTGAGGATTCGGAAAATTCGTGAAAGTCGCGCTATGGCCTTTGTGGATTAAATTGATAGCCGACGGTAAATTATTTCTTTATTTTTACCGACGGACGAAGCGAATAATGTTGTTTGAGAGAAAAATAAGAAAAATGTCTTGAGATTGTTGATCTTGTTGTTGAGATTGTCGTGCTTAGGATCAGAATTCTCGTTGTTTTGGAACGTCAAAAAAGATAGGGTTTTTTTGTTGAGTTCTTGAGAATTAAGAGTCGTTGAGTTTTTTCGAAAAATTATAATTCTGACATGTTCGAAAAATACGTGAAAAAAAATTGGTCGGAAGAGCAAATTGTTTTACGAAAAAAAAAAATTATTAAAATGTATTTGTTTGTGTTCCGTTTTGCCCCCGAGGATTCGTGAACCCGTGGTGTGCTGTATGTCGTTTCTTTATACGTGCATGAGGTTGGTACGACCCTATCGTTATTCCTTTACGGTGCAGTAACGCACATTTCTCGCGCCCAGCACCTGAAGAATTTTTTAAGATCGCCCGCGTGCTTCCCGCAGATAGTCCGCTACACGTGCTTCTCGTAATGTCTGACTTTATTCACCCACATCGGTCACCTTTAGGTGCCTCATTGTTCCGTCGTTTCCGCGTTCACGAGACTTTTCACGAGCCTCGTGAAACGCGATGGATTTTTTTTAAACTTATGCTTTTTTCTTTTTCCGTAACAAAATAAACAAGAAAATTCATCGAACAAGAAAAAAAAAGTTTTCCTGTAGAATTTATTCATAAGTTTTGTTTTTTTTTTTGATTCTGTAAAAATGCGTTTCATCGTATTTTCGATTCGACAATCGATCTACGCATGCAGCGTTAATCCTCCTTTTTTCTCTTGTAGATTATTATAACGATGATTAAATCGAATTCGATCCGATCTGGTTTGATTTATTTGGTGAATCGCCATTTGCATTGCCACCAAAATTAAATTAATTATAAATTAATCGGCGTGCCATCGAAGCTTCCATCGTAAATTGGTTATCGCAAAATGCTTCTCGCATTCGTTTAATTACATACATTACGTAACCCAAGCATGGGGCGTGAAATTTGTTGGGAAACCGTTTGATTTAATTTTACCGGCAGTGCACCCCCGAACTTTTGACTGCGGTTACAATTATTTCGAAACGAAGTTTTAACGCTGATTCGGGTTGGGATAATTCGATATCGCTCGTCATTCTCTCGAATTTCCGTGAATATTTCCGGGACTATAATGCGTAATCATATTTCCGGCTATATCATTGCGATAACGCGAACTCCGTACTGGTCGTTGTAGCCCACAATTGGCTTACGATATCTCGTGCCCCATTTTATTATTCACGCAAGAATTAATGGAAATACTTTATTCCACTTTTTCAGACCATCAACGTTGTCCCAACAATTTGAAGCTCTACATTTTTTTAAAATTATAAAATCTGGTGCCCAATTTTTCATCATGCCAAAATCAATAAAAGTATACTTTTCTTCATCTGTATTTTTAGAGCATCCAAATTTTCCCCGAATTTGAACCTCCCAATTTTTTGATTCTCGTGAAAAATCATAAAATCGGGCACGCAAATTCTTTTTCGCGCAAGAATTAACAAAAATATACTTGTTCCGAATTTTTGGAGCACCAACATTCTTTTCGAATTTAAACCTTTCAATTTTTTAATTCCCACAATACATTATGAAATCTGGCTGCCAATTTTTTTCCCACGGAAAAATCAATGAAGAAATATATTCGTTATCTCTTTTCCAGACCATCTATTTTATTTCCAAAATGTTACGCTCTAAATTCTTCAATTTCTCCAAAAACTTACAAAATCTCGTGCCTTATTTTTTCCCCACGCAAAAATCAATAAAAATACACATTCTCTCCACTTTTCCCCATCATACAATTTTTCCCCAAAACGCTACGTCCAAAATCTTTCAATTCCCACAAATAATTACAAAATCCCTTCCCAAAAAAAAGAAATCGCACAAAGCAAATAATAAAAATCATCGATCAATCTCTCATATCTTCGTAAATCGTCGTCCATCTCGTATTACCCGGAACGTTGCATGCGATAAAAATAACGATAAGACGATACGTATGAAGAGTCGCGTACGACGGGCGACTGCGACCAAGCCACGGTCGGAGAATTTCTTAACTGCCTAGTTTGTCTTTTCACGGTGAGGGTAAAATTGCGAAGGTGGATGAAGAGGGAGGGGTGGAGGAGAGAAAAGTCGAAACGTGAAGCAAAAGAAAAGGTGCTGCGTGTGCACTATCGGTCCAACCGCCACCTTATCAACTCAAACAACGGTCTCGCGCGAGGTCGCGCGAGGGCCCCTTGGGCATCGTGCGGTTCCGGTGGAACACGTTTTCCCTCTCTCGTACTCTTCGTCGCCTCTGCCTCTTGGACATCCCCGCTCCGCGTCGTCCCAGCCGCGTGCAACGAGCCTTGAGAAACGGACGAAAAAACAAAAAAAAAATGAACCAAGCGAGCCAAGTAAAAGCCGTGTGCTTGAACAGCTTAGCGAATAAATATTATGAGCATTAACGATAACGCAGTTAAACTGGTGCACACATACTCACAGTTTTACCATTGCTCCAACCTTTTTTCAACGCTTCGCAAAACCACCCCAGACCCCTTCGCTTCCTGCAAGCTCACACGCCAACGTGCTTGTACACCGTACCGACGAAGTTCGAGCTACTGTTTTTTTTCTTTCCTTCTTTTTGTCAAGGTCCCTAGTCGTACGTGTGCCAGAGGGTAATCGGATTTTGTCAACGAATTCAAAACCGAGAAAAGGGCCGTACGGGTCCCTCGGGGCTGGCCGGGGAAGCGATGAAAGTGAAAGCGAGACCGAACGATGGTGACGAACCGAGCGGTACCGATAAAACAGCACAACGAATACGACGACGATTCAACGTGAAACGTAATGGAAAAAGCTCCGAACGTATCATGAAGAGGGCGGGGATCAAGCTCGGGTCTCGTGAAAGAAATGAAAAATGCCATGTTGCGTGTTGAATGGTGAAGAACGAAACGTGAAGGATCCGAAGTAAGGCAATCTCGAGTAGGGCTGCGAGGGTGGAGCAAAGAACGCAAGCCACGAGCGGAAAAGAATCGAACGAAAATAAAAAATGAAATAAAATAACGACGAGTAAAAGAGTAGGGAGATGTGTTTTTCTTTCGTTTGAAAGAAACGAGGCAGCTGGAAGTGAAAAAATGAACAACCACTTAATGGCCACCGGGCACGAGAGCGTCCCGTCCTCTTCCGCGAAACCCTGCGGGGGTGGGACAAGAACTTGCAAGCTCGGCCATGGTGTAAGATTTACAGTTTATCTGCCGGTCGAATTACAATTTCTATATATCTTGTTAAGTGTATCAATGTACGTCATTGAATTGATTTATGTTATTTAATTTATAAGGACGATTGAGATGGATCCGTCATCATACGATATTTCATGTATTCGTCAATATTCAAGTTAAAAAAAAAAGATTATTCACCGATAACTGGAAAATTATCATAGAATTATAAGACAAGAATACTATTCTTATGATTTTTTTCGTTGAATTTCGAATACTCGTCATTTATAAATTCAATGGCACATTCTTATCTGATAAATTATACTCACACACATTCATCCATCGTTGGTTACGTTTTTTTTCTATCATTGAGTCACGTGGTCCGATTCGCACTAGCACCCTCCGCGCCAAGTAAGCGAGAGGAGGAGCTCGCTAGCGAAAAAGCTTTCGTTCGGAAAGCTACGCGACCGAGTCACCACCTATATACGACCCAAGGCGCAAGAGAGAGAAAGAGAATCGAGGGTTAAATGATCCCGCGAACCAATTTACGGAGCTGAGCAATGTGGCCCCGGGCTAACGAGCTATTCGTAACCGAGCACCGCCTTCAGCCTCAAACATAGCCTTGCGTGGAAATACTGTATCAGATAAAAAAATACTAACAAACAACCACAAAAAAAAATAATACTAAGTTCAACTGATAAAAACAATATGAATAACTATGCAATTTGTCTTTGAAACAATAAGTAGCCATAAAAATTCCGCTCTGTTCAAGTCCGTTCGTGATTGCGTTGCGACGCGTCGGGACTGGGGGTTGTGGAAACAAGATCGAGAAAGCGATTAGGACGCAGGGGATGGCCAGTAAAGAAAGTAAAGGGCGCATTAACGAAACGAGACCACCGCGAGCTGCTGCATTTTCCTGATAAATTTGGGGACGCTCGAGTGCGCAACGCGAGCTTTCTCGGGGTAGCCCAAGTACCGGGGGGAGAAGGTGGAAGGAAGGGAGCGCGTCATGAGGGATGCTAAGTCCGATAATGTAGTAAGCTCAAGCAGCCTAGTTGTGCGACGCACGAGGCTATGTAGCCGGAGGGGTTTGCGACACGCGCAAAGGGGGTTCAGTAGGGGCGGGGCTGGGGGGGGGGGGGGGGGGGGAATAGTACGAAACAGCCGTGGTGCTAATGAGCAGTGAGTTACATATCCAGGGTTCACCGAACCCGAGCTCTCTCATTCCTAACTTAAACACGGCGCTGCATTGCGCCTGGCCGAAAGTTTGCGACGTGACACACACGCGCACACCTACGCAGACATGTGAGAAGTTACGCATGTTTTGTGTCCCAAGCCGATTTTGTAGCTGCTGGACGAAATGCCGACATCGGATATTTTGCTTTGTTTCTCTATCCTCGTTTACTGTTTTTTGTGTAAATGGGAAATGATAAAGCATTCGTATTTATCCTCTTTGTAATATTAGGTGGACCGGAAAGTAATGTCGTTTACTTCCTTATGGTATTTTCGACAATAATAAAATTCCTATTTTCGTGGCAAGCAGCTATTCAAATGTATCTTTCTACCGTAGAATCGTGTAGTAAGATAAGCTCAACCCGACGATTCTTAGGGTTGCCCCGATTTTTTTAAGTTTTCGAACGTAAACATTAAAAATAATCGGGGCAACCGTAAAAATCGTCCGATCGGGCTTATCTTCTTTCACGATTCCACGGAAGAGAGATCACCATAAGAAACTAATCGAAAATACTTTTCGGTCCACCAAATATTTATTTTCGATCTTCCATCGCTGACGTCATTCCACGTGGTTCCGATGGTTAAGAAACTTTTTTGTCATCATCAACGGGAAGAGGAAGTGGGTTGGTACTTGGGCGGTTAGTGAATAGAGAGATTCAACCCTCCCATTTTCGCCGAATTGAATTGGATCCCAAGGTCTTAACTTATGCGAACGTGCAGTGTAGCCCCGGAAACGGAAGGATACCCATGAAGAAGGAGAGGAGGAATAGCCCCCGCAGTTGCCGGCAACCCTGGAACAACTTTTTCTCCACTGGGTCAGTGGAAACTCTGATTACAAATGAAATCACATAGCCTCTTCCGTTCCCCGGGTCCTTTGGTTTGTTGTGAATTTACCATTCGACCGTAATCCCAAACGTCCAGCTCAGAGCTCGCAACCAGAGGAATGGTAACGCTTCCGTCCTTCCTTTCCGACTAACCAACGTTCTCTCCCGTCATTTTCGAATAATAACAAACGAAAGAGCCTCCGGGTCACAACTGTAATTGATAGAGACTTCTCCCCGGCCAGGATACACATATATATAGTTACATGATCCGGGAGTTCATCACGGGATGTACTCCTGTTTCCATAGAACAATGTATATATAACAATCGTGAATCGTCCGCAGCTTCTCCGTGGAAGGCCCCTTGTGGTTGAACGAGGTACGGGAAACCTCTCCGCTGTTATACCTCGAGGAAAGTGGAGATTGTATGTATTGCTCTTGTACTCGTATACCCCCCCCCCCCCCCCCCACCATCACTGGACAATGATCCACTCCTTCTCTGTGCATTCCTCCAATTACCGAGTCTCTGTGCTTTTATTTTTATTTTTTTTTAAATTCACCCTCGCTTCCATTTTCTCCGTTACATTTTCCATCCCTTCGCTCTATCCCTCTCGCTCACTCCCACGAACCCTGCGAGTTGCTGCGCTATAACAATAACGTTATACACAACCGTATAGCGTGTACTACGAGCATTGGCACTGGATGTGCATTGCCACAAATCCACTCGGGTTTAAACTGGTATCGATTCTCAAGCCTGAACTCGGGATCAAGCCCAGGGTTCGGTTCAAGAGCTTCATCCGTTCATCGCTCCGAACGACATGCTACCCCTATCATATCCTTCTCTCTGCCTATCTTTCTCTCTCTCTCTCTCTTCCTCTTCGTCTCGATCGAACGATCTCTCTCTATCGCTCTGTCTGCATTCCGCTATCCTCCTCGCTGTCTCGCGTCTGGTCTTGCTTCTGATACTGCTTACGTTTCTCCTCCGGCTCTGAGGATGCACCAGTTCTCGAGCGATATCGATTTGCAATTTAACACAGAAAGTAAAAGAGAAGGAGAGAGTGAGAGAGAGAGAGAAAGTGGCGGGGGATGAAATCCACGATAGCTGCATCTAGCGGTGTGCAGGACCACCCGTCGATTTCCCTGTCGTTCGGAAACGAACCGAGACCAACGATGATCTCTACCTCCCTCCTGTACTCACTTTCTCGTTCTCCCTTTCTCTTTTTCCCCCCCGGAGAATTCTTTCTCGCTTTTTCGTCGAGAAAATAGAGGGAGCCGAGCGAGGAAGAAAAGCTCACTCCCGACGTTTATCGCTTTCGATGAGTATCGGCGCGGATAAAATCCTACCAATTTCGACAGATCGCAGAGATGAAAAAAAAAAAAAAGGAAAAAAATCAACGAGCAACCTCCGCACATTTTGCTTGTTTTTCTTTTAGAAACCATCAGACTCTCGCGCTGCGAGAAAGCGCAAATTCAACCTTTTTTCTCCTTTTCTCTTTCAAATTCTTTCGTGTACTTTCCAGCTGTTATTTCTGATACTATTCCCTTCGGCATATAATTCTCGACGATTTTTCTTCCCACCGCACATTTTGAGAGTCATTTATAATTGTTGTGCACTTGTACACCTCGAAGTAATTGCATTACCTCACGACCTTCATTAGCTGAGCATAACAAAGTGTAAAAAGGAAACCAAATTAAAATTATCGCTCGCTAATTGGATCGCTTCAAATTGGACCCCTCGAAATGATTGACAATTTTTTTTCTTCATTATTTACGTAGAATTCGATAACGAATCCAACATACACGTCAAAATTCGGATTTGTCAAATTAACACCCATCATTAAAAAAATAAATAAAACAGATAATGCCGAAATAAACAAATTGGTTCATTATTTCGTTCGCGAACATTTTCTGCAATCTAAAATTCCAAAAAATATTTAATCATGGAATTTGTCCAGTTTCAAGCTGTACACTTTGGCTTCGTACACGACGTCAGCCGTAATCGTTCTGTCCGATCTTCGCCCGAACGTCAGTCCGCGTTATTACGCCGTCGTAAAGAAACCTCGTTCGACTGCCAAGAATCGAATACCCTGCAGTTGTTCCGCACACGATACTTTGTTGACTTGCGCTCGGTTCGTCGTACCGGTAATGTTGCGGATGACACATTTACTTCTTTCTTCGTACCTATGAATTGTTTAGCCGTAAAATTGACGATGAGCCGTTCGCGTATTGACTTCACAAGCGCATGTGTGTATCATTAACCGATGGTTTCGGAGCGTCGCGCATGCGCGACAAGATGTACGTGTAATTTGGAATTGCACATAACGCCACGTGACGCAGACACGCATGTGCACGTGAAACCCACTTGCCACGATTTTATGGTCGTTTTGCGCCAACGATCAGCCCGGACTCGATAATAATTTCTAGACATGTGCGGCGCACCGACGTTCGCTGTACGGCGAGCTAACAACGACCGCGTAGTGCATCGCGTAATGCATTGCGCCATTTTCCATCCTGAAACTCACCTCTCTCTCTCTCTCTCTCTCTCTCTCTCTCTCTCTCTCTCTCTCTCTCTCTCTCTCTCTCTCTCTCTCTCTCTCTCTCTCTCTCTCTCTCTCTCTCTCTCTCTCTCTCTCTCTCTATCCTCTTCGTCTCTGACCACGAGGGAGAGCTGTGTGAGGTGAAAGGGACGAGCAAGAGGGACAGATCGCCTGCTTGGAAATCGACTGCGAGTAGATACGGCGAGTATGTGATCAGACTAAAATGACTGCAGAATCTACCTATGCCAATTTCGTATTATCACCCTCATTTTCATGGCTCTTATGCTTTTTTGTTGGGTTAAATAACTCGAAAATCGCCGTAATGCATTTCACACGATAAAATTTTCAATTAATTTTAAAGTAAAGTAAATTCGAATTTCATCAGACGATATTACGGATCAAATGATAACGGCTTATCTGTTTTGTCTATGAATTTTCGTTTCACTTCATATTTTCACTGGAAGCTTCATTAGTTTTGCAGATGATTTTGCCAACAACGATTATGGAAGTTTTAATGCCAAAGGAACTTTCAATTTATTTATTTTTTTGTTTTTTTTTTGCTCGCTACTTGAGGCCACGCGAATGTTGCATATTTTTTCTTGTCATTTCAGTGCAATAACTTCCATGCAAGAAAAATCGATATTTCATTGTACATGACACACGCAAGAGGCAACGACGTGAGGAACATGAAGACACCACGGTGGAGAAATACTCGAAAGCAATATTCAACTGTTTCGCAACTCGAATCTAGAGCCGTTCAGATCGAACGAATTGCATTCATTGTTTTTTGTTTCGTTTCATTCTTGTTGTCGAAGATGGAATGAGGACCGAGAAATTTTTAAAATTGAAATGTGGAAGGAAAAATATTCACTCTAAGTTCTCGACTATACATATATAAATATATTCACATTAGAGTGTCCCTCAATACAGTCGTTTCAGATTTCTAAAAATCATATTCTCCAAAACACTTTAATCTGTATGGAAAAAGAATCTGGGCAAAATTGCAGACGTCTAGCAGATCAGAAACTTGTGCGAGCGAGCAACGATTATTCGCTGAGTTTCGATCATTTCAATTAAAAAAAACTAAGATACAAGGATTCACCTGTTTGTTTCCTAAACTGAATTCCTCAGTATTCTGTCGATAAATCGTAATAATTTTAAACCGAAAAAAAATCTTTCAAACAAAATTTAATTGAAATCATTTCAAAAAAATATTGTGTCATTCAAATGGAAAATTTCAATAGCTTGGTGGGACAAATTATTGGGGTAGTAGAGGTCTACATTTTGACCTAAGTTCTAAAAAATATGAACCAACTCGTTCTAGAGCATAAGAGCATTAAAAATCCAAAATGAACATATTAAGGGACAACCTGATACGCATATATACAGACCTCAGCTGGTTTCTCTCTTAATCCTTAACTCTCTCATGCTCTGCGTCGGTGATACCACCCTCTTTGAGACACCAGCCCTCGCATCTCATGTCGTGATCGTCATAGTGCGCTTTAGTCGAGCTTCGGAGGGTCTACGGCGGCGGGGCGAAGGGCGAAGGGGAGGGGAAGCACCGTGCGGTGCTTTACACAAGTTTTACGAGCCTCCGCAGCCGATGAAATGATCTCTCGTTTTATCTTCCTCCTTCCTTAACTCGTCCGGCTCATCTCCGTTTCTCTCTCGCCGCATGCGAGAGGATTATAACCATGCAGGAAATTCGTACGTGTAGTGCGTCGTACCAACTTCACGAGACACGAAGAGATCGCATATAGTCTCCTCAGAATCCCTTGCAGCGTGTCTAACGACGCGTGTCTGTGTGTATGATTTTAATATTGCCGAAGCTAGTCTGAAGCCGAAAAAATTGCTAATTCTAGTGATTCACTGGACAAACAAAGAGGAAGCGACGAATTGACCATTTAAAACCAAAAACCCATCAGCTCAGCGATTTGAAGAAAAAAAAATCACACGACGGGCATTCACACGAAATGGCCTCGCATTATTGAATTCTCACCTATTTCTGTACCACAATCGAGCTTCATATTTTCGAAAAGCACGAACCCCTCGCCCATTAACCACACATACACAGACAGAATCTACTGGCACGTATTAATAACACGGCAGACTCGTAAAGCGCATAGAACGAGTGTGCCACAAATACATACATACATGTTATGGATATATATTAATCCATACACTCACACGCACACGTATATATTTATACATAACGTAGAAGTACCGCGAGCCAGACGTTAGCGTTTCACGTTCGCGTACCGTACGTGATACATTTCCAAACCCAAGAAGCAACTCATGTGCCCACTACGGCGAGAAAGGCGAAGCAAAGAGAAGAGTAGAAGGGGTCGGGAGGGGGCAAAGCGTCTAATGTCGGGAAGTTTCGCGCACGGTTCGTGGTGTCGGTTGTGCCGATGGGTTCGGTGGCTGCTGCGCGATGCTTCTGCCTCCAGCTTCTCGTGCTTTAGCGAGTCGAGAGAATTGTGCGGTCGCGAGCAAACTCCACGCGCCGACTTGCAAGCACATCGTCGGACGGAGAGAGGGTGGTGACTGGAGGGGTGAAGGGGCGGACGAGGTTGTTTCTCGTTGCATTCTCGGTGGCTTGGTCTCACCCACACCGTCACCCCCGCGACCGTCTTATTTCTCTCGAGCAACGAGTTTGCCGAAGTAACGACGTGTTTAGACCTCAAGAAGGATTTCGCGTGTAGAAGAAGTTGGCTTTCCACGCAGCATAATTTTCTCCGCCGGTGCTGCTGTTACTCTTAGTGGTCCGCATCGCTCTGGGGTTGTGAAGGGATGGGGAGGGGGGGGGGGAGCAATGCCACAGCGTCGGGGGATGAAAGACGCAACGCCGGCTCCGCGTAACTCCGGAGATGGGCGAGGAGACGAATCTGGTAGCCGGAAGCTGCGAAGTGCTGAGAAAAAGGGAGGGGGGTGAAAGAGAGCGAGGGGGAAATACCGGAAGAGGGGGAAAGGGAAAGGTTTTGGTATTCGCGGTGTCGTTCTCGAGGGAAAGGTAATTAAGACGAGTCTAGGGAATCGTGAGACAACGACGGGAATAGATTGCTTGCTGGGTTGTCGCATTTATCGCACGTTTCACTGTTTTTCAAATTTTATTTGTATTTTTATTTTATTTTATTTTATTTTGACGATATTTCCTCGCTCGAGGGAATTTCAATTGCTACGAGTGATCATTTTGATTGTCCTTGAATTATTTGAGATGAAAGATATGATTTTTTATGTCCGCAAATTAATACCTTTTTTTGTACGGCTTTAGTTTTGTAATTGAATTTTTCTATGATTTAATTGCCATGGCAAAGGGAGTACGGGTGGTTTACGACAACGGGGTTGCGTCGACTTGGCTGTGGTGACTTGGGGTTTATTCAACTTATCAAAACGACCGTGGCGAGCGGGCAATGTTCGATGCTAAATATAAATCGCGAAATAGCAAAAGGCGAAACACTCGTTACACTCGGACCCGTGAGCATTGCACGAAACGAGCGAGACCTCTCGTGCAATTTCTGCTCGCATCTCGTGCTCATTCGCCAATTCGCGACGACGTTTCTGGCAACGGCTCCGGTCGTGCTGCAACGATATTCGAAAAATAAAATGTTATTCACCGGCGCTGCGGATTTTTCTTTTTAAAAATTTTTTTTTTTCTACGGAAAATAAAAATGGAAATTGGATGAGTATATTTGGGATTCACGATGGAGGAATGAAAAAATTAATCTTCTTTTGTTTATGAAATCGAAAGTAATTTATTCGCAATTCTGTATTGTAATTAATCTCAGTTTATAAATGAATAACCTCAATAATATCAATTCTGATATCTTTATGGAATCGACAATAATTCATTCGCAGTTCTAGATTGGATTCATTCCTGAATTAATATATAAATAGCCTTAGTAATCCAAATTCTAATATCTTTATCGAATCGTCGGTAATCTATTCGTAATTCTCAATTCTCAAATTTCAGAACCTAGAATGTCATCGGTGTAAAATGGATCCAGAATCTCTAATTCATCGTTGATCCATCGTAATATCAATATTTTGACCAACCCTTGTCCATCGCTTAAAAATTTTAATTCCCTCAATGACTCAATTATCACTTACCCAATATCTTTTAAATAAATTCATTTATTTCGTTGCTCGATTAAATTTCCCTCCCAACTGAATTGCGGGAGAAGGAAAGGTAAAACCGACTGAATAATGGGCGACGAAAGAAATTAAATGCTAGAGAGAAATAAGAATAAGTCGTAGGGGTCGTCTCGGTCGGGACTACAAAGATTGCGAATTCCGGTGTCGAGAGCCGGAAAACGCGTCATCACGGCAAAGCCGCGGCAGCGAAAGGGGGTTCGGGTGAGGAAACCGTGTGTACAATAGTACCACAGTTGCTACACTCACATACATATATATTTATGTATGGGGTGGTCCACGTGAAATCCACAACTCCCGCCAATTCGGCTCATGATTTCTTTTTGGCGCTCGTTTCGACTTCCAAAGAAGCCCCCAATTTTTACCAAAATTTCCGGTTACCCTGAAAGTCTAAAGAAATTAACTACCCCGAAATAAATTACTGTTTCGAAGACTCTAAGAAGACTTGAATATCAAGTTGATGGGTGAGAATTTTCCTCAGTGCCAACGCAGAGAAATAACCTTGTGAGCCTTTAGCGCAAGGATTACAGCTTATCCATGAGGATTATTGATAAAATATTATTTCTTGATTAATTTTACAGACATAATCACGAACGAATTAAAAAACAAAATTTTTAAATTCATATTGTATGTTGAAAAATAAAATAGCTGCAATAAAGATTATACCCTTAAATGTTGGCAAGCTTCATTCTTTTATCTGCTAAAATTACAAAAAAATGAAAATTTACAATCATGTCGAACCACGCTCTTACTCCCGGGTTGCTGTTAATGTTTTCACGAGTTCTAAGGTAATTGAAAAAATCCGACGAGAAATCAGGGGCGCCTTTAGGGTAAAATAAAAGCTTGAAGAAAATAATGAATCAAATCCGTAGGGGTCAGAGATTTTACGGTCCGCTTCGACGTAAAATCCCCCATATATATAAAAATATATATACATACATACACGAAGACTGGTACGTAGAATGAATTTCGCAACGAGTTCCGTTCTTATTTCTCCGAGGACTCGTCTGGCGCGTCGGTCGCGGTGGCTCGGCCCGGCCGATTGTCGCTTGTGCACCGAGTGAGTGCACGAGGGCTCTCAGCAAGTGTAAACCTTGGCTGCGCGGCCTACGTTCTCCGCGAGCCTCGTGCTTTTATGTTGGTATACAATGCGCAATTTCGTTCCGGAAATATTGCATTTTGCGTCCGAGAACTCCGGGGGCTTACCGGAACCCGCGTTTCGTTTCACGAAGTCCACCCCCATCAAACCCCCCCTCTCGCCCTCTCGCCCTCGTCACGGGGGAAAAAATGCAAGCCACGGAGAGAGCAAACACGCCGAGAGATCGGAGACAATATTTAGCCCGGCGAAATGTGCGGTGTAAAAATATGAAATATTCAAACACCGAATAAGACGAATGGTGATGAGATAATATTTCACCACCGGAGTCTGATCATAATAATTTTGTCTAAATTTGAGAGTTCACATTTTTCTCTCACCAAAAATCAATCGACGTCTTTACAAATAGTGTGAGAAATAAAACTGAATTTTGAGCTCTACGATTGATTTTTTTTTACATTTTTAGTTTTTTTTTCGAATGTCTTATAATGACTGATTAGGAAAAACTGGCGGGATAGTTCAAAAACAGAAATTGTACTATTTTTCCCTGTTCTAAGTTGCATTCGATGTATTACTGAAAAATTGAAAAAGCATCGAGAGTCTATAATTATATTTCCATCGACGAAAATTGAAAAAACTGCAGTCCGTCGAAGTTATAAACGCTGTTGAATCGCATTATCCGTTGATCGCTGCAAGCTCGAAGCGAGAGCGTAGCTCCTTCGCGTCGTAGTTGAGGACTGAATCACTCGTAGCTAATAAAAAAAATCAAATAAAAAAAGGGCGAATAAAACTTGCACGGAGGTTGAAAGAACGAGCTAGCTAAAGAGACGACAAAAGAGAAAGAGAAAAAAAGAGAGAGAGAGAGCGTGTAAGTAGCTTCGCTATGGAAGCCACGATAGACGGAAAAAGCTTCGTCAAGAAGCGTCAAAGGCGAGATTCTTTCATCGTTCGCGTCGCGAATCTCTCGTTCTCCATTGTCCAGGTCGAAGCTCGAAGTGCGGATAATAAGTGAAGAATCTCAGAAGCCATGTTTGAAGGATATCTGTTTGATATTCCCGACACCATCCTCTCTCAAGAAATTTTCATAAATCATAGACAAACAAAAAGATTCTTTTTTAACGTTCACAAGAAAATAAAGAAGAGCCATTGGTGCCCCATCTCCGCTTACATAAACTCACAACGACGATGCATTAAAAGACAAAAACAAACAAAAATAAATGCATAGAAATAAAAAAAAATGTACAGGCAAAAAAACAACAAGATCAAAGAATAAAAGCTGGCACTCTGGTCCAGCAATTGTCGTAGTCGCGTCATTGAGATACTCTTGAAGTTGCAATTTCAGTTTGTCGCTGTACGTAGCTCATACGAAAAAGAAAAAGAAACAAAGAAAACACTATATCGAAGAGGATAAAGCATCTGTTGAAAACCGGTGTCTGTGCATCGGTGTTACGTGACCGTGCTACAATCGAAAAGCGAACGAGACTGGTAGATTGGGGAGGGGCGGAGGGGTACAAGCGGATCGCACAAGATCAAACGAACCGAGTTCGTCGATTCGTTGACAAAGCTCGAAAGACGCGCCTAGTCGTGAATTCCAAATGAGCCGAGGGGCATCAAATCCTTTGCTCTCGATACTCTCTCGTTCTCTCTCTCTCTTTCTCTCTCTTTCTCTGTTTCCCTTTGTGTGCGGTAACTCGTTCCCACTCCATTTATAATCCGAGCGAAAATCAGGTGTGCACGAAAATCAATGATATCACGTAGACATCGAATCTGGGACTTCTCATATTTTTAATTCAGAATACAATTGATTTTTAAAATGCTCCCGTACCATTGACAAAACCTTGTACACCTTCGCGTGTTGGCAATGTAAAGATCTCGTCTGATATTTTGCTCGGCCACGAGTCTTGTAGGATAATACAAATTTAGCGCTAATTCTGGTCAATCGGAATGTTACCGGGGCCACTTTGGAGATCGGAGCTTTTTAGAGTTTCGTAGCTCGAAAATAAAAATGGCGGCGCGTGTTCGTTCGTCTGTTGGTCTGTCACGGCCGATTTTATTTAGAAACCATGCGATGTAGAAACTTGAAATTCGACATGTCAATATATCTCATTAAACTTCCCATTTTTATTTCGCACTAATTAGTTCGAAATATTGTTATAAGAATGATAGATGCGCAAATTAGATACTCGACATTTTTTTTAAATTTTATATTTATCATTCAAAAGAACTTGTTATGGGTAATATAATTTTTTTTTAAATAGGATCACATAGCATATTTTAAAAGATATTCCGAAAAACATGAGAAAATACAGCATCCCCCCTTATTTCCGAAATTACTAGCCCTAGAATAAAAAAATAAAAACAATGCATACAAAGCTTCAGTCGAAGTTACAAGGTCAATCATAATAAATGTCCTAGTTCTCATAAAATCCTCGGAATGAATGATATAAAAAATCGCACTTGTCTGGATTTTCTCACAGGATGATCATTTCAAGCATGAAAATCACATCTGGTCCATTTGGCAACCAAACAAGTGTGTTATCCTGGTATCACTTGCTTTGTCCCCGATACATCGGGAGATGGGGGGGAGGAGTGGGGACGGTGGCGATTCATTGGATAGTCTCAATGCAAAGTGATGTGAATCGCATGAAACGCATTCGCAGCACGTATAAGCTGGGCCTTTGGCGCCTTTGGGAAGGAGAATTGTGTAGATAGGTGAGATTCGCTCTCTGCGTGTATCCGGGTGTCAGTATGGTCGACTTGCAGGCAAGGCGGCAAGGGCAAAATGAATGGGCAAGGTGAGGCAGAAGGGCGCGAGCGAGGGAGAGAGAAAAGTGAAGACTGCGATAGAGGCAGTGAGAGAGAGAGAGAGAGAGAGAGCACGAAAGCTGGAAGCCGTTGCTCCTTTGTCCCGGCCAAGTTGCCCGGTGCACTCTAGCGAAATCAAATTTACATGGTAAAGAGGAGGATTCCGTCCGTAGGACGGCCATTCTACTCTCAGGAGGTCTTGTGATCGATACGCATGTCAATTATTTGTCAGTTTGAATATATATATCTGTTTGCCGATTCCTATCTCGACGTTCGTGTGGCCAAGTCCGTCTAAGAGTCCATTTTCTTCTGGCTCCATGCTTTTTTTTGTTTTCATTTATTTTTTTATTTTTCCGTTACGTAAGGGAGCAACGACGAAACGAGCCTTTGTAACCTCCGGCTCTCGAAAATTTTACAAAGCTTTTTCTTTATCGGAAATAACCTAAAAAATTTAAATTTCGCGAAGCTTTTTCTTTATCTCCATGCGTTTCTTATCGTGCAGATAGCAACGAGTCTGTACACAGAGAACGGCTGAAATCCCGGTGAAATGTGAAATTGAAATTCGTAACGATATAGTCGTAACGACAGGTCGAAAGAGGATTCAAAGAAAGGATGGGGCAAAAATAATGGGGAAAGAAATAAAGCAAAAATGAGTGGATATTGGGATTGTTGTGTCGTATATAATTTTCGAGGATTTATGTAACCAACTGTAAAAACCGCGACCGTGATACTGGTGGCGAGGTTAGATGGAAAAAGTAGCAACGTGGGCGGGAAGAAGGAAAAAAACGAGAGGCGGAGAATTGAAAAATGAAAAAAGACGTTAAAAACGGAGGAAAGACATTTTTTTTTTTTACTTTTGGTTTTTTTTTTTTCGACGTAAGCTCTGGGCCCGGAGAGTCGCGGTGAGTCGCCATGAGACCCGAGAGAGCTGCCACCCTTAATTCTCGAGTGGTTACTCCGCGCCAGGACGGTGAGTCCATGCCGACTCGCCGCGCGTCGCCGACCGTGCGAGCGTTAAAAATATTTTAATATTATGCAAATGTGATTAAACGCGTTTCGCCTTCGTGGCTTGGTCGTGGGGTGAACGAAAAAGTCGGGAAGATGTGAAACGAGATGGCCTTGTGGTATGCGAGTGCGTTGGGGGGGGGGGGGGGTTGAATACGGGGCGAAGAGGGAAGAAGACCTGGCAAGTCCAACGATCGCCGGCCTCAAACTCGTTTTTCATTATCTTTTTACCTCGTTCTCATATTTCCCTCGTCCATTCACACGTATCCCTCAACGGTCATTCGGGGTCCAGGACCCTACAGTACTCGTGCGTTTGAATTTCCCGCAAAACTTGTGAAAATAATAAAAATATAATTCGACATTCGGTTTCTTCACAATTTAATCGGCTTTCTTTTACATCCTTCACATGAATATACTTCAAAAAGCAGACGATGGGATCTTGACAGCACATGTCTGAAATATTTTTAACAAATATTTAAAATTCGGAAAATTTATTAATATTTTTGTGGATAAATTCACTTTTTGGACTTTTTAAAAGTAATAATTAAACGAATGATCACGAGTTCCATTGAAAAAAATATATTCCGACAAATCGTGTTACGAAATATCGTTGAATTGAAAAAATTACGATTTCCCGTTTGATTTTTTCGAGAACTTCGGTGGTTAATGCACTGATCGCCCGGAGGATATTGGATATTCGATTAAGCTCCGGCCTGAGCCACCTTCATCGCTGTAACCACCCTCACCGAGTGGAGTAAACAACGACCACCTGACCGGCAATGATGATCGAATTTTCCAACGACTCTTTTCCCTCCGGGAATATAGCTGTGCGATAACGAAAAAAACTCTGTTTTTTTCTTTCTTTTTTTGTAACATGATTGCCGGTGGTGTCCCATTACACGTCACCAGAGTCGTTACTCGTGCATGCATTGGCTATGCCCGCGTGACTTCGGACGAACCATGGACGATAACAGGGTGGTTTTGCGTGACCGACGCGACAGTCGATAAATCGATCATTCGTCGTCGATCCACAGATCCGACTGCGTTACACCGTCGACAATGCATACGACAAAGTGTCGAATATGAACCACTGAAGAAAAATCACACACTTTTTCCTCATCTATTAAAATTTAAGTAGTACAACAACACGTTGGTCGGACCAAGATGCATCTGACATCTGCGAGTCGAATATGGGCCATTGAACACAAATAACGAACTTTTCCCTCATTTATCCAACTCCAGTAGTAAAACAACGTTTTGGTCAGACCGACACTCATCAGGAGCTCCACGATTTTAAAAGTCCTCGAATTGAACATTTATCTAATAATTTTTGTTTTTTTTCATGGGCGTTTTTTTTTAATGATACAGTGTTCCATTTCGCCCCACTGGGCCATATTCGCCACTATTAAATCGAACATATAGAAACGCGCGAAAGGAGAAGGGGAGCGAACGATTGAAATGCCGCCCAATGTCCATTATACGCTGCTGAATCGCATTTCGCTTTCGAATTTCACCGGTGTGCAACGCTCGTCTCGTGGTCCTATGTGCGGCAACCTCTAATACTCGATTCAGCAATTTCATGGTAAATAAATAAAACCATGTGTAATGGTCAGCCAGCGGGAATGAGAGGGGTTATGCGGGTCGATTTATCGCACGAAAAAAAAAGTTCTTTCGAATTAGGATTCGTTTGATTTATTGTTGTTTTAAATTAGAGATTATTTCAAAGTCTTTTCTTTTATTTATTTATTTATTTATTTATTTATTTATCTATTCATTTATTCATTTATATATTTATTGCTGGTCAATACTCGATGACGACACGAATGCAGCAGGATATCCGTTAAAAAACGTTTAGAAGATTCTTCGGTTTTCGACGACATTGGAGACCATTCCTTCACATCTGGGTCTGGCTCCTGGTGCTGTTGACGTAAAATATTTGACGCGGAATCTTTAATACCGAAGCTATGCAATACCTTGTCCCCCACGAGGTCCACGCCATCGTGAATTTTTATGAATTTTCCGTCCAACTTTTTTTTTTTTTATCATACCAGAATTATCTCACTTTTAACGGTATTTCAATACCGCTTCGATTCACCTCGTGGCCAAGATATTCGTATTAACCAACGGAAGGAATGAAAAATTTCTGACCTTTTCAATATCACACAGTTACCGAGACGTTGGACAGGAAATTTAATTACCACAAAAATTATAATCACGCTGACATCCGAGCAATTGAAGGCATGCGGAAAATTTCATGACCCATTGTGTAATTGAATCGTCGACTTTATTCATACCTTATGACTATTAATCCTGAAGTTTATATATTTGTTTTGTTTCATGAATATATTTTTTTATGTTTCAGGTAAGTCAGTCGGATCGCTTCTAATCGAGTTATCGCTTCGATGAGAATTTCTGGGTCTCCCATTCGCCCCCGGATGATACATTAACGATCTGGTAAAAAAAACTTAATTAATCCTAAATACGAGCTTTGTCACAATCTGAGACCGCGCGCTCATATAATTATTATCCATCGACCTCGGCGATTGCTTAAAGCGAGGATGATCATTCGTTCAATGATAATATATTTTCGAAATACTTTTCTCAATCCAATACGTATAAGTAATAAGTATAATTAATTAGAATGATTACAAAATAACTCCACAACTCCATCATCCTCCCTAAACCCCAACATCTTTTCCCAATCACAAAATCCACGACCATTCCCCAACACCGATATCCCAAATCCATCACGATAAAAAAAACCCCCCCAACCCCCGGTCACAAATCTGTCCGTCGAACGCGGCCTGACGCTCCGTACACGCCCCCGTTCGGTGCAACGTAATACCGGTTTGCAGAACCGCAACCTAATATCGGTCACGGTGGTTCATTAGAGGCCCCGGCGCTTCGTATATTAGAATGCCCGGCATAGCGCGGGTTTCATGCGAGAAGCTCTCGGAAGCTCCCGCGAGCCGCGGCTGCACGCGATAGATATACGGGGGTATCGTAACTTTGCCATGGGCCGAAGCGTTCGGAGAGCGAGAACGATCGGATGCCAACGCGGTTGCCGAATCCACGGGACATCCTCGGGGACTTCGTCATGCTTGCCACGCGGTTTGCTCGATGCAACAACCCCGCACTACCCCTCGGCAGCGAACGATGACCCACACGCCACCCTCAAACCCCATACCGTTCGACGCTGGCCACCCCCCGCCCCCTTCGCCGCCCACGGCCTCGCGCGCTTCCATCATCACGGACGCGTAACTCGGCGAACCGTGGTCCCGCAACGGCTGCGACCCGGGCAATAGCATCAGCTTGCCAGATTCACTAATCAAAACCAAAGCCCGACGTAATTCGAAATCTAACGGATTTAATGTACCCACCATCATCGAACGAACGACTGGGGCGGGGGGAGGCCATTGTCGTTCTCGTTGAATCGTTTGGGGATCGATGTGGAATCGAATGTGCCCGGTGTGTTTTCATCGAAATAACGAAAACTCACACTGATGCTGCTCGCGTTGTTGTCGAGGCTTCCGTTATCTACTTCAAACCCGCTTCGGAAAACTGATAACCGCGTTGAAGGGGTTGATGGGGAAGGCGGGGGGAACGGGGGTGGATTACACGAATAGATTTTTGGTGGTACGATTACGGTCACCGCGATTGTGAGAGTGAGGTTGGGGCAGGGATAACGAGATCGACGTTGTATTTGTTAACCCTAGATTGGTAACCCACAATTGGTTTTTTTCTTGACTAGCTATTGACGGAATCTTTTATTTTTCTTTCGGAATTTTTCGTTCAAAGGTTTCAGGGATTAATTGTACTTTTTTCGAATCAAATACAACGATCGGAATGGATAAATGAAAATAATTAGACAGAAGAAAAGCCGAATTACGAAGATTCCCTCATGAGGTGACTAAAGTCGTTAGGTCGCATATGGTGACCTATCCGGGGTTGAAGCGCATATCGATTGGATTATAAATGGAATGTGATAATTTCATATTCGTCGTTCAGAGATTTCCGATAATTCCGATAAAAATCGTTGGCACTTCGATGGCGACACATTTTCACGACAAGATTTTCGACGAGACCGAAATAAATGCCTCGAGATTATCCTATTTCAATGGTCGCACACGAAAGATTCTAAAAATGATTTTCCAAAGATTTCCACGTGACGATGGTTCGAGATAGAAAAAATAATAAAAAATCGACAGTCAAAAATCCTTCAATTGAGTCGTAACTCTTGACTATACGGATTCAGTAACTTCACTCGGTACTTCATTCTCGCCCAAACCTAAACCCAACGAAAGGCAAAACTTACCAAAACTTTCTACTGCGGTTTATTCATATGTAAAAGTTAACTATTGTCATTCAACCATCATATCAATGAATAAATTAATCACGACGTAACTCTCGGTCGATTAATTCGATACTTTCGTCCAGATCCGTTCCTGTTCCCCCAAAGCCGTCACAAAAAGTTCAATGCACAAAAGTGTACATTTAAAGCCAACGAACGAGCGAATATATAGTTTCACGTAACAATTTTGTTCTCGACTTCCAAAATAACTCTCAACTCAAAACTCCACGCCGTTACAAATCTTTCTTCGCGAATCTTTTACGAATCTTCGTGCCGCGAGTTTTGCCGAACAAGTTGAATAACGTAGAAGCACCGAATGGGAATGGCGGTCGGTGGGGTGAAAGAGGGTAGGTGTAACGATAAATTTCGTCCCGGCTCATCCCTCTGCGGGGGGAGGTGAAGGGGAATCAACTTTTCAGTAGAATCGAAACTATCGACAAACAATTCACGGAGAAACGTGAGAGTACCTCTGTATCCGGTCGGGAGGGGTTGCCGCTGGAGCGAGAGAGTGCCCGCTGACGCTACCCCCACTCCGCCCTACCGGGGAGTGGGGGTAGAAGAGCCGTACGCTATACAAGCTGCTCGTATGACTACCTGCACGGGCTTCGTGCATGCTCGCTTTCAGTTTCGGAGCGGAGACGACTGGCATTCCCGAGGGAAACGTGCCGATTGCGTGCTCCATTGATCACCGGAAGGAAACACTCGGCTCTTTCTCCACTTGACGGGGCGCACAACCGCCGAAGCGTTTATATATACACACACTCACATGTACAGTCGGATACCCGTGGAGGCAAATGCAATCGGAAGAAGAAACACACGCGGGGAAAAATTTATATACGCGACTGACCCCCCCCCCCCCCCCCCCGCTATTTGTATTCTATTGTATGTCATATTCGACAGTACGAAAAGCTCTACGGGAGCTCTAACGAATTACTGTGAATCTTACATATAAATTATGACGAAAATTGATTGATCCCACTCGCGTGAGTAACGTATTCGATTACTTTGTCAGGTCGAGGATTTTCTGTAATTAATAATGTTGTACTTTTCATTTGATGAGAAATAACGTAATACGAGGTTCTTGTTATGATCGATACGAAAGTAAAAATATCGGAGGCACGAAGGAGCGTGAGTAGAAAAGACAACGATAACAAAGATTGAAAAAAAAATTAATTACAAAAATTAAAAATAAAAATTACGTGATCCCGCATGCGAAACGTGTTCCCCACGCATCTTCCCACCCGCAGCACGTATCAGAATCCTATATCTCGGCGTCTCGTCTGCCTCGTCTACCTACATGTACTGAAATTTATTCACGGAGGGCCGAGACTCTCCATGTCCTACCGGTCGAGTGTGTATCAACGTTACACGTCTCCCGTATGATCGTTGTATACGCGTGAGAAATAATTGTCACTACAGCTGCTGCTCTCAAGGCGCAAGACGATGCACAACACAAGTGAAAAAAATTATACAGAGTATACGAAGAGTAAACACAGTTTTGTATATGAAATTGGACGTGTATATGTATATATAATGTGAGCAGGTGGTATACATTTTATAGACGATTCGGGTATAAGAATCCATATAAAATATACGATATAATAAATAATTTATAGATAAATAAATATACATATATATCTCCATATGCCGAACTCTCCCCAAATATAACCCCCATACCGACGCCATGCAATTGTTTAATTAATTAACATACTCATAAACTATCTACTGATTAATCGTTATCATTATCATTTATGGATGCATGTATAAATTTATACATAAATTGTACGTAGATGACACAGGGTATATTTATTAATCGTATCGATGGACGATGAATATGAGATGACATTCCATTCACCCCACATTAATTCTCTATTGATTACTGACAGGCTGTATACAAAATCGATATGCTCAATTCCACCCATAAAACCGTGTAGATCCATCATATAATCTATTCATTTTTTTTCTCTTTTCTGGAAAGTCTCGCGAGTGAATTGAGGCTGCATCGTGAGACTGAATATCAAGCGAGCTTATGTCGTGAGACAATTCAGGGGAAATATTAAGGATCCGACTGTATCCGTGTTCGTTACGGCTGCATTACAGCCATGATATATACGAGGTATTCCACATCAGACTCAGCTTACGATTTTTTTAACCTTCCTTTCAACCCTCAAAGCACACTTGATTTTCTGCAGAAGCTTTGGACCACCCATAAACTCGTAAAAGCTAAGAACCACCCCCGAACCAAGCGTGAACGCATACTTCGATACTACAAAAAATGTTTTTTTGCGATTTCAGTAGTTCAAAGGAAGAAGTTTTCCAAGTGTCAGAGTGGGATCTGTAAGAAAATCAAGTGTGCTTTGAAGCCTCAATGAAAACCATAAAAACATCATGAGCTGAATCAGGAGGGATCAGGTCCCAGCCTGGCCGATTTGCCGTGGAATACCTCATATACATACGTATGACGGGGTCCAGTACGAGTCGCTATGTAGTCGCGTGTCGCATAATAAATGCTAATCGTAATGGAGCTTCTCACAGCATACGCAATCAACGCTCCGTCCGGTTGGATTAACGTATTGGACTTCATGTCAAATTTCCGACGTGAATCAGAAGATCATGTACCGCTTTGTGTATCTGCATATAGGCGCCATGTTGCCCCCCCCCCCCCCCCCCCCCGTGCGTAAGGAACCCAGTCGGGGGTGAAACTGGTCGTTGACGACCGACAACCACAACGCGGTTCATATCCACGATGGAAACGTTCGGAATCGAAACGATATTGCATCGGTCGATTACCAGTGACGTAGCAATAACACTAAACGCCGTAACGATGCTGGTCGAAGGATTCGTCATCTTTTGGAAGCAGCAGAAGGTAATTCGAAACGGACAGTTCATCAAAGTGTTGTCACGCATCGAACGGATAAATGAGATTCTTGTTTTGGTTTTTGGCTCGAGGATTCTGTGAATTCTGAGGCGACGGTGTCGAAGTCACCAATGTAATTCAGGTTAACGTTTCTTAATAACAGACGATATCTCGAACCTAGTAGCAATACCGTCGCCCAGAGTGCCGACAGGTCGTCGTGCCTCGACATCAGGATAGTAAGCTTGGATAAAGGACGACCGGCACGGGGGTGTATATGCCCACTTGACAAAGTTGATAAAGGGACTGGTGAGAAGATACGATCCCGAAGGTAAACCGCGTCGGACGACCACACCTTGAATGTATTACTATGGGAATTCGGTGTGCACTGTGGATGAAGATGAGTGGCGCGAAATTAAGCCAAGCGGTTTACTCCAAAGTCCGCTGAAGACGAGAAGAACGGACCACGAACCATAAAAGCCGTAGAGGTTAAGTTTATTGAGACGGTCGTAAACCGGATTGGTCAGTGAGAATTGATCCGAGAAGCAGACTTGGCAACGGTTTTTATGCTGCTTCCAGCGCTCGGAACCTCAATTGGGTTATCGTTAATTGTGGATTCGTTTAATCTTTTCGCGTAATCCTTGCTTATGTAGTAAGTCGTCTTATCATTATATCGTCACGTTACCACATTAACTCACCAACTTCCGCGACCTTAATGGTGTCATTTATATTCTAACATATTCGGTCGATATTTGAATTCGTGCTTTTTTCTGATTTTGTAATCATTTAGAGAGTCTAGTTTCTAGCTAACCCGTGGTGCGGCTTTTGTTTTATTGAATGATAATTTGGAAAGTCTGTACCTTTGCGTTCCAGAAAAGGCGAAGTTTTTGGGCTCTGTTTCGACATAATTTTAATTGATTTGGAAGGAGAGTTTCAAAATAATTTATGAATTACCTGCAAACTCGTTTCATCGTTCGAAAATTGAAACGCGATACGGAATAATAAGAAAAAAAACATGTTAATGGTCGAATACAATATTTTATTATCGCTGCTGTGCAGAGAACATAGGATTTACAGAAAAGATTCGTATCGGATCGAATAAACAATATCGATCAACTTTGCATCAAACCACACCTAAATGTAACCCGCAAGCCAAAACAACCGGCTTTGACTATTCACCAGCGACTGGTGAATATGGCCAATGCCCCCATAGAAATAGGAGAGATAGACAATTAAGACTAACCAAAAAATAAATTTAATACACCAATAAAAATCCAGAGCTGAAGGACTCAGGTTGATGGCCCATTTACAATACGTTGCGGAACAATAAATTATCACATAGTAAGGGAGTAAAGAAAAAGGAACAAAAAAATGTTGACCGATGTATTGTCAATAAACAACAACTAATACTACTACTACTACTAATCGTATCGGTCGTGATTATGGCTTCGTTGTCGAGTGCTTTCCAACGAGCGACGTATGTTCGAACATCCAATTACCCAAAAATGTACCTGGCCAGATCCCGCTTGAATATATCTCCAATTAATGGACGTATCTGCTCCTTTGTCGCATTCAAGAAGTTAGTCAATTCGGCCGCCACATAGACTTTAAAGAATAATTGAACAGAATTAAAACACTGTGACCATTCGGTGAAACGCACATAATTTATTATGCGAAGTGCTAGGTAAGTTATTTCAACTCTGAAGTTCGACGGTCGTTTAATTGCTGGTATCTTATTTTTCGACTTACAGAGTATAAAAATCATTCTTCCTCATTCATCGCATTAAAATGAGTCATAAAAAATTTTTTTTTAACGATACTGAGTCAATTACGAATGATCAACAAAAAATGAGAGTACCAACACAATTCCAAGCGAAAAAGTGGTGAATGAAGAAGAGAAACCTACCTTTCTTCGTAGATGGTATATTTTCGATCAAAAATTGAGTTTCGATAGCGCGAGGATTGAACGACCATATTTCGCCTGACCAAATGTATCTAGAACCGATTCCTTTCGTGGACCAGCGCCCACTCATGATGACTTCAATGTCATCTGAAGATAAATAAGATTGAATTACAAAATGGAAACATCGACGAATGGCAACTTTGATAACTGTTCGTTATCAAGTCCATACTTACGGAATTGGATTATGAAAGTGCAGAGACCAGTTCGCCTCAACGGTGTCTGGCAAGTTCCTCGGCCGAAAGTGGTTTTAATTTTCGGAACAACAAATGTCAGATTAAGCGATTCAAGCGGACCGTAGTCCAAATGGACGCCACGAACTTCAAAATACGGGATAGGAACTACTATCCCGCTTAAGCGAAGGTCTTCTGGACCGACACTCAGCGCGAAATCAGGTAGCTCAAAGCGATGGTTATTAATCTTTGACAGTAACTCCGTACTCAATTCCAGCAATTCCGATTCTGACAACTTAGCTGTTACAACTGAAACACGAAAATTCGAATATCTGTATTAGGATTACATCTTCGCATTCATTAGTTCAGACGAAATACCCGCACAGACACAAGTGCAAGCTGCAAGTAGAATTGTAGAAACGGAATTTTCCATATTAAACAGAATGTATGAAGCTGCGATGTCGTTAAAAAGCCAGTTTAGACGTTGCTACTTACAGTACCCATTTCTCTTGTCTGCCGTAATTTTCCGCTCAAGGGCATCTGGTGCCTTCACCTGGTAAAATTTCGTCGGCGCTCCACGGACATGCGGCTTTGAAGGGCGCCCGAGATGAGCTTCGGACATCAGCACAAGAGCGAAAAAACCCGCAAACCACAAACACGTAGCAGTCGTCATTGTTCCGTTGTATATCGAAAAAAAAAGTTCTTAGTTTCCGCTATGCTTCGGCGAAAAACTTGATACACGTTACTCGTCGGTCAATTAGTCTCTGCTTCAACTCGAAGAACGAATGTCGGTTTTCGAACGTCTGGGTTTCATACTAATCCGGGAGGTCCAATCGTAGAGAGCCACGATTTGGCATCGCCAATCACGAACGAACAACCGAACTATGAGCAGCGATGGTAGAGAGAGGAATAACAAGGAGAGGCCGATAACACGTAGTAGGTAAAACCAACGAAAAATTTGCCACGTCTCCAACGTTGCCTTCAAAGTAGAGAGATAATACAAGTAAAAATAAATGCAAAAAGAAGGAAAGCGTTCTTCGTAATGTGCCACAAGCAGCCAAATATGATGTACCGAAAGAAATTAAACATCGACTTGTCGTGAACGTTTCTGATTATTTGAAATTAAAATTTTTCGCGTGATCGGCGAGACTGTCAAATATATGTGTGGTTTCGAGGTAATAACGGATAAATCATTTTTTTTTCACAGAATAAAACTAAATCAGGTTCTTGTGATTCAAAGCTTGTGAGCATCCTTTATCAATTCAAAATTGTTTAAAATCAGCCAGACGTTTTATTTTATCCATAGTGATCCTCCATAATAAATTACCTTTATAACGAGCGATTATTCCTGAAATTTGACCTCGAAAACCATGAGTCTTATCGGTAATAAAACTCGTCGTGTCAGCATTTGCTTTCCCATAAAATTTTACGACAAATTTGTAATAATTTTTTTATTTCTATTTCAAATATTACGGTCTCGTTATCATTTAACACGTGTCACCAGGACGTTAATTTTATTTCCTCGTTTTGCGTAAGTGCGCCGTGCCCTTGGACGTGGCTGATTCTTCGGTTATTTTTTGCAAAAGCTTTTGTCTACGCGGGTTTACGTCATTCCCCAATCTTAACTCATTTTTATCGACTGGTTCTTAAAATATTTTCAAGATAATTGTGACCACTGAGCCCGATTCAGGGACGAACAATTCATTGAATAAAATTATAATCAAAATACATTAATCACTTCATAATCATGGATAAAAATTTACATCAAATACCAGAGTCCATTATGCAACAGTGAATCATCTAAATGATTTATAATCATTCAAAAATAGTAAAAATATTAATTTGTCGATAATAATTTGGTTATTTATTCGTTAAAAAGAGTATTGTAAAGCGATTTCCACTAAACAATTACTGTTAGGATTTAAGCAAGATTATCGGAGACAGATTTAGCACTGATATATCTACGCTCTCGTAAGTTATAAATCACAGCGAGACTAGAATAAAGCATCGATTTCGAGGGCAAAAAAAACGAGCTCAGTTTTCCTGTCCCGATGATTATCGCGCATTGAATTTGCCGACGTGAATTGTTCAACGAGCATTACCGACAATTCCCCAGACCGCATTGTGCACAATTGTCACTCAAAACGTGTGACATCTTTGTCATTAAATTGTGACAGATTGACGGAAGTACGTGATTTCACGTTTCGCTTCCCGTTTCTCGGAAAATCACACGGAAAATCGGCGAGATTCGCGTTGAGAAAAACTAATTATCCAACAGACGCGAGAGGCCTTGAATGAAAATTGTAAATTAAAATATTCCGTAGATATCGTGGTTGGTTCAATTATTCCAGACATTGAGTGAATCTCTTGCTCCGTCTCGTCTGCATCATCATATATTGTGTGTATATATATATGTATACATAAACGGCGGAAAAGCTGTGCGCGATCCGACGCGTTGATGGTCTTTTCGTGCTCGGGACGCGAGAGGAAAATCACCGGCGAGAAGGGAACGGGAGCAGCGTCAAATGAAATTTCCTCGGTGCAAGCTTTTTTCTAAGAACACGAGGAACGGTTGATATAAGACGTCGTCCGAGGAAAAAGTAAAATCCCCGAGTATCGTAACCCGATTCCACTTTCCCGTTCGTTCCCGGCGTCGTTATACAGCGGCCATGGCGTTAGCATCGCCATTTTCTTTTGTTTTTGTGTGTATGTGTGTGTATGTTTTTTTTTATAGCCCGCAAAGCGTTTCCGGTTGTGTTGCGCGATCTGTGTTTTTTCAACGGGTCGCCATACGGGAGCCAATGAGACGGTGCCGCGTAACTAGCGCGGCCATCTTAGACCGCTAGGCCGAGAGTAGCGCAAGATGGCGCCATTACCCTTCGCGCGCGCGATGTTACCAAGCGTTTGCATAAAGTTACGGCAATAAAAATAGTTGTAAAAGTCAGGTGTTATAGTCACGCGGTTACCGCGCTCTCTCAATTTATGCTAATAGAGTTTGGACTGGGTCTCTTTTGAAGATGCTTTACGTTTATTGCGAATGCCCCGCGAAAATGCCGTGAAACGCTGGGCGTAGACGTATTTTTTTTTATTTTCTTATATTTTTTTTCCATCGTCTTTCTCTCGCTTCAGGACCGAAGAATGCTTCGCCAGACGACCTTACCGAACTACCTTGCGTGTATGCCACCTTCCACATTGCACTTTGCTGCGCTGTGCTCGTCGCTTTTCCGAGAACCGAGGTGAAAAACTTTCGTCGCGGGGCCTTCGAGTTTCTCCCGTATCTTTTGTTCTCGTCTTCTTTTCATTTTACATTGTCGCGTCCAGCAACCGTTTCGTTTCATTCATATTTTTCCTCCTCGTACAAAGCTTAACCATATCATTTTTCAAAAATTTTCATTCGTTATACACAAAATTCTGTCTCAATATAAAGTAATAACAAATTATTTTGATTCTTATTTGTACGAATTGAATTAGAAAAGAATAGATTACTATTTACGACTCTATTCCACATCGTTCCAGAATTACGAAGTTGCGGTGTCGAAAACCCTGCCGATCCGGAACATTTTATTTCGAAGCGTTTCAATTCGATTTATCGAACTGTCGGAACATTGAATATTCGGAACTTCGATCCGCACTCCAATAAATTCAGTCAATCCAATTGAAATAAAAATCTTTTTTTTTTCTTAGAGAAAAACAATCAAACGCTGGATATTCTTTGCAATTCTCGTGGCACAGCCTCCGCAAACCATCATAATTTTTTTCCCAGTAATCTCATTATACGAAAGAACGCATGTATACGCAAAAGTGGATTTTCCTCGGCCGCCAGCGAATACGATATTTCCCTCAGCCCCGTATCCGTGGATTTGAAAACTCAACCGTTATACACGTTTTATACGTACGGCATCGTGCTTCGGCTATTTTATTCTCTGTTGTCGGATACAGTGTGGAAACGATAAATATAAGCTCGGATAGAGTATAATGTGTCTGTATCACGTACTGCGGTGCACACAGCAACGATACCAGTAGCCCCGATGTCTCTTGCATTAAGCACGGAGTAGATCTGGGTCGCTGGTCTCTCCATACATATATATAAATAGATGTATATATGTATTATATTTCACTGGTGAAACGTTGTAACGTAGCCTGGTAGAGAAAACCCAATTCACCGAGAATTCGACTCACCTCCCTAACCCCCCCCCCCCCCCCCGCTGTATTTCCTCCCCGGATTCTCTATCTCCGCGTTACGCTCCTCTTCCCTTTATAGTTTCCGCGGTGCTGCGGCCAATTCGTTCGAGGTAGACGCAACCACTTATTCCATATCTTCCCATGGCCTTTCCTCTCATCGCCCATTTCGCCAGGTTACTCGCCGGAAACTCGTGTAATCTCTCACGGCTGTCTTGGTTCCGAAACATATTGAAATTTCAAACGATCATTCGACGTTGCGAAAATTCTTTTCGTCCGTTTTCACCACAGTTTTCCATTTCGCAGAGTCAATAATATTTTTTTCGAAATTGTTCGTTCTCTAAGTTTAAATGGATCTGGATGAATAATTTTTTGGAAAAATTTATCATTTCTGTTTTCGGGTTATCGATCTACGTTCTACTGCACCGAATTTCATCGCAATTGGTATATGAACGAGAGTTATCGAGTACAGTGACATGTAGACAGACGGACGGACATATCGAGTCCATAACGGTTTCTAGTTGACTACGTAACTCCAAAAAAAAAGCATTTGGGTATCTCCCCTCCCCACTTTGTCCCAACAGTCGTTCCAAATTACACATGCAGACGAACCGCGCGGATGGATGTCCTTAAATTTTCCGCAAGTTTTCATGCATAAAAAGCAGTTCCAGCAGTTTGCCGGAAACACGAAAGCACGTAACTCTAATTGGTCGAGCAAATGGCCGGTCGTAAATCCCAACGTCGATAGGAAAATACGACGCAGAGACGGCGGAAGAGGAGAAGGGAGAAGGACGTGGGCGAGAGATAGTTGGCCTCCTCCTTCATCCCCCAAGCGGTTCCGTTGATTCTCAACAGTTGAAAAATCGTTTCCGGTTAAACCTCGAAAATTGTTAGGGTACAATTCGTCGTTGCTGTTATCGATGTCGCGATCTGATCGAAGATTTTCGCCGTTCGTCGACGTTTTTCCGCTCCGGCTGCGAGCGCGCCCACAGCTTCATCCCTTGTTCGCTCGGTGGGGTTTTGCGTTGCGTCCACACGGTCGAACTCTTGGGACAGCGGCCGTTGGGGAAATCAAATAACCCGGAGTGCGATAACGCGGCTCGATAGCGTACGAACGAATTAAACTCGTGTATTTGCCAATGGCGGGGAAACCACTCGTGTGCGTGAGAGGAAGGGAGGTTTCGAACCTGAGGGGTTGGTAGCCCTTTCTCAGCCTTGTTCCCGTACTCGAGAACGATCCCCAGCCTCTCCACCTTTTGCTGGACGACGACGTAGACGTAATTGGCTCGGCTTTTTCAACGTTCTGCGGAGCTTGAAATAAAACACTCGAAGAAACGTACGCGGATGTTTATTTGGTATTCAATATTGGACAGGATTTATAATATATAAGTGTAATATTGGTTGTACTTAATATGATAATATAATGAATGGAAACATTATTACGATTTCGACATATCATGTTTTGTTTTTCTAATTCTCATGTGTCTTATACATTGATGTGTACATTCCCATTCAGTATTTAATTATATCAATAAGGGCTCAGAGACTCCAGTCGATAGCTCTCTAACAATTAAAAAAAAATATATTAACGAAAATACCAGGGAGGAGAAAAAAAAAGTATTATATTGTAAATAAATGTCTCCAACTACTGCTGTAGTTACTGCTGTTATTATATTATAACATAGCATATAATAATAATTACGTATCAATACATCGAGAATTATGTTACAATTATAATATATTATGTTTATTGTTATTTTTTTCTCTATTCCATATATATAGGGAAGATTGAATGAAGAGGATCCTCCGTGTATCGATACACGGGAGTGGAGTGTAGATAGCGAAAGAGAAAGAGCGAGAGAGAGAGGAAGGAATAAAATGAATCAAAAAGTGCAAGAGATGGACAGAAGTGTTGTAGCGATAAAAGAAGTGCGGCAAATTGAACGACGCGACGTAACGAGTTCTGGGTGGAACTGCGGAAATTAAAAGAAATAAAAAAAATGAAAAAAATCTCGTAAAGCCGCCCATAGTCCCACAGGGAGATCGGTATCTGCACGTGATACTAACTGCACCTGTTTTTTTATTATATTTTTTTCTACACACACTTCTTTTCTTTCTTATCGGATATAAAAGGCCGTGTCATCGTTTCAGTCTTATCGCGGGTGCAGCCGTAACCGTTTGTGTATTAATTCAATTTCATCGTGATTGTTAGGTTTTTTTTTCGGGAAGGATCAACGCCAATGTGATAAGTGTGCTACCTGACCCACACCTGAGGACAATTGAAATAGAAATTAAAAAAAATAATTACACCAACAGTTCGATGATTTTGTTGTTTTTTCAGAATAATATTTAAACAAATTATATTTGCTCGGAAAGATTGTTGCAGAAAGTTTTATAAATTTTTTTCTATCAATATCGAATAGAAAGGTGATTCTCATCGTCTCGACGCGAGTTGAAATTCTACGTCTAAAGTTCGTTGACTCCCGCAGAACCAGAATGGAAGACACAGAAGAGATGTTTAATAAAAAAAAACCCTCAAATCGATATCGACGAGTCAAAAGTGTTTATTAGATAAATGGGAAAAGCTGTGGAAAGTCGAACCACGAAGAAACAAAAGATCAGAGGGCATCAATGACTGCAAGGGCCGGGGTCGTGGCGCGATGAGGGTAAAGGGGGGGGGAGTTGAAATAACGTCGCAAATCAAAATCCGAAACGTGATAGGCAGTTCGAGGGCGAGACGGTGATACGGGGACAGAAGCGAAGAAGGGAGTGGGAGGAGGAAGGCACTGGCTTGGGAGCTAGGAGCTATCAATTTCAATTTCAACGTCGGGGATGCTATCAGACGTCGCGCAATATCCGACGTCGACGAGCGAGTGCTTCTCGCCGTCGTTGTCGTCGTCATCATCGTCGTCGTCGTCGACGTTGTCGTCGTCGTCGTCGCCCTCGAAAGGGAAAGGGAGAGAGAGAGAGAGAGAGACCGAAGCCACAGACCGCGAGAACACGCCCGGGCACCCCATTCCAGCGGGCAGGAACGATGATTAAGGCTGAAACTTACGAGCGCGCCTACCGGGATAGCATCGCTACGACCGCTGTATAGATGATCACTGGCTGCAGCTCCCAAACGTGTTCTTGTTTTTTAAATATATATATATATATATATATATTTTTATTTATTTTTTTTTACACTTTTTTTATTGTTATCTACATCTCTGGGGTGTTCTGGGGGTTTTAATGGAGGGAGTATGGAGACCATCATCCAAGATCCAACGCTCGTGCTCGCACAGCCGTCGTTATCTCCGGGTCTCTATGGCCCTGGGATGCCCATAGCACTTTACTTCACGCCGACGAAACCAGCATCACGAAACAAAACCGTGCCTTCGTCTCTCTCTCTCTCCCTCTCTCTCTCTCTCTCTCTTTCATATCCATCGTTTTCTTTTTATTTTATTGTTTTTTTAATTTATTTTAATTTACGTAGTCTGGTCGCATTTCCTCATATTTTTTTATATCCAGGCACTAGTTTTTATGGCCTCGGCCCTTTGGGCATCAGGTTCGTCCACATATTTTTTCCGTCCTCTCGGGTCACAGTTTTGACAGCAAGGTTTTCACAGTAGAATCAAAACTGCGACCCTTAACAATCAAATAATTTATACAGCCGACGCTTACGAGAACGAAATAATAATAATGTTCATTGCTGGGAAACCAATTGAAAATGTTGGAAAAAAATAATTGAATAAATTGAAATGTTTGCGATATGTCTGGTCCGATCGATTGAATGAAAACGTGAAAAGTATCATCACTCGCGGGGATAAGCGATGATTTAATGAAAATTTATTTGAAATACTTTTTCAAACTAACTACTATAATTAATTATCATCAAACAATTCAAATTTTCCCATCTCTGCAACAACAAATAAATAATTTAGATGAATCATTGTTCGACAATTGATTTCAATATTCAATAGCAACTAGACGCCACGATAATTTAGTAATAAAAGTATTTCGAATCCATTTTCATTAAACATATGCCCATCATCCCTGATCCTCCGAGTAGGAAGCTTTCGTTTTTTTTCGTATTTTTTTTCTTCCAATTTTTTTTCCCCCGGAAATGCGAGAACGGCGCACACATGCCCATGCAGAATCGTTCGTGTGATATTTCAAATGCACGAATGCAAGAACAGCTTTCGAGGGGATTGCTTAGGACGAGGGAACGTCTCCCAGGGGAAGGTTCGTTTCAAAGATCTTTTGAGTGTGCATCGCCAGTGGAGAAAAGCTCGCGCGTACGTGTGTGTATACGTGCATGGGCGTGCATTCGACATGTGCTGCGCAAAAAAACGAGAAGAACGCCGACCGGAAAATATGTCCGAGGGTGAAAAAGCTTCGGGGTTTCGAGAGGCGCGGGCGGGACACGTAAACATACGTGAAATCTCTTCACGATCTCGCTGGACCTCTTCTACAGCGTTATGCCTTTTTCAATAGAAGCTACGTCAAATTCACTGGACTCCCCCCCCCCCCGCTTAACCTCACTCTTGTCGATCGTAAGAGAAACTTCCGAAACATGCAAAAAGAAAATTTTTTAAACTTATTGCAATGCATTTTTTCGATAATAAAACGATCTCAATGAAATAGCAAAAATGTTCTCATATCGTTTTTCAAAAAACGAAATAAGCTCGTATACTGAAAACGCCGATGTTAGCATAGCGACAAATTCCATGAAGGATGTTGGAAGTGAATCGACCGAAGGAAGACGTCGATTTTCCGAATCGTTTCGCACAAGATGGCAATGCATTTGTTCAAATAATAAGATGATATCACTGGAATAAAAAAAACTTCCCATTGAAATTTTCTCAAAAATAAAAAATAAATTGTAACTCTATTAGTGTATCGCTGTTTTTCGCGCTACTCAAGTGCTTCGTGGTGTCAAATCGACCCAAGGCTTCAAGAAAATCTACAATATCATTTTATAAATCCAAGAAAATTTATGAATGAAGCTCAGGTTTTCTATTTTACGATAAAACTTTGAAATATAAATTTTCCGGAATTTATTCACCATAAAAATAACGATATACAAACAAACTACTGGAAAAGAGAAAATAAAAAAAAATCGTACACTAAAAACGTCAAGGTTTTCATAGCGTCGAATTCCACCAACAACGTCAGAACGATATCAACCGAAGAAATACGTCGATTTTCCAAATCGTTTCGCACAAGAGTGGCAGCGATGCATTTTCCCCAAATAATAAAACGATATCACCATAAAAAAAAAAAGCTCCCTATTGTAATTCCTCAAAGAAGAAACTCAAAAAAAAAAAAACCCTGCACTAAAAACGTCGAGGTTAGCATAGAGTCGAATTCCCCGAAGAACGTCGGAACGAGTTCGACCGATGGGAAGACGTCGATTTCCCAAATCGTTTTGCACATGAGTGAGTCGAGCGAACGGGCCCCGAAGCGCGCGGGTTGTCGATATTCCGTTCCTTCCGCGGGACCTCCACGGAGGCGGAAAAGCTCCGCTGATCACCGGCGTGGATAGCACAGCGGCGAAGCCGTGTGGCGCGAGTGGAAGGAAACCGGCGGTCTTGAACGCGGGTGCGGCGCATTTGTTACGACGGTGAGATTGTATCGCGGGCACGAGCCGAGAACGAGAGAGAGAGAGAGAGAGAGAGAGCGGTGGACGTTGCGGCCTTAAGAACGCCACGACGACAAAGCCCCCGCACTCTTCGCCGCTTCTTCGGAAGGTCTCGAGCTCGGGATGCACGGACGAGACCTGCGGGCTGCACCAAGAGCCGTCTGTGCGCAGCATCTCACTTTTCTCTTCGTCGCTCCATCGTCCGTCGAATTTTGTTCTCTTTCCGGCGGATTGGACTCCGCCGCGCGGTGAAAAAAAAGAAAGAGAGCGAGCGATAAAGGACGGGAGGGGGAGACGCAGAGATGGGAAATACCTGCAAACCCCTCCGGCCGATGCTTGTGACCGTCGTGAGCGGCGTATCTTACAGCCTGAAAAATTGCTCGAGCCCAAGCAACGTACGTTCCTCCTCTTATATCGTATGATCGATGGCCACGACCGGAGCAACCCCCGGTTACGTAATTCCTCGGTACATGCTTTCCCGTCGAAAGAGCTTTTGCGGCAACCCTTCTCTATCTTCACATCCCTCGCTTTCGCTTCCTTCACTCTCTGTCCGTTCGGTTTTTTTTTCTTCGGGATCTTCGTCGCGGTTTTTTTTTCTTGGAATTTTTTTGAGACGGTACGATGATGATATCCGAACGCGTAAGGGAGCTCTCCGGGTTGCGATTAACGACAACCGGATTGTAACACCGTTAAGGTTGCGGTTACGCTTTTATCGGTGACAATGTTATCGCTCGTGACACTACTTTTGACATTAATCAAGTTTTTGTTTCAAGTGTGCTTGTACCTTTTTTTAATACGATGTCACTTTTGGTTCGATGCATCGATAGATGCTGCTGCGTAACAATTTATGAAACGGAAACATTTCAGGATTTTTTGTCATGTGATAAATAGTTTGTTTTTTGTTTAATGTGCTTGTATCTCTCTTTTTATTACGTTATCACTTATCGGTAGGTTCCGACATTTTTTTTCTGATGAAAAATAGTAAATTCGGATAAAGAGTTTTGGGTTTCTATCTTTGGTTTTCAATCAAACATGAAGTCGATTCACAATTCCCAGCTTAATGATGTCAAACGAAATAAAGATGGATAAATGAAATGATGACAAAATAGAAAAGAAACAAAGCCTGGTAAGCTGATACAATGATCGTCGCCAGCGAGTGAGAGACGCTTCGAACGACGTGCTGAAGCACCGAAGAGAGCGAGAGAAAGATAGAGAGACGGAGAGAGGGAGAGAACCCAGTTTTCCGACTATCAAAGCGAACACGTTGGAGACGAAGCGACGAGAGATCGCTTTCTCGGCGCTCATCCTGCGAATCCTCGTGGTCCCGGTCTGTTGCCGGGAAATTGAATTCCGGCTTTAATTAAGCGTGGGTGGGGAGGGACGAGGGATAGGGAGGGTGCGGGGGCAGAGGAACCGACAGGCCCGTGGCTGCCGGGGAGGATGGAACGTGCCGTTGGCACTTGCACGACGAGCAAGGGTGGTCGACGAAGCACGGAGGATGACACGATTTTGTCAGCGTCGGACGGTGAGAAGTGACTCCGCGGGGGTGAACGCAGGGTGCGAATCGAAGTCCCGAATGTTCAACGTGTCGACAGGTCAATAAATCGAATTGAAATGTTACGAAAATAAATGTTCCGCATCGGCATAACTCCGGCTAATGTCCCGAAAAGCAACTCGTTGGCGAGTCAAAACTTTCACAGGCATCAATAAGGCTGTCTGAATCGAATAAGCTGTCCTACGCCGAGACGAAGTACAACTATTGTCCACGTCCATCTATCTGCCTTCTAATCGCCGCCATCTTCGCGATAAGCCACTGTATGTAATGTCTATACGTTTTCAGGGATTTTGTTATTTCGAGACATTGACAGTCGGAGCCATGCCGAGATTCGGAAAATTCATCTACGAAGCATTTAAATTCGATTTATCGATCTGTCGAAACATTTAATATTCGGAACTTTGATCCGAATCTGTCCAGTTTCCGAACGGGAACCGGAAAATCAAACAAAATCGATCCTCGTCGCCATCGGTTCTGATCGACGAGCTTTTATTCGAGAAAAAAACATTCGGTTCAAAGTTAACGTTCGAATACTCGTAGACTTTTCCAACGCAAGATAGTTAGAGTTTTCAAAGCTAACTATTACAGCATTGTCCCATGCGACATCCGTGGGCTTCAATCGGTTTCCTCGCATCACATCCTTCGGGGTCCTTTTGTGCGTTCCCTCATTTCCGGTCCATCGCGGCGATCTTCCGCGAGATCGACTTTTTCCGCTTTCTTATTTTCATGGTGGGCCAAAAAAAAAAAATCTTCCCTCGTACTTTCCATCATCGCTATCTAGACCCGTCGCTCATATATTGCCTTCTTTGATCTCACGAAAAAATTCAATTCCGTCGGAGATTGGGCCGCGAGCAGTCAACCGCTCGGTGGACCCGCCAGAAGCTCACCAAACTTTTCGGCTAAACAATACAGTGTATATATATATCAATATTCGGCGATTCAAAGTGAGTGCAATACATGTTATTACGCTCCCTTAAAATAGGGACTCTTGGGTTTCACGATGGAATTTCTTTTAACAACGTCGATTATTGAAAAACTACAAAAACGTTTTCAGTTCGATAGAACGATCGCGCGATGAATTGATAATTTTTAATTAGATTCAATGCAAGCGGATAAGTGGAAGAAGTGATTAATGCCTGAATAGAGTGATTAGGGCGCAATTTTACCATACAGTTTACTGGAAAAATCGTTTTCAACTAATCACACAATTTTTCTCACGTGTTGATCAAACGCCGAATCTATATAACGACTGCACAACCTCTTATCACAGTCCGTTTGGGCTCAGATTTGGCAAGAATTTTTCGGGAGATGCCTTAATGTATATTTGAGAATCCCGTGGGCTCGCATGAATTGTAGTTGTTTGAGTAGGTTATGTAAGGTATCCTACGTTAGTTCAGAGGAGTGGGGGTAGATATTCTTGTCATTCAAAAATCATTAAAAAAAATAATATATAAAAATAAGCTCCGAAAATTTCGAATAAAAAGAGACAACAAAAAAAAACATCGTTCCGCTGCGTCATTCTTCGCCCGTTAAAACCTGTCTGTCTGGATTGGACAGACAGATAGACAGATCCTAGACAATTCGGCGAACGTTCGTGAACCACGAACAGCTCCGACGACAAAAAAAAACGAAAATATCCCCCCAAAAAAAGCATGGAGCTTGACGTTTCACGATTTCACGGGGACGTCGTCGCCGTTTCACGTGGCTGTAGAAGCGTTTCGTTAAAGTCGACGTTCAACGGATGGAGTTGGGCGCGTCGCCGGTGAAGCATGACGGAAGTGAGGTCAGGACACCGGGCTGAGGACGAAGACAGTCACTCGAATTTTAATATCGTTCCTTGCCGGAGATATGTATATATATATTATCTATCTATACGATGCGTAGATATCTATATGTGTTTGTGCGTGTGCGTATGTGTATGTATATAGGCGTGGCACAAAAAAAAAGATGCTCCGAAGAGTATTCGGGTGATCCGTCAGCAGCTGCCAAAAGAATTCGCCCGGCATAACTCCTTTGGCGTCTTCGCGGAAACCCTGTGAGCTCCGTAACTCCTCCTTCGCTGAGGAAGAACGAAAGGATCAAGGCGAACTGCGCTCAAAAGCGACCTCGCTGCATAGACTGGAAATATAGCTGTGATAACATGACGAAAGGAAAAAACTCACGAGACGAGTTAAAGGCTTCTCTCTGAGCCGAAAAACGAACGAAAACAAGACTGGGATAAACCGGAGGACGATAAATGACGAGAAGCATGAAAAAAAAAAACGTATGAAAATCGAGGGCGCGAAGGATTTGACGGTACGAAGGGATAAAACAAAAACAATTCGTTTGCAACAAATTAGAATCTTAAGTAAAAAAATGCGAGAGAAGGTTGGCGGAGGTTTTAGGGTGGAATGGAACGGAGTAAGTGGACTTATGGGAAAGGATATAGAAATCGCACTCGATGGCTCCGATGCGTGAATCCGAAAGGATGCGTCGCTGAGATAATGATTTTTTTTTCAACGTTGGCGTTGCTTTCACATCTCTATAATTCCTTTATGAACACCGTAATGCAGAAACGAATAAACATTGAGATCACAAATAGGATTCCCCTTGCTCATCGCCTAACCAACATCGTTAAAGTGCTGAAATACGTCCTCGATACCAACCGATCGCACGGTTTTCATACTCCCGATAGATCGACTAACTAAGCAACGGAAATCCAACACAAAATATGTATTATAGCAGCGAAACGTATCATCCAAAAGTTGTCAGGAATTTCGTTCCCAAATGCTAAACCAAATAAGTAACAAATAAAAAAAACCCCAAAAAAAAAAACGTCCCCCACGTAGAATTTCTCTCGACTCAACAGCGACCAAATCGACTTCACCCGCTAACCCGCGCGCTATCTCTACAATTTTCAATGATACGCCCCAGCTCGGATTTGCGTTTCGATTATCCGCGGAAGCTTTAAATTCATTACAATACAATCCACCAGCGTTGTTTCCCAGTTCTACCGCGAGCTCAACATATGCCTGATTCACACCCCGTCCAAGCCAGTTCTTTTCTGTGTTTCCTCCGTCTCTGTCTCTCTATCTTTTTCTCTCTCTTTCGTCACCTCCTCTCACTCCCTTCACCCTCTCCCCTGGCCCCCTCGGAGCCTCCGCCGCTTCGTTTCTTCCCTAATTTCTTTCTTTGCGATTTAGCCAGGCGGCTCGTTCACTCGCGTCGAGTTCTTTCTTCTGTTCCACGTATAGCAATGGCGGAGCACTCAAAGAGCCCAGGCACCGAGAACGATCTCCACCACGAGGGCCTTCTTCTCGTTTCTTCATTCTTTCTCTTCTACTTCTTCATCCACCGCGTGGGCCAGTCCACCCCCGCATCCGGGCGACGCCGATCCTGCTTTTCTCAACCCGTTTTTCGACCCCCGCCTCTCCACCCCCGCGGGGCTGACGCCAACGCCCCCGCCGCCCCCGCCCGTTGCGGCTGTTTCGTCCGCCGCGCGGTCTTTTGGCCAGCGACTCGACGGCCGAGGCAGCATCGTTGAATACCGTCGGGCAACGAGTGCATTGTGACCGCACCTGCGTGCGCGGGCTCGGCTTCAGACTCGACAAAGGATTATACGCGAGAATGAAGACGCGAGAGACGTATGAGAAAGAGTAAAAAAATAAATTCAAAGAGAAAGAAGAAAAAAAGAATTTTATTCGTTTTTTTTTTTTTTTTAAATAGCGCGAACTGTAGACGCGATGAAAAAAGAGGAAAAAGAGGTGAGATAAAAAATTGCGAATAAAACGTGAACTTGCGGGATAAATCGGTCCCACGATACATGAGAAACTCGTCCGACAATCGGTGCATCACAGAGTCGTATAGGAATCGTATTTGTCATAAGCTTCTTTGTTTTTGTTTATTCATTTATTCATTTATTTACTTATTTAGTTATATATTTATTTATTTATTTATTTGGTTATTTATTTTATGAATAAGTTCTCCAGTCTAGCTTCGATTTTTTTTTTCATTTGGCTTGATAAATGATAACCTAGATTTTTTTCATTCTTAATAGTCTCGGTACCTATGAAATTAACTACAACAAATTTTCGTAATTTATATTATTCAGGAAATTGACGTTATATGGAATTTAAATATTTGTAGTTTGAGTTATTCTATCGGGCTAGAAGATACCAAGACTCCTCAATAATGTTTCATTTTCATTGTAAAGTGCGATAGTCAAAAGCAATAATTAAAATCGTTAACATATTTGGAATAACTATGAATACCTCAAATAAATTATTGTCTTACACTGAATTCCAATAATCAACAGCAGTTACATTGCGCGATCATTTAATAATAGAATTGGGGTATTTGAAATACATTTCCATGTGTATGAATGCCTATCGCTGGTGTGGCTCGCAAATTTCGGGGATCAACCACACGCTCGTTGGAGAACCCAAGACGTTTGCACGGGGACGATGGTGAGGGCTCGAAACAGGGACGTTGGTATACCTGAAGTATATCGCTCGGTCCGGAACGATCGTGAGGCTATCGCGGGTCTCGTGAAGAAAGAAACTCGAAGAACCGGTCGAAGCTGATGAGGAGAACCGCGGCGAGGATGGCGGTCGTGTAGAAGGGGACGGAAAAGACATCAGAGGGAATGGAGAGCAATTTGCAAAAGTGCATCGCTGCGCACGCAGGACTCCGAACCGTCTTCGAACTATATACATATTAGGGTGGTTCTCATTCGGATCATTTTTGAATTTTGATTGCGACAAGGTTTCAATCGATTCCGAAGAACAAACCGAGAAGGTTGAGCTTGGTTTGACCTCGCAAGTTTAATTCTTATTAGGCGCTGATTCGGGGTGAAGTTATGCGTTTGGAATATATGATGATCTTATATTTTTCGGTAATTATATTGGCAAGGCCGACTGATTATTCCTGGAAAAATCCGATACCATATGAAATTAACGAGTATGATCCCTGCTACCACGAAAAAAAAACTCCATATCGGAAAAAAAAGAAGAACAAAAATACGAAAAATATTTATAGAAATAGTTTTGAAATGACTAGAATATTGGAGAGTCCCAGGGGCCCGCCTTGATCGTGGTTGTTAGAGAAGCTCGTGTAGGGTTACGTATTCTACATAAATTTTGGAGGCCGAATGGGTCCAGCCATACTCTCCCCATCACTAACAAAATTACCGAAAAATTGCATGTATTTCAAGGGGGAAACTTCACCTCGTATCAGCGCGTAGTAAAAATTAGACTGGAAACGTCAAATTAGGCTCAATATTTTCATTCTTTCTTTGGAATTAATTAACACCTTGTTGCAACCAAATTCCAAAAATGATCCAAGTACGAACCACCCCAATATGTATATAATATAAGATATCCCCCTTGGAGGGTGAAGAAGCGAGTATAAACCACGAGGTAGATGAGGGTTACGGGGGCCGATGTGTGTTGGGTGCCAAGCCTTCAGCACCCATCCCTTCGACAGTCCCGAGAACGTTAATTAACGAATGCCTTTTAGGAGAAACCCAATCTGTACGAGGGCGTGGACTAAAGGCAGAATCACGCGGGCATACCACGAGCCATTCGACGGAGCTGCGGTAGCGAGAAGCGGTGGAGGCGGGGAAAGGTTTTCGTTATCCAACTTGAATTTGCTAACTTCGAAATTGCAGGCATCATCATCATCATCATCATCATCGTTGTCATCATTGCGAATTGCGAGCGAGTCGAAACGAATAACACAACGAGTCTTGGGCCGGGGTGGCCCGTTTCAGAGCGGTGGAATACGAACCTGTATCAATTAACCCAATTCAAAACTGTGTTATGAAATCAATGCTACCATTGCACAATTGGCGAGCGATATTGTTCGATTTGTTCGAATTGTTTGCTTTAACGTGGTTTCAATAAATCAACTTGATGGAAAACAGCGAAATCATTCTTTTTCAATTCCCATAGCGATTTTATTCTTGTTGTTGTTGTTGTTGTTAATAATCTTACGTAGGTGAATATCGTCATTCACGACATTTTGAGCATCGTAATAAATAAATAAAACTACTATGAATAATAATAATCATATTTTCCATAGCCCTTAAAGATATAGAAGAAAGAAGAAGGGGGCGAAGGGTTCCCCAATGATGTGCCTTCACTACTTTTGTAGTGAAATTATTATTATTATTAATAATTTTTATTAATAATTTTTTTATTAAATTATTAATTTTTTATTAATAATTTTTATTAAATTATTATTATTATTATTAATAATAATAATAATAATTATTATTATTGTTATTATTATTTATTTATTTATTCACTTATTTATTTTCTTTGACCATAGCTTAGTAGCTAATTTTTTTGTCGAAAGATTTCTTTGAGAATTACGGATTTGGAATTCCACACACCCAAAATAATTATCCTTCGAAAATCCGAATTCAAAAGAAAATATATTATATGAGGAATCACTGCGAATTATTCTTCCTCAAACTTCATTCCAAGACCTTCCCACATTTTCGTTGTTTCTACAAGAGAATCCTCCCCCTTTCTCCTCCGCACCCTCCCAAACGCGTTCGATAATCGTGGCCGTGTACTTTATTTTGTTACACATCGTGTAGAGCAGGTTTGCCATAACAATGAACGGAAAATGCGACGTACTCGAGAATGGCGAGCACGCTACCCGGAGACGACGATAACCGGCAGAACACAAGCGGCACCGATCTAGCCATACCCAAGTGAATCTGGAACGAGGGCGCAGGGGGTTGAAAATTTAATGAAATTACCCGTAATCGGCGTCGTGGATCGATCCGCAGTAAAGCTCCGGCCTCCCCCCCCCCCCCCCCCCAACTTCGGGCCCTGGTGACCCTTGCGGTGCACTGCACCGCACAAACTTCCGCGGAAAAGTATATATTGCTCATATAAGTATTGTGTGTTATGTCGCTTCATGACTTTTAACGATATTCGTGTAGCAAAGCCACCACTCTGGTAGCGCAATATTTTATTTATTTATTTATTCTATTATTATTATAATTGAGTATAAACGAAGCATCTAAGTCTTGTCACGTGATAACTTTGATATGAGTACATTCACCGACGACACTTCTGTGCTTATTTTTTGATGCACATTGAACCTATACAGTAGGTGGTAGGCAGTAGATTAATTACCTACGCTATAAGCAAACGGGAACAGCTGGGTCATCAATATTTAGTTGGAAAAAATAGAGTCACCGGGGTTATGGCGACGATTACGGCTCATGCCGAGGCTCGCTGTGCTGTGTACCTGTGCGAATGATGAAAATTTAAACGGGCTGACACCACGCCAGAGGCGAACGGCTTTGAAACGATAAAAGTTTTGAATTTTATTGTTATAGCACTTGTGGGGACCGCACAAAAGGATTCTCTTTGAGTATCGCTTGTGGAACTTTCAGAATTTAAGTACCCAACGTAACTCAACTACAAGCATTTCGCAAAACGCTCGGTACAATAGCTTCTAATGCCTTTCAATTATTTTCACTTCCAGCCATTTTGCATCCTATTCATTGCGAAAACAAAAAAAATCCAATATTGAAAAGTATCTAATAATGAATAATGAATAATAACCGAAAATTTATTTCTGCCCATGAATAAATATTTTTTGAATGAATACAAAACATTGCAGGATGTCGAAAAAAAATTGCAGAAGTCAAACGGGAATCACATTTGACTTCTGCAATTTGTTCAACATTTTTTTACATTTTTATTCGCTACCAGAAATCAATTTTCGCCGTTTTACTTTTAGTATAAAAAAATTGATATAACCAAGCCGGATATATGATTAGCGAATAAACTTTGACCGTAAAGGTTTACGAATTTCTCATCGGGCGTGAATAGCGCCATATATAGACGGTCACGATGTAGAATATTTTGTACCTGAAACGATGCACGAACTCTGCGAGAGCATCGAGATTACAGCTCCCATAGACGTATACCACACGACAGTAAAACGCGAAAGCGCAGATTCCGCCGGCACCCAAGGGTGTAACAAAGTTGTTTTCGTATCGTTTAACCGAGGCTTCATCCCTCCGCAGCGAGGCGATGGAGCCTCCGGGGCTCGGAGTATAATACAGAAGGAGAGAAAAGGATAGAACTCGAGCTACAGGGATTGACGGGACCCCATAGAAATTGTTGATTAAAACAACTCGTTCGCCCATATAATCGAGCCCCTGGCCCATCAACAATAGCAACACGCCCCCGACCGGCTTATATCGCGAACGGATCTGGTTCCGGCTGGTGCGCTGTCGGCAACGGCGACCGGGGTCAAATACCAAATTTCGAATTCGAAGCTCCATCGTCGCTTCCGGGCGATTCTCGAGAAAATTTATTTTTTTAAATAATAAAAACAAATATGACTGGGTCTGGTATTTCAGTTTACTTTTGAAAATACAATATCGCAACGGTGAGTCGGGAGTAAAGAAATTAATCAAATGAATTTAAATAGTTCGAAAAAAGTTTACCGTTTTGTTTCCTCATGAGATACAATAAAAACTGTAAAAGCGATTTTTCAGACGAACGTTTAGGTATAACTGGATGGATAGAAAAACATCGCAGGAATGATAGTTTTTGATAGAATAATAATACATGAATTATTTTAGTATTTTTCATTAGATCATTTGGCTCTAATTATTTTTAGAAGTAAAAAAATTAATATTTCTAAGTATCAATTCATTATTAGTCTAGCCATTTGTAAGGCTAAACTTGTACGACACGATCGAGACTTGCTAATCAACTTTGCCCACCGGTCCATCCTCAATCAAGCATCGTCAATATATTTTTCTTTTTTTCTTCCAAGGCCTGAGGTCGTGACGAATTACAATCAGAAGATATTTTTATTCCTAGAAATGTTCCTCCGCGAGTAATATTTCAATTACACATGTGTTCCATTTCGCCCCGTTATTGCCAACTACACGGTATAATCGGGCATATATTCGAACGTTCGTCGTTTCCACAGATCTCCCCGCTGCTATTTGCGATCACAGCACGTCCTGCACCGGACAGTCGGCATGGCGCGATACAAAGCAACCCTTTCCCGAGCCGTTCGACAATGTGCGCGGCTGCCGGCCGCGGCTGGCGAAACGATATCGATACGCGATAGCCGCTAAATTCCCTCGACATTTCCCGGGAAAATATCCGGGGTAAAAAAAAAAAGAAAGAAAACTACGCCAGTTGTTACTGCTTCTCGAGGGATTCGGTTGTGCTGAACGAGAAGCGTGAAAAGGACGATGGGCGGAGCTCGGTCCTACAAAGATCGGAAGTATCGACAGTGGAATGAGTCGGACCAGGCTGGACAAGGAGACAGTGAGAGCTTCGACTGGATTGTGGGAGTATGGCGCGGGTTATAAACGTTACGATAGAACAAACGACGGAGTACATATGGGGTATTCCTGGGAATTTCGGCAACTTCGGACAGTTGGGTCAAAATTTTTGCCCCCCAATTTTTTCCATTAATATGTGTTGAAAATAAAGAGATACGTATTTCGGCGTTTTTTATTTTGAGCCCCCACTTTTGAAATACGGTCAAATGAAGTTTTTGAAGGATTGACCACATTCGATCATTCAAATCGATATATCTCAGCAACGGTTAGTGATAACTCGAAAAACCACGGGTCTTTTTTTTTCGTTTTTGAACGCTCTATACAATGAAAACATTTACGATTATGTTGCACAAATTCAACAATAAGTTATAAACAATTCAAAATTAAAAATGAAATAAAACAAAAAACGCACTTTTAATTTTTGAAATGTATTTTTTTTTTAATTCCTTGAACAAAAACGAAAATTTAGCCACCTTGAACTTTTTGGGCCGACGCTTCGTTCGGGAGTTATAAATTTTTTTGTCACAAAAAACCCGTAAATTTACGTATTTTATTAGTAAAAATTTGCATAAAAAAAAAGTACCCTTAATTATTGAAATTGTGTTTTTTTTTCAATTCCTTGGACGAAAAGAAAAATTTTGAGACCCGGCCCGACTTGGGCCGACGTTTCGTTCGAAAGTTATAGCTTTTTTTGTCATAAAAAACCGGTAAATATACGTATTTTATTAGTGAAAAATTGCATGAAGAAAACGCACCCTTAATTATTGAAATATATTTTTTTTCAAATTCCTTGAACGAAAACGAAAATTTTGAGACTCGGACGGACTTGGGCCGACGCTTCGTTCGAAAGTTATAGCCTTTTTTCTTAACAACCGGGTAAACATTTACGGGTTTTTTGTGACAAAAAAATCTATAACTCCCGAACGAAGCGTCGGCCCAGAAAGTTCAAGGTGGCTAAATTTTCGTTTTTGTTTAAGGAATTTAAGAAAAAATACATTTCAAAAATTAAAAGTGCGTTTTTTGTTTTATTTCATTTTTAATTTTGAATTGTTTATAACTTATTGTTGAATTTGTGCAACATAATCGTAAATGTTTTCATTGTATAGAGCGTTCAAAAACGAAAAAAAAAGACCCGTGGTTTTTCGAGTTATCACTAACCGTTGCTGAGATATATCGATTTGAATGATCGAATGTGGTCAATACTTCAAAAACTTCATTTGACCGTATTTCAAAAGTGGGGGCTCAAAATAAAAAACGCCGAAATACGTATCTCTTTATTTTCAACACATATTAATGGAAAAAATTGGGGGGCAAAAATTTTGACCCAACTGTCCGAAGTTGCCGAAATTCCCAGGAATACCCCATATATAATTCGCAACGATGTCGAGGTTGCCAACGTATTTCAGTATAACGTTTCCTAATAACGGACGATATCTCGAACCAAGTAGCAATACCGTCGCCCAGAGCGCCCACAGGTCGTCGTGCCTCGACACCAGGTCGATTCGACTCCGAGCTTCGCAACTCGTAAGCTATGCTACTGTGCCGTGCGGTATAGTAAGCTTGGATAAAGGACGACCGGCACGGGGGTGTATATGTCCACTTGACGAAGTTGGTAAAGGGACTGGTGAGAAGATACGATCCCGAAGGTAAACCGCGTCGAACGACCACACCTTGAACGTATCACCATGGGAATTCGGTGTGCACTGTGGACGGAGATGAGTGGCGCAAAACCAAGCCAAGCGGTTTACCCCAAAGTCCGCTGAAGATGAGAAGAACGAACCACGAACCATGAAAGCCGTAGAGGTTAAGTTTATTGAGACGGTCGTAAACCGGATTGGTCTGTAAGAATTGATACGAGGAGCAGACTTGGCAACGGTTTTGATGCTGCCTCGAGTGCTTGTGACCTTCAAGATTCGGCTGTCAATTCGGTAGAACCATGGGCTGACGTCATATATCGTTAATCATCCATTCGTTTGATCGTTTCGCGTAATCACTTGATTGAGCCATCGCGTAACGACAGGTGCCCAAGTGCCGTGTGGTGGCTACTATGCTTGCAAAAAAATGATCCTCGCTTATGAAGCAAGTCAGTTTATTACCAAATCGTCATGTTACCACATTGACTCACTAAAGTCTGGAATCTAAATGTTTCTATGTATTTTGTAAAATATTCGGTGAGATTTGAATTCACACTTTTTTCTTATTTCGTAATAATTTTGAGAGTCCAGTTTCTAGCTGATCTTGAGTGTGGCTTTTATTTCATTGAATGATAATTCGAGCAGTCTGTCCCTTTCGGTTCAAGGAAAGACGAGGTGATTCCACTTTCTTTTGACATAATTGCAATGGATTTGGAACGAGCTCAAAACAATTAATGAATTATATGCAAGCGCGTTCCATCGTTTATAATCTAACGTACAGTACAAAATAACGAGACATGGAATAAAGAAATACTCGGATGTTCTGATTTATTGTGTGTTTGTTGCTGAGAGAACATAGGGCTTAGAACAAAAAAATGGTATCGCCCGCGATTACAGTTTCTCAGTCGAATCTTGCCCAACGAGTGACGTCTGTTCGAAAATCCAATCACGCAAAAATTCTCCGGGCAAAATCCGTCACAAGGAGGCTAAATTCAGGATTAGTCGGTATGTAACCTCTTGCGATATCCATCACTTCCATCCAAATCTGGGATCCTCGCTGCACACCTTAGAAGAACAATTCAATAAAACCAGAACTCACAGAGAATTAATTTATGACGCGAGGGGCTCAATAAATTTTGTTTTAACTCTGCAATTCAATGGTCGATACATCGTTCTTGTTTTTTCTTGAATCTTAGCGACCAACAATTTCGATTGTTTACTCGTAGCAATTAATATAAGTAGTACAAAAACCAGGAGTTAGTTCATTGTACGTAATTGCTCGTGATCGAAAAATAAATAATGCCAGGACGAGTACAACCACGAAAGTGTAGAATGAATAGAAGTAACTTACCAACAGTAGGGTATGTGACATTTCCGATGGAAGATTGAGATTTTATGCTGCCAGGCTCGGAGTTCAATATCGACGCCCTATCAATAGTGCGCTGCCGCCCACGTGACCAATGGGCCTTCAGGTCGACCGTTATGTTATCTGAGAATGTAAGAGATGTAATCATGAAATCTAAACGTACGACGCTGATATCAAGCTTACGCTACATCAAGTATATCACGAATGGCAGATAGAGAAATTTTTTCGCGACAATTCGTTACAGAATCCGTACTTACCGAACTTGTACACCACTCTGCAAGGAAGTCTTGACTCCATACGTCTTCCGCTATCGTCTGAGCTGAAAGTGACGTGCACTTTTGGTACAATGAAGGACAGAACAAGGGACTCCTCACGACGATCCTGATGGAAGTTTCCGACTCGACGAACTTTAAAATCCCCAATAGGGATCTCCAGATTCGACAGCGTAATGTCCGCCATGCGAGTATGAGTATGGGGGTGCATCGTCATCGACGGAATTTTGGGAAGCAGTCTCAGTAATTCCGTAGCCATATTGCGCAGTTCAGGACCACCCAAGAAGGACCATACACCTTTAACACAAGTACATGTAAATACTACACGGTTGGAGTAATTGGTCCAAAAAAAACATACTCCAACACAAGCTGCGAGTCAAATTTTTTAAACTATGTTTTCCGCATGAAACGTAATGCATAAAGTTTTTTCTATGACATGAAAATTAAGTTCAGCCGTCGCCACTCACTTTTCTCCATCCGCAAGTCTTCACGAACTCGACGGTCGATATGACTTGGTGACTTTAATCGGTACCAATGATTTCCCTCCTTCGGGTGAGCTGGGACGTTGAGCCAGTACAGGTCAGCTTCGGACATCGGAACGAAAATCAGAACGGCCGCAAGCCACGAATATGAAGCAACCCTCATTTTTTCGTTGTAATGAGAAAACGACTCCGTCCGGTCTCCGTTTTTTTCCTTTTATTATACTTGTCACGTTAAGTACTATTCGGTCGATCTCTCTCCAAGTCGACTTGGAGAATGAATGTCGGTTTCGACACGTCGAAGTTTTATTCTAATCCGAGAAGACCAATCGGCAAGAGACACGCTTTCGCATCACCAATCACGAGCGAACAACCGAAGTATGGGAAGCGATGGTCGAGAGAGGGAAGCCCGATAACATGTACTAGGTAAAACTGAAGAATGATAAGCCACGTCAAGACCTCGAGCTTGAAATACATTGAAATTTATAGATTTGGGATTATGGTTGGGGTATGTAAAAACAAGAATAAAATAAGTCAATGCGCGAATACAAAAGTTTATTATATCTGCTGCTCAGGGAACGTTGGGATTTACAAAAAAAAAATGATGTCACTCGCGATCACAGTTTTTGCGTCGAGTCCCGACCAACAAGCGAGGTCTGTTCGAGAGAGGGAAGGCCGATAACGTGTAGGAGGTAAGACTAAAAAACAATCAGCTTCGTCTCAACCTCGAGCTCGAAATACATAAAATTGGGTAGGTGATGGCACGACAGCAAGACGCAGTTTTAAAAAAATGCAAAATAATGATCGGCCTGAACGACGAATATATAATATACAGTTAAATATATAAATACTCATCTATATACATCGATAATAAACGGACAGGACGCCTTGCATTCGAAACGTGTCGAAACCGTTACATTTTCAGATATAGTCGTTAGTTTTTTTTTTTTTGGCTAGCCCGAGAACATCGCCCGATTTTTCATACAATTTTCTCATTACCCTGCCCCCCGAAATTATTTTGAAAAATTTACAATTAGCAAAAACAAGCATTCTGACCCTTTCGAAATTGACTAACTGCTTTTTTTTATTTTTTACTGAAAGAATTAAGTTTCTTTGAAATTTTAGAATAGGATCTTCATTACTAATATGGTTATTATTCATTTTATATTCGCGACATTATTGAAATTTGGATAAATTTCGAGGACATCAATTCTTCCTCGATTGAACAAAGTTTTTTAATAGATTATTCTTATAAAACATCGATATCTTGATTTTCCCGGATTGAATATCAATTGTTATTATTTTCACACAGTTTTTTTTCTACTTTTTGAAAAATATTCGACAAAAGAAACGAAATGGCCGTAACTCGTTACTTGCAAGCTTGTTTTATCGTCCCAAATCCAAAATACGATCCAAAATGACGAGAAATAATATAATCCAATACTCGTGATTACAGTTCCGTTGTCGAGTCCTGCCCAACGAGCGACGTCTGTCCGATAATCTAATCAATTGAAAAAATTCTCAGCGAAAGTCTTCAAAAGAATGCGGAATTGGTTTTTATTCGGTATCGATTCTATGTAAAGTCTTGCGAGTTTCATCATACTCGTCCATAATGGGCTCTGCCTCGTAACCTCTGTGAAAAATGAATGAGGAAAATTAAAACTCGGTAACCAATCGTTCAACAATACATGGCACGAAGTGCTCGATAAATTCTTTGAACTCTGCAGTTCGTTGGTCGTTTTGTTGTTCTTTTTTTCTTAAATAGAAGCATCCAACGATTTCGATCGTTTACTCGTAGCAATAAATAAAAGTAGTAAAAAAACCGGACTTTTATTGTACGTAATTGCTCATGATCGAAAAATAAACAATGCTAGGACGAGCACAACCACGAAAGTGCGAAACGAATAAAAGTAACTTACGACCAGAAGGGTATGTCGTATGCCCAAGAGAAGATTGAGTTGTCATGCTGCCAGGCTCGGCTTTCAATATCGACGCGCCGATAATATTGCGTGGCGGTGAAGGTCTGTAAGTTGTCCTCAGGTCAACGGATACCTCTTCTGAGAATGTAAAAGATTCAATTATAAAATCGAAACTTACGTGAATGACATTGGGCTCTTGGTACATCAAGTACGTCACGAACCGCGGATACACAAATTTGTTCGAAAACAATAATTCGTTACAAATTCAAGCTTACCGAACGTGTGTTGTATGGTGCAAGGGACTCTTGACTCCCTGTTTCTTTGGCAATTGTTTGAGCTAAAAGTTACGAGAACTTTTGGAACAGTAAAGGACAGATCAATGGACGCTTCATTCGGAATATTCGGTAACGAGACACGACGAACTCTAAAATCTCCGATAGGAATTGTCAGCGTCGACAGTGTCATGTCTGCCATGGGGATACCGTCAAGGCCGGCCGGACGGAACGGAATTTTAGGAATCAGCCTCAGTAATGACGCAGCCATACCGCGCAGTTCGGAATCAGTCATCGAAGCCCATACAGCTTAAACAGAAGGGCACAAATAACTGTATTCATGCTACAACGTTGCATTCATAACTTCAAAAAACAAAAAATACACGCACGAGCTGCAAATTGAATTGGTCAAACTCCATTGACCGTATTTGACATAATGTATAAAGCTCTATCTACGTTTTTACAATGCCGTTCAGACATTGTGACTTACCGTGCCGTTCCAAATCTGCAGAAATTTCCTGGTTAAGTTCAGTTAGTCCTTTGCGTCCGTAATAATGCCGCTTATTATGACCGTCTGTTATGCGGAACAGGACAGCTCCGGACATTGGAAGAAGAGTCAGAACAACTGCAGCCCACACATGAGTGACGATCTTCATCGTTTCAGTTAGATATCGAGAAAGAGTTTTCTTGGTCACAGCTTTTCTTCTCGCAACACTTTTCACGTTAATTGCTCGTCGGTCAATTCTTTTCTACGTCGACTCGAAGGATGGCTATCGGATGCTACTCGTTGGGGTTTTATACCAAACCGGAAAGTCCAATCGTCAGGAGACACATTTTGGCATCACCAATCACGAGCGAACAACCGAAGTATGGTAAGCGATGGTCGAGAGAGGGAAGCCCAATAACATATACTAGGTAGAACTAAAGAATGATAAGCCAAGTCTAGACCTCGAGCTCGCAATGCATTAAAATTTATAGATTTGGGATTTTGGTTGGGGTATGTAAAAACAAGAAATAAAATTAGTCAATGCGCGAATATAAAAGTTTATTATGTCCGCTGCTCAGGGAACGTTGGGATTTACAACAAAAAAATTGTGCCACGCGATTACAGTTTCTGAGTCGAATCCTGACCATCGAACGAGGTCTGTTCGAGAGAGGGAAGGCCGATAACGTATAGTTGGTAAGACTAAAGAACGATCAGCTACGTCTCAACCTCGAGCTCGAAATACATAAAATTGGGTAGGTGATGGCACGACAGCAAGATGCCGTTTTCAAAAAATGCAAAATAATGATCGGCCTGAACGTCGAATATATAATATACAGTTGAATACTCATCTATGTACGTCCATTATGAACGGACAGGACGCCTTGCATTCGAATCGTCGTAAAATCCTTACGTTTCAGAAATAGTCGTTAGTTTTTTTTTTGGCTAGCCCAAAAACATCGCCCGATTTTTTTTCATAATTTTCTCATTACCCTACCTTCCGAAATTATTTTGAGAAATTTACAATTTGCGAAAATAAGCATTCTGACGCTTTTGAAATTGACTAAGTTCTTTTTGTATTTTGTATTGAAAAAATTAGTTCCCTTGTAATTTCAAAATAGGATCTTTATTACTAATATGTTGATTATTCATTTTATATTCACGACATTATTGAAATTTGAAGAAACTTCGAGGATATCAATTCTTTCCCGATTGGACAAAGTTTTTTAAATACATTATTCTTATAAAACATCGATATCTTGGATTTCCCGGATAAAATATAAATTGTTATTATTTTTACAGAATTTTTTTCTAATTTTTTTAACAACATTCGACAATATAAACCAAATTGCCGTGACTCATTATTTGCAAGCTCGTTTCATCGTCCGAAAACAAAAATACAATACGGAATGACAAAGAATAATATAATCTAATGCCCGAATGATATATTTTATCAGGTCTGCTACACATAGAACATAGGGTTTACAGAAAAACTTGCATCACTCGTGATTACAGTTGCGTCGTCGAGTCCTGCCCAACGAGCGACGTGTGTTCGATGATCCAATCACCCAAATAATTTCTCGGCGAAAGTCCTCATAAGAATGCGGAATTGGCTATTATTCGGTATCAGTTCCACGTAAGATCTCGCGAGATTCATCACAGCCGTCCATAGTTGGCTCTGATTCGGTACTTTTCGAAGGATAAGAAAGTGAAATTAAAACTCCGTAATCAGTCGTTGAACAATACATGATTCATGACACGAAGTGCTGAATAAACTATTCGAACTCTGAAGTTTGATGGCCGTTTCGTTGTTCGTTTTTTTCGGACCACGGCGTATAACAATTTTTATTCTTCTTTCGTGGTCATTAATATAATTAGTGAAAAACCGAAAATCAGTTCATTGTACGTAACTGTTCATGATCGACGAAAAACTAAAAGAGCCAGCTTTCGCGCAAATATGAAATTAAGGGATAAATAGAAGTAACTCACCATCAAGTGGGTACTTCACATTTTCGATAGAAGTTTCAGATTTTATGCTGCCAGGCTCGACTTTCAATATCGACGAGCGTGTAATACTGCGCGGCTTCCGAGGTGCCCAAGTAGTCCTCAGGTCGACTTTTACCTGTTCTGAGAATGTAATAGATTCAATTACAAAATCGTAAAGCACGTGGATGCCATTGTTCTCTTGGTACATCAAGTACGTCACGAACCGCGGATAGACAAATTTCTTCCACGACAATCCGTTACGGAATCCATACTCACCGAAGATGTATACCAAGCTGCAATGGAGTCTCGACCTCCTCTGTCTCTGACAATTGTCTGAGCTAAAAGTTACGAGAACTTTTGGAATAATAAATGACAAATCGAGGGACTCTTCATACGGAAGTTTCGCGAGGTTCCAGACTCGATGAACTTTAAAATCTTCGGTAGGAATTTCCAGATTCGACAGCTCAATGTCCGACATGCGGATACCGGTAAGGGGGTGGATCGACTTCGACGGAATTTTAGGAAGCAGCCCCAGTAATTCCGCAGCCATATTGCGCAATTCCGGAACAGGTAACGAAGCCCATACAGCTGAAACAGATTTACACAAATAACTGTATGCATACCACATCGTTGTATTTATTACTTGAAGAAAAACAGACACACACACGAACAAGCTGCAAGTCGAATCATTCGAACTACGTTTTTCGTATGGAACGTACTGTATAAAGCTCCATATGCGTTATTTAAATGCAGTTGAAACATTGTAACTTACTGTGACGCTGTTGCATGATATTAGAAACTTGCTGATAAAATTGCTCTGGACTTGCCACGCGGTAATAGTATTTTCTACTTTTAGGATTTAATCGGCTTGTAAAGCGCCACAGTTCAGCTCTGGACAATGGAAGAAGAGTCAGAACAACTGCAGCCCACACAACGGTGACGGTCTTCATCGTTCCAGTTGGATATCGAGAAAGAGTTTTCTTGGTCTTAGCTTTTCTTCTCGCAACACTTTTCACGTTAATTGCTCGGTGGACAATTCTCTTTTACGTCGACTCGGAGGATGGCTATCGGTTGCCACTCGTTAGGGTTTTATACCAAACCGGAAAGTCCAATCCCTCAAGAGACACGTTTTGGCATCACCAATCACGAGCGAGCAACCGAAGTATGGCAAGAGTACGCCACGTAGCAACCTCGAGGCTCGAAATACTTCAAAATAGTGGATTTTTCACCGCAGTAGAACACAATTGGAAGAAATAAGAAAAACGTTTCGCTCGACGTCACATAAGAAGTCACGGAAGGATACTTTTTACCTAAAGAATATTAACCCGTCGTGAACGTTTTCGACAATTTGAAGTCGAAGTTATTCGCGTGATATAAATGTATAAAATATGTATATGTTCCATAAAATGATACCCCAAAGTACGCTGACTTAAGAATACTTGGTAAGTGTGAACATTCAGACCAATGTGAGTTGAACTAAAATCGAAAATGTCCGCCCAACCTCATAAAAATTATAGAGGACAGTTCAGAAATTACAGGGACAAGAGAAGCCGAATTGTTGATCGATTAACGTTGAATCGCTGTTTCATAAAGCAACCGAACCATTTGCCACGTAGAAAAGGGGATCATAAAGCATTCATGTAAAGCGAAGGAATAAAATGTACTCCTTAGCAACACGGATTGAGTCATATCACGACTCGAACATTAAAAACAAAACTAAATAACTGGATATGCGTCATAAAATTTCTAGCGAAAAGCAAATGTCGGCACGACGAGCTCTATTGCCGATAAGACGCTTCGTTTGCGACGCAGAATGCTTGGAAAGCTCGAAAAATGAAAAATACCAATCGCCCGAAAAGAATTTACCACTGGCCACGCTTCCCTGAACTGTATTATCTAAAAATGGTGAGATTTGCATTTGTTCGTTTTTCAAAAAGAATTTGGATGCCGAACTAATGATGAAAAAATTCACCCTGATTCTCTGCGGTGTATCTCCGGCAATTGTCAAGACACGTATTTAATTCAGCTTGCGATGTATCCATAGGCTCTTCAAACGTATTTTAAACTACAGTTGAATGATTCCCCGAGACGTTCGACTAAATTAACCACCCAAGTGCTACTCATCATCTGCAGATACTCTATCATCGTCCGAAAGCCGAAATACAATATGGAAAAACAAGAAATAAAATAAATTAAAGTTCGAATATAAAATTTTATTACGTTTGCTGCTTGGAGAACATAAGGGCTTGCAACAAAAAAATCGTAACAATCGCGATTACAGCTTCTCAGTCCAATCCTTTCCAAGGAGCGTCGTCCGTTCGAAAAATTCAATTACGAAAAAATGATCTCGGCGAAAGTCTTGAAAAGTCTGTGGGTGCGAAAACTATCCGGCACGACGGATTTCGCCGTCATTACAATGAAGTCCCACACCGGACCCCCCTTCGGAACAGCTTTGAAAAATAATTAAATAAAATTAACATTTTGTAACCATTCGTTTAGAAACACATAATTTATTGTGCGAAGTGTTCGATCAGAACTCTGTAATTTGATGGTCGTTTCGTTGTTCGTTCCCTTTTTTCGACCCTTATTTTGCTTCTATTTATCGTAATCATATAAGTGGTAAAAAAATGGGCAAAATTAGTCCATTAAACGTAATTGTTTATGATCTATGGAAACTGTAAAATCCGAGCACGAGCACTGTCAGAAAAACAGCGAGTAAATGGAAGTCACTCACTTTGTACTGAGGATTTTTGACTTCCGGCCCGAAATTGGGACTTTATGCTGCCAGGTTCGATCTTCAATATCGACGCGCTCGCAATTGGCTGGATCATCGGTAAGAGTAACCAATTAATTCTCAAAACAATTGTAATGTTTTCTGAAATAGATAAAATTTAATTATAATCTGAGCACATAGAATGGAAACATGAAATAGAACTGCAGACAGACGACTCTTTCTATAAGACTGTTCGTTATCGAATTCATCCTCACCGAACATGTATTTGAGACGGCAATTATTCACACGCCTTTCCGATATCCAGCAATCTTTCGAGCTCAAATAAACCTCAATTTTTGGAACTTTGATGGCCAGAATAAGAGAATCTGCAATTTCTCCCTGCTGAAGCTTGACTCGACAAACTTTAAAATTTCGATTAGGAAATCGAACCTTCTTCAATCTTAGCTTAGCAATTAAACTTTGGCTACTGGATCGACGTATAGTGACTACGACATCATCAAGAATTACCGATAATTCTTCAGATATTTCGTTTAATCTCGACCGATCCAATTGAGCCATTACATCTGAAACAAGTTTATCGAAATTATATTTTTATAATTATATTAGGTTGTACAATGAATTTCCGCCGATTTCGTCTCCTATTTTTTCCCCACAATTTCGTGATTTGTTAGGTAAATTATAAATATGCATTCGCAGGTGCTTTTCTTGCTCTACAAACCGGAATGAAAAAAAAAATTTAAGTTCTTGAAATGAAAGTTCCAGGAGGCAAAAAAAAATTATTTTCGGCATTAACTGTATTTCGCCTTTCGTCGTCGTTAAAAGCTACGAAATCAGCTCCTAACATTTGTAACGTGTATGGAGTAGATAGCTCCGAGGACCACTCAACATTGATTAGGCAAGTTTAAATTAAAAATAATTTTTTTGCCTGATGGAACTTCCATTCCAAAAACCTGAAAATTGATTAATTCGAAATACACACTCTAATATAAGCCATCATTGTATTTTTCAAATCAGAAAAAAAACCCCACACCCACAAGCAGCAAGTTAAATCCTTCAAACTGCGTCTTTCGCATCGATCGTGAAGCATAATTCCTCTCCTACGCTATTAAAATCCCATTTCGACGTAACTACTCACGATAACCATGCTTGAAATCCAAAGAAACTTGCTTTTTAATTCCCCTTGCTGTCTTCGCCGAGTAATAAAACTCTGGCCTCCCATACAGACGTGGCTTCCTAGAGCGACCAAGACGAGTTTCACACATCGAAACGAGAGCCAGGACACCTGCGAACCACAAAAACGTCGCGGCCTTCATCGTTCAATTGTATTTCGAAAACGAGTTTTCTTTCTTTTCGGTATCTGCTTCTCTTCCCGCGACACGTGTCAGGTAGGTAATTTCTCGGTCGATTTTACTCCACGTCGGCACGAAGAATGATTGTCGGTTATCACGAATGGTGGTTTCATACTGCAATAAACCTTAGACGACGACATTATTTCGTTAGACGATACGCCAGAGCGTAGCGCTAGTGGCTAACGATAAGTTCGGCGTGTTTCGAAATTCGTCGAAACTACGCAGAATCTTACACGTGATTTGCCGGCTCGTGCCTGCAAACCGATGTCTCTTATCTACGTATTGACGTCTGTGGATCGACGTTTCGAATATTCAATGTTCAAACAGTGTCGATAAATTGAATTAATGTTCTGAACAAATAAACGTTCCTATTCAGCGTGGCGCCAAATGCCAATCCCCAGAAAATCGAAATTCCAAAAACGTACAGTGGCGTAGCCACTGGAGAAAAAGGAAGTTAATTTTTACTTATCTTCAGTCATTTTTTTTCTCCATTCACTGCAATTTAAACATTTTTTATGAAACAATTTTTCACTTACTTATTTATATTCAATTTTTTTTTTGCAAGAATCTCGCTAACTATTACAAAAAGAACAACTCCATTGCTTCTAAACGATTTTTCACTAGAACCTCACCAACCCGAGTGAAATCTACGAAAAATACGAAAATAACGAACGGAAAATAAGAGGAATGCATTGATAAACTATTTAACTCTGCGCCAATTGTTCTATTTAACTTTTTCTCCAGAAATCTATTTCCAGAGCAAAGCCCGTTCGTCGAAAGATATACGAGGATGAAGAGGCTAATACCCGAAAGCCAGATTGAAGTCTGGATCGTAGAGGAAATTTCTCCATCGCCATGTGTGCAAATATAGAGATTCTCGTACGTGCGATGCTTATATATATTTCGCACATGAATGCGAACTTCCTCGACGTCCACGACAGCCCCTTCAACAGCACCAGCAGCACCACCAGCAGCAGCGACCGTAGGAACGTTCTCACGGGCCGTTAATACGCCGAGATGTTTATACCGGGACGTGCTATTTAAAACCGTTCCACGGTGCTTCTGTTCTTTGGACCAGGCTGCTGCATCGGGGCGATAGTATGTTACAGGCTAATAGCTGCTGGTAGCCAGAAAAGCTGAGGTACTGGCGCGAGGCTCGACGATGGTCGCGGGTGGAAACCAGCAGCACCGTCAGTGGTACGAGATGCAGTCTCATGCCGTCGCTCAACCCTGCACGGCTAACTTATAAAGGGTGATTCAACGATAGCAAAGATTTTTTTTTTCAAGTTAGAAACGAAAATAATTCCAAATGTTTTTATTTTATTTTTTGTTACCTTTTTCTCCATTGTATGGTAATCATGTATGTAACACAATATCCGACTAGATGATTTACTACAGATAATTTTTCTACAAGCTCTATCTTAGCTTGGATAAATAAATTAAGCTTGCGGGAAACAGAAACTGAAGAGTCAATGTATTTTTTTTGTTAAAAATTTTTTTTTACCTCGTAATTTTTTGTCTGGCAATTATGTATAGAACACAATATCCGACTAAATTATTCAATGTCTCAACTTTAAATTTTTAGTGACCTTTTATATAAGAATATTCAACTTCATCCATGTTGAATCTTTTTAAAAAATATTCTATGCACGTTCGGTCGAGATCCGATACTTAAAGATAAAAATTATCGCCATCACGCCCGTTTCAAAAAGTATATTTATTGCGTAGGTATCGAGATAAAAATTCTAACGAAAATAGGAATCGACTGAATTATCAAAAGAACTCAAATTATTCTCATTATTTACACAAATTCAAATACAAAAATATCCTGAGATCTTCTAGACCCCGCGTGACAATCAAGGATTAGGCAATCATTCAATCCATCCTTGTCATCTTTGTTTCATTCATATTTATGGCTCTTATTATGATTTTCATCGTTCTTCGGGGGAAGGAAGTACTCGGTAAGATCGTGCAATTACCATCTATCGATAAAACATTATACGAGGTTATATCAACCGGGTGTTACAAAGCGTCGAGGTCGGTGCATCAGCGGTCTTCTAACGAGAGCCTTAATCACATTCGATCAATCAACGTCACACCGTGCAATTCTGGACGGACGTGTATACACACGAGTTTTGTGCAAGGGAGAGAAAAGGGGAGAGGAAGGGAAAGAGAGAAAATAGAAAGTCGATAAAAATTCCAAGCTCCGTACGCGTAGGAACTTCAAATCATTGACTTAACGCGCTTCGGACGAATGCCAAGCTGTGTGTTGCATTAACGACGCATCTGTGCTCGCGTGGTATACACAAAATCTTTATGTAAATATATATTAGGGTGGTTTGTATTTGAGTCATTTTCGAATATTGTTTGGGACGGCGTGGAACTCGATGAAAAAAAAAAAATAAAAAATGGTAAGTCTATTTTTAATCTTCTGGTCCAATTCTGATGATTCCCCTTAATCAGGTAAGTTACCCATTTGAAATACATGCAATTTTTTCATTTTTTGGTAATTATATTGGCAGGACGACTAATTATTTTTGGAATCATCCGATCTCCCATGAAATTAGTAGGTATGAGGCCTAGTTTCACGAAAAAAAATATATACGGGTCATCTCATGGCACGTTTACACCATTTCTCTGACGATTATCATCTAATTTATTTGAATTATTTTGAAACAACTAGAAGAATAATTTTTTCTCGTGAAGGTGGGGTTCATACGCGTTCATTCCATATGGTATTAACATTTTACAGGACTAATTAGTCGCCAATATAATAACTACCAATATAATTACCGAAACACCGAGACATCGCATGTATTTTAAACGGGAAACTTTACCTCACATCAGTGAATGGTAAGAGTTAAAGTAGAAAATTCAAATTACGCTCAACATTTTTGTTCTTTCCAATAGAATCGATTGAGACCCCGGCGCAATGAAAATTCGGAAATGATGCAAATAAAAACCACAATAATATATATGGATATTTCCATATGCATGTATATACCGACTGCGTGGTTTGCACCATTTGTTTGTTCAACGTACGTCGTTCGTAACTGTATTCCATGGGCGTTACATTAGACAAGACGATTAACTCCGCTGGTCGTGTCAATAATTTGTAACCAAGCGCGGTCGATCAAAGCCTCGCGAGTTCCTCGAAGTTTCAATGATTTCCTTCGTGCGCTAAAAATATAAAATCGTAAGGCGGTAGGGAGAACAGAAGCTGGTCTCGTGTGTATACATCGTACGGTGTGATAATAATCGTTCCCCGGTACCGGAGGTCCGCGCAGCGCCAGGCTTGGAGAATCGCGTTGTTCTCCACGTGCGACGGACCAGTGGATACACGGTGAGAAGATAAATAAACGAAAATTGCCGGGGAATTTTGAACCACCCTATATTTAGAACTGAATTATTTTCCATGTATCAATCATGTTGAACGAGGTGATATTTTATTGTATTTTGTATCAATATCGTCGAGATAGACTCATTCGTATGATCAATGGAGTATTCAAGAATGATATATGAAAATATAGATAATGATAATGGAGACTAAGCACTCGATGAATGACGACCACCTGGAATTTTTTTTTTCGACGGTTAAAGTTGTAATTCTCCCTGATCAAATTGATTCGCACTAAGGGACAATTTTTTTCCTGCTTTTAAAGAGATTAACAAAGAGAGTAACAAAATTTAATTTCATCCTCCATCAATGTCTTCAAAATGAATCGATTGTTAACTTAAGTCCAATCTAAAATAAAGGTACATAGAAATATGAATAATAATGATCGGAACGAAGCAATCGATGGATAGATCCTGGCTGGAATTCTTTCACTCAACGCCCAAACTCCTAAAATCCTCATTGATGAAATCATTACCGATTTATTCGCAGTCAGCAACAATTTTATTCTTATTTCCACCTTGAAAGCGATAAATAATAATTTCGATGGATTTTTCGTAAGATAAACATGAGAAAAAGTTATATAAACGGATAACAATCGTCGATTGTTCCTTCGTCGAATTACATTTTTCTAATTTATCTTTTTTTTTTTTTTCGCCGACAGATTTTTCTGCGTCGGTCAAAATCTCCCGTTTGTCGATTCCGCGGACCGCAGCCGGAACAAGAGGCTTAAGCGCAGACGGGCGGGGCTGCAGGGGGCGAGGAAGAGGACGAGAGGGGGAAGGGTGAAAGGCAAACGATACGAGAGCGCGGGTCCGCGTTTTCAATTAAAAGCATAATTACGAATTCGATGGCGCCGGGCGGTGCGGTGGTCGACCGGAAAATATAAACCGAAGGAAACCCCGCTTTTGTGTGCAACGTGTGCCCAACGCTCGTGCCGCACGTGCGTGCGTGCTCATTCGGCCAATTGCAGCAACCCGATATTTATGCGAGAACATTATGCGTCCCACCGTTTTTATACTCCAACCCCGACCAGGTCCACGTTCGACCCCGCGATGAGCAGCCTGAGCCTGTTTGACTCTTTTCAGCTGCAAACGTATTTCAGATATTTTTCCCTTGTAACGAAACTTCACAATTTTTTTTTTTTTACTTCGAAATCATACGAGAATATTTAGTTTTAAATTCATGGTCAGTCTCGGTTTTTTCTTTTCATTTATATTCCGGTAGCTGTTACGTCGTTGAGGATGACAATTTTACCACCGGGACGGTATTTTTAGGGGACAAAACATTGATGAGAATATTTCCAATGAAATGTGTTACTTATTTTACGTTCTATGTTAATTTTTTTTTGTTTGGGTTTTCTTTATTATATTTATTTTTCGACTAACAATACCGTTTAGATTATTCGGACGAACCGGACCTCATTACATTTCGACATAACATTATTTAATATCCTATTTTGTATTTCCAGAATCTTCGGAATATTGTATAGAATGATATTATACATATTGTATGCATATGCTAATATTATATTATATATAATACAATACTATTCGGCATCTGCCACGGCCAAACTATCCGTACAGCTTTAATGTCACTATTATTATTTTTTCTTCACGCTTATCGACAGTCAAACAGCGAACAATCGACCCCGATACGAAAGAAATTTTTTTTTCGGAATTCGTCCGAAAAAGAAAAGAAAAAAACGTCACATATTTTTCAAAAAAAAAAAAGGAGTCGCCCTTCGAGTCGTCTCGATGACACGGTGGACTATTCCGGAACTTTTCTCAACTTATCGCCCCGTTTGCCGTACGAAAACCTGGCGATGCAGACGCTTGGCTGAGTGACGAAGAAAAATAAGCCTCGTGCCATCACCATCGGGTTCTTCTTCCTTGTCTTCGCTGTCGTTTCGAACCGATGTTAACTCGGGGCACGAAATCGTGTCGTCGTTGTTGTCTGGTTCTCGTTGACGATCCAAAAATATCGTCGAAGACACATTGAGTTGCAGCGAACGTGACGACGAAAGGAAAAGAAAAAAATATCAAAAAAACTAAAAATATACGAATACAAAAAATTCCAAAAATAAAAAAACAACCAATGAATGCCAAAAATTTAAAAAAAACCAACAAAAATTGTATTTAAAAAATAATACGACGAGCTAGAACGTTACTCATAACTTCGTTACCTGTCTTACCACGCCCCATTCGGTATTTTTTTATTTTTTATTCCATAATCACGCTCATGAATATAACACGACACCCAATTAAAAAGCCACACCGGGCTTGTATTCCGACTATCGGACTACGGCGTTCCCAATTTTACTCGACGCCCGGTGTCTCGGATATCGAAAATAAACACTTACAAAAGACAGTAGTCGGATGGAAAATTATGTGCCCCACGATGCAATCCCGAACGATTTTGTCGACGAAGACGAAGAGCCGGCACGTCGAAATACATTCACGCGCAGGCGAGTTCATTAATAAAACTGTGGCGTATAAACGACCGTGAGGTTCGCGTCTGGCGTTGCGACGGCTTTCGCTGTGAATATCGATACATCCGTGGCGGTTGTGGATCGAATGCAAAGACGTCCATCGGTGAGATTAGCGAGGATTGGAAATTCTATAAACGAGCTTCGATGGAAATAAAACGAGCTAGAATGCAGGAATCTTTTACGAATCTTTTTTGTTTAATTTTTTTTTAGATTCACGTTAGTAATAACTCGACGCCTGCTCGACGAGTTCAAATTTTCAACGTGTTATTTTGCTTCAAAATTTCGACGTTCTCAAGATATATCTACCAAAATAAAGAGAATATATAAATATGATTAAATTGATTCCAAAGCGCGGATTTATTTGCTCATTGGAATAATTTTTTTTCGATGCAATTATTATTATTTTTTTTTAAATGTGAATCTTACGATGTTTACGCGTTAGCTTATTAGTTCGTCGTTTCAATTTTGCGTAATTTTGACATTATTAAACCTTATACAGCACGTTTATGAAATATCGTGGAGTCGCAGGTTTTCTGACGTCAGGAACGTTGAAAACCCGGGCGATAAATCGTCGCCAGTTATTAAAGTCTGGAATAAGGAAAAAAAAGCGTGAACTAAGTGAGAGAAAAAAAAAGTAATGACATGGGTGACGCTACAGGAGACCGGATGGAAAATAAGAAATATTATAAACGACGTATAGTCATCCGCGAGAGAGACCACGAAAAAGAAAAGGAATAAGAAGACGAAGAAGAAGAAGAAGAAGAAGAAGCCCCGGGACCTATGCACGCACGAACGCATGCATCAGCCGGGCATCTGCGTACCGGGTGCCTGTTTAAAACGACGAAAAAAAACTCAAAAAAGAAGACAAAAAAGAGAGAAACCGATAGTCGTTGCAGCCACCAGCAACGAACGGCAAACATATCGAGGAAGGCGCGCGCGCGCGCCGGAAGCGAGTCGTCGGTTTCGTTGCATCTCCATCTCTCCCTCTCTCTCGTTCCCTTCTCTTCTTTCACTTTTTTCTGTCATTTTCTCTATCCACGGCCCCTTGACTCGGCCGAGCTACTCTTTGTACTCTAACACCAGATCCTGGTCGTGCCATACGACGCATTTCTAAGATTATAAAATTTCTGGCTTCCCCCAGAGAAACTCGTTCGACGTGACTTCGGTGCCGGCACACATGCTCTCGACGCTTTATAGATCATGCACGATGTTCATAAACGCGTTTACAATACGTAGAAAAGGCACTCTACGGGTGACACAGAGTTGTCCCTGCAGGTCCGACAGAATGATAATATTAATCATTATTTTCATTATTATTATTAATAATATATCATAATTATCGATATAATATTATATATATTATTTATTTTATCATTATAGATATACATAATCATAATATATTCATTATTATTATTATTTTTATTATTATTATTATTATCAGTGATGAGATTTTTTGACTTGGATCGTCTAAATCGCTTCGGTCCTCCGTACAATTCTGCACGGTTCACGTCAGGTCTTTCAAAAACTGACAATCGTGACCAAAACCGTGACTTCAATAGTAGCGTGACTGGCACATTGCCCCCTCGAGAGTCGCGGTCAACGTCTGGGAAATCTCGGAAATTCGGGGGTCTCACGTTTCGCTCGGTAAAACTTGCGACATTGTCCACTCGGTTCGTGCGTCAAAGAAAGATATCTGGAAACTATAACTGTCCACATTTTTTTCGTCTCATCACTATTCGCGTTTGAAAAATCCAACGTGTATGAGATAGATGGCTGATGTCTTCTGACCTTTGTCACGAGAGAAGATTCGTCGGAGATGGGAAAGAGGAGAGAGGAATTGAGAAAATCGCGGTAAATATATTTTGCTTTCTAGGGGTTTTAGATTATTTAGATATTTCATTGGCAGAATGGTAACGAGAAATATTATTGCTTAAAATTGTCGGAGATTCAAAGAACACTCTAGCGTTCTTCACATTCAAAAAATTACAAAGACTTCAATTAAAATACAAAATTCAAGCTCTTGGGGTCTAAATGCCTCCTGTGACCATTACAAAATTCCACCAAAGTGTCACCATCGAGGGTTAAAAAAGGAAAATAAATTATTTTTCACAAAACATATTTTTTCGTCTCATGAAAATTGATTATACGAGACGGAACAGCGACGAAACCCGTCACTACCGGGTCGCATCAGGTACTTAAAAAAAAAAAAAAAATTGATAAGCGTATATCGTACAGACTGCTTACGCGTCGGTTTTCTCGATCGCGATCTCGCAACCCAGGACCCGGACCATTGTGCGACTCCGGGTACGTTGCTCTCCGGTACTTTCTCGTTTTACACGCGAGACTCGTACACTCCGCGAGTAGCGTCGAGGAGCCCGACTGCGGTAACCAACACGCATAAGCAAACGACGACGGAGTACGTGCGATGCATTTACCTTTTCCGCGGCTCTACGCGTGTATGTGCGAGGTGAGGTGAGTTTGTCGAAGGTGTGTAGATACGTGAGCTTCCTCTCGCGTGGCTGCGGACAGCCCGACGCCGATCAACGGTTCAAACCGGTTTCCCAACGCCGTCGCTACTGTGCGCCACGGTAGGCACTCTGCCGGGACGCCACGGGTACTAACACGGGCGCATGCGCGGTCGAGACGCGATCGGCACAATCCTTGGATTTAAATGCCCCTGGGGGAGTCAACCACGAAATTAGGAGGATGCGAGACGTCGATCGTTGCTGAGGTATTTGAAATCGAGTCCAGAAGCTGATTTGACCCTGAACTGTCATACTTGGAATTCTAACCTCTAAGAGTTTCACCAAAAAGAAAACGAGTCAACTAAATTATAAAAATAACACGAATGAATCTTATTATTCTCGCAAGTCCTGAAGCCCAAAAAATATTGTAACATCTTCGGAGCCCGAGTTACCATTGAAAGTGGAGTTAAAAACACATCGACCGATCGTCCACCGTTCTCGAAACTTTCCCCACCGCAATTCCGACGTTTGCTTCGGGATCGGCAGCCAGTTCGGCGGATCGAAGCGAAGTATCACCTTGCACAGAACTCTGGTTTATTTCTTTAATTGGACAATTAAGAAGACTAAACCCCGTATTCATGGCTCGATGAACGTCACGGTCGAACAACTAACCCAGAACCGGGCGACACCCATAAGGATCTCGGAAGATCGTTAGGTACGTATATAGCATGAGCGACTGGTATGGAAGAAGACTGAACGAACAAGGCTCTCTAGATTTTCTCGGTCGGTTATCAACGACAAAGTCTTTTGACTCGAGCCTTAACTCCGCTCGATCGCTGCCTCTTTCGGCTTACCGTTGCCGATCGTTCCACGCGTTACCTTGAAGTACCCACTCCTCTCTCCCTCTCTCCCTGTCTCTCGATCTTTCTCTTTCTCGACGGGATGAGGTAGTACGGGCAAAAGGGCAACGACGCGGTAGCACATTCTGGCTGCAGCAACGGAGACAACAGTGGGGCACCCAACCACATCGGGTCATCGCTCCCAGATTACACAAAGTCGAGGTAATCCCGTAGCAGCCAAGCCGTCCGACAGTTCGCTTACCCCGCTGATCCGTATCAACTCTTCGATTTCACCGTCCGATCGATTTCGTTTTTCTTCCTCGCTGTTTTCTGTGCCTCCTTTTTCTTAATGTTCGTTTTTTGTATTTTTTCAACGGTTCTTTTTTCAACGGCACGGTAAATGGGGTTCAGACTAGAAGCCAAGAAGAAACATCGTCCTAGTAATGGCACGACCCATTATATGGGTCGGTCAATGTAACGAGAAAACTTTCGATACATCTAAACATACACATTCCAATAATTCCCTCTCTCGTTGCGATCAAAATATTCACGGATTCACAATTTATCCACCGAATTTCGTTCAGTTCGTTCCTACGTGTATTTTCTTTTTCGGTTTTTCTTCCTCCAGCTTTTAGTTGGGAGAGATTTTCCGAACAATACATTTATTCTCGATCCATTTGTCGAGTACAAAAAGCTCGGCGAGGCCGGTGGTTTTGCCCACACGATGATGGCAGATTTGCCAGGGATGAGGGTCGGGTATGGGAGACGTCTCTGTGTTACCCGGCATTAATTAATCCGTATTCATAGAGGAATAGGGTGAGAGAGAGGAAGAAAGAGAGAGAAAGAGAGATGCCTTTCTTTTTCTTTTCGCCGGGAGCGCGGCCCATTCGCCGGAAGCGAGGTGGCGCAAGCACGGAGCCATACATATCCGAGGAGCCAAGCCAACACCTTCAGAACCAACAGCACCAACTCCGGGCACAGCCTCCTCTTCATCCGCAAGAGAGAGAGAGAGAGAGAGAGAGAGAGAGGAGAGGGGCTTGTGAAAGCAGTCCTATTATAGCCTACCTATTAGGTGCACCTCGGGGGCCCAGCGGCAATTTCTAAAAACCTATTAACAAGCCCAGCACCTATCAAGCGCACACGGTCCCCTTCGCCCCCCCCCCCCCCCACCGCCCCGCACGTTCTCCCTTTGCTCCCCGCGTGCCAACGAGAAATAACCATGCGGTCGTTGGGGCTGGTGCGCCCATCAGCCCTGCCCGAGGAATGGCGGAATATATTCCGGACCACCGATGACGTCGAAACCAACAACCACTCGTCCGGCTGTCGCCCACGGTCCAACTAATCCTTTCCCTCCGCGTCTTCTCACACTCTCTCGCCTCCCACACAAGCAACCCCATTATTCGTCCATCCGGCAAAACGCCTTCACCGTTTTTTGACAAATCTTCTCGAACCTCGCGCAATTTCTGAGCTTTATGCTCCAATCTCCGGCGAACTACCGTCATTTTCGGAAAACTTTTGGGGCGTGGAATTTCGCGAATTCGCGGGCAAGTATGCGGCTCTGCGATGCATGATATTTCTGGTTGAAAGCTATTGATGTATTTTGATAAGCCAGGTTGAGGGAAAATAGAACAACCGAGTGAAAATAGCGTCCTGTAATTTCTGTCCTGTATATCTTAATCACACCGGTTTGTCACATTTCGATCCCGTCTACTCCATCTATTTTAATTTCTTCATCATGTAGCCGATTTGGTGTAATAATGGAAAATTCAGAACTGTAATTATACCTGAATATTCGACGAACCTTACCATTAAAAACAAATGTGTACGTACAAATATAGATACATGTACCTTTTTCAAATGAATAAATAGACAGATAATAATGATAATAAATATGAAGTGAGTGAAAATGTATTATTTTCATGATCATAATCATTTCTATTATAAATAATAATAATAATAACAACACCGTAATATTTCGGAATCTCCGAGCTTAGGTAAATAATAAATTGGAGGTAAAACTTTAGTATCGAGTAACGAACGATAAATACGTATTGCGGCTAACCCCAATCTCGAGCGAGATTCCAAAGGTTTGCCTAATAGATGCTTAACCGCAGTTCGAACGAATTTTCCCCGGCTACGGGGATTGCAACTTCCCGTCGTCACTGTGCCGCGAGGCTATCCTCTCCGTACCTTCGGTGTGCGCGAGCGCACCGGCAACGAGAGCTTGAAAACTAATTAACCAAAGCTTTTAAATCCAACCAATGGCACAGAGGATTCCCAACTCTGTACTTTGCACACATACGCACACACACACACGCACAGATACACACACACACACGCACGCACACACGCACACGCACACGCACACACGCACACACTGCAGCGTAGTTTTCCCTAACGGTTACAAACTCCAAACCGAGTAGGTTCTTCCTGTCGTCGCCAGATTTCACGTAGCTGGGCGTCGAGCCCAGCGGGGCTTCTCGCGGTTAAACGACTAGACCACGACTTTTGTCGCGCGTTAAACCAGTTGAATCACATGCGCACCGCGGAGGGTGGCGGGGGTGGAGGAGTTATACTCCGCGCGACGACAAAGCTCACGTTCTTCGAACCCCATCCGTACAACCTCATTCTCTAAGCCTCCGTTACGCCACCCACGACCCACCCTCGCTCTCATAACTATACAACCACCCTGTGTGACTTCTCATCCTTGCCAACTCGGGTTGCGGCACGTGTGCTGTCGTCTCTCGATGGACTCTCGCCGAGCCGAACGGTGTGGACTTTGCGAGACCCATTCTTCGCTATCGGACGTAACAGCGGGGTATTGCGAGTTGCACGTTGCTCGAACCATGGATTCGAGAAACGCGATAACGAATCCGGTAGTTCGAGAGGCAATGGCAAACGGTAACGTCGTGACTCTCGGAGTCCGGGTTTGGGTTGGCTTTGTACAGTGGCCGTGCCGGTGTAGCGGTTAACAATTTGTATCGTGCCGGAGCGGAGGAATCGATGGAGAACCAAATTGGTTCGATTATTTTCGCGACGTCGTATGGAATTGATATAGTTTTTTCATGGTATGCAATTCTTGGATTGAAAATTTATCACGGATTACTTGGAATTATTATCATATCGTATAGTAATAGATACTGCGATAAACAAAAATTGAATCAATAGCTGTCGAATTGTAGAGTCGATCTAAAGAAAATTATTGATCGAAATGATTATTATTCTGTCAGAAATGTGAGAATTTTAATTGTTTCGTGATAATTAATCTCAACTACTCTTTGTGACGATTATTTCCAACACCTTTCCATTGAATAAATGCTCATCCTGGCTCACTAAAGTCTCGGGATTCTCGGAATCGGAAAAGGAATTTAGAAAAAAATTGTAGCAAAAAAATTCGCGAGATCTCACATTCAAAGAGTCGACTTCATTAAAACTAGTCAGAAAAAAAATAAAGAAATTATGGAATCTTTCCTTCGACATTTTTTCCTGGAAGAGCATTCCATTTTCAAGGAAATTTTCAAAAACTCATTACGGAAAGACAATGGCGGGAAGAATTTGAACAATTTGTTAGACGCTTTGTTTGTCAAGTACTTTAATGAAAATTTTTTTCGTACTTAACCAAAACCTGCCGGGGCTCGGCTGTTAGTCGTAAAATGCCTCGTACATATTTTTCATATACTCTACTTCTGATTTATTTTTTTTTTACTTTGTAACTGCGTCCGGTAATTGTCCTACCAACGTTTCGTCGTACAAAGAAAGGTTGAACTGAATTAGCAGCTTTTATCAAGATAAATACTCGCGACCATTCGCGCTGAACAAAACGCAACAAATTACGTCCCACGCTTGAATCTCAAATGAAAATTCTAAACGAAGTAAAGAAAAAAAAAAGAGTTAATGTAAAAGCAAATTTTAACAATACGTTTCCCCAAGCCTTTGTCCATCATCCGAGGCCGAGGCGGAAGAATGACAACATAAACGTAAAAATAGCGAGAGTCCCGTGTGTCACCCGGTCCCGTAAAGACCGTTAAATTTCTCTGTGCCGCGGAAAAAATCCGTCAAGACCGAAAATACGACGAACCGCGGCCGCACATTCACCAGCGAAAAAACCCGACACAGATTTATCTCGCGATAGACGAGAATTGCGAATCTCGCGGTTCGCTCGTCGGAGCTTCGAAAACCTGAATAAAATCTCATAAAGCGATGGTTACGACGGAAAATCCGACGAATTTTCCGTGGAACATTTTTTTTTCAAACATCCTAGGAGTCTTTTCGTTCTCCAGTGTCGTATACAGGAACGTAGGGTGTCGAGAGACATTCGAAAAGATTGCTCGACGTGTAACGAAGAAGAAGGACGAAGAAATGCTTGCGCAGGGGTTGCAACGATCCGAAGCGAGCGCAGCGGCGTTTGGTCGTTGCGCGGTATAGCAAAAGAAAAAGAAAAACAAATAAAACCGCCATGCAAGAAAGAGGTTGGAACAAAACGGCTAACCGAGCGAAGAGACAGGGAGCGATAGACGCGTAGCGTTCTACCTTTATATCCTTATTCCCATCTCATCGTCCTCTTCAACCTCTCGTTTTATTTTTGTATTATTTTTCTTCCGTTTTTTTCCTCCAACGTTCCGTTTTTCACGCCAGAAGGAGTCATTCCGGAAGATAGCCCGCTGAAGAGTCTCCGGGGGTGTGGCAGAGTACACCCGGATGTTGGAAGCGATGATGGTCGCGTTGTTCGGTGGCAGGAACAGCAGCGGCGGCAAGGCAGCGATGATACCGCCTATTATACAGAGATGGGAGAAGGTACAGCAATAAGGGATGGCGGAAGAAGGAGGAAGGGTGGTAGGAAAAGTGGTTGGTACCACGAGGGAGGTGCTGGTTATATTGCGGTTATAATTTTACGTATTACCAACCGTGAAATCCGGAGTAACGATTTCACGTACGTAAAACGTTTCGTTGCCAAGGCAAAAACGTTGCTTCTGATTCTCTCTATGCGCTCGTGCCGGATGATAGGACGATGTCACGCCCGGAACTCTAGATTCGAGAGTCTCAGTTTGCGTCTTTGGATATTTCGAATTCCCCCGCGTGGTTGCGGGTTCGCCCGTATCGGTAGGGTGGGCAGGAGAGAGGCGAGACGACGACTTCAGCCCGCAAGCGCGAAAAGCGAAAGAGCTGCTTCTTCCGAATCGCTGTACTCTCGAGAAAATCGTCGTCTGTGACTTTAATTCCTCGATTATCCTGTATTGCCCTGTTAGGGAATATTGCGACCGAGCTGGAGAAGTTCCGGAACGAGTGGCTCCGACGTTTTCTTGTTTCCATACACCTTCGGATACTCCTCTTCGTTTTCGTTTTACTCGGCTATTGAAGCTCTCAATGTTGTTTCTTCATTTTGTCGTCGTTTATTCGGCTTCGTTTATTCGAACGATTCGAAACTATTTTTGTTACCGTGTCGATTGCACGCGAACGAATCGTTGTTACCGAATGGTCCAGCTTTCGTATCGTTTTTGCACCTTGGATTCTTTGTATACCCGCCAGGCTCTCTATCAAATCAAGAGATTATTATGATTATTATTATTATTAATTTTATAAAATAAATGCAGCTCGCTAGTGGAAGTTGAATCTCCGAATTTTCGCCCTAGTGCTAAGGGCTTAAATGGTAATAAGTAGGAATAAAGAACTCAGTATTTACAATTGACTAAAAAAATTGAAATAATAAGAATAATAATGCCAATATAATGAAATATCATAGCGTAGAATAGTGGCGAGGGATGATGTAAATATTTCAGGCTCTCCGTGCTTGGATAAATCAAATTAAATTCCTAGTACCAAATAACGAGCCTCAGATACGTATCGTGGCTCACCCCAAACCCGAGCAAGATCCCAAAGGTTCGCCCGATACTTCGATCCCATCCTTCGCCCCACCTCGAACGAATTTCCCATCGATGATCATCGCAACTTTCCCTCATCGCCGTGCCGCGAAGACACTCCTCTGTAAAATCCGAGTACCAATTCCATTCCCCGAAACGCTTCGACATATCCACGTGCAGTTCACGTTCCACATTACCTTCAACGAAGCCCCATGTCTTCAGCCCCACACGCATTTAAGATCCTAACCGTACAAACTGCCGAATGCTCCGAGTTGAACTACCTCCAACCCCCGACCTCCTCCTCCCTCCCCCCCGCCCTCCCTCGAACCCTCTCATTGTTTCAGTGGCTACACGACAGTTTCTCGTAACGCGTTTGGTGTGTAACGAGCTTCGTCCTAGCGTGCTTCAATCCCTATCCCCCGGTTCTGATAGGCCACGGACTTGACTGACGGTACTTTCGTGACAGCGTACTCCACTTGCGTGTCCCGCAAGCTCGACGATTGGAATCCAACCTCGCCAAGGCCCGATTCAGCGTGTGGCTCTCGTTCCACCCTTTGGATTCTCTACCCAACGCTTTATTCCCGATTTTTTTTCTGTTTTTTTTTTTTGACCTCTTTCCTCTTACTCGAATGCTTTCTCCACTTCGTTCCATCGAGGCCCGGCAATGGTCACGTGTGCATCACGGGTGCGACGTTTCTACTCGTCCGAGCTCTAGTCCGTTGAATTCGAGCGGCACAACCGGACCAGCCTCTTTCTCTCCCTCTCTCTCTCTCTTTCTCTCGCTTCAACCAGTCCTTTAATGGAACCGTTTGAGTGCGACGGTTTAGTTCTATCTTGCCGATGCAGATTGAATTGCTTCTCTCCCAACACTGGGCACGATTCCGATGTCCGTTCACGGTCCCACCGTTTCTCTCTGCCTTCGCCTCTTCGCTCTCCGGATCTCTCTGACCCGTTCGATTCTCCACATATATACACACATATATATGGGGCGATGCATTCTAAATCACCGGATCGAAACCCTTCTATTCTCCGATGTGGTCTATGATTTATTTTTTGAATCTTTTGGATGCTACGAACTCATTAATTTTTTATTTCTCAGGCCCCTTCCCCCGGTCTCTCACAGCGCTCTATTTTTTATCAAGAGGTAGCTGCTATTGTGCCCATTTTAAATTGGATGAAATCTTTCCCAGAGAAAAAAATTGAATCTATGTCGCGAAAAATCGATACTTCGATCACTTCCGATATAAAATCAATTTTTTGATTATCGTGTTTTGATTACTTTTTATTAAAAAACCTCTGAATAAAAAAATTGTGTGGTGTGAGGGAAAAGGGGTGGGGGCTGGGGTTCAAAGGAATATTAAACAAACTCAGCAAAGTCATTCGAAAAATACTAGAAAAAAAACATCGACCCCATCGTACGATAGAAGGGTTTCAATATAGTGATTTGGCACGAAGCGGCCCATATATCCAACAACGCGTTGCCCTCGACCATTCCCGATCAACCCCCTCCCCCATTCCCGACGTATCGTACGAACCACAAATGATTTTCTCCGTCGATATCATCGAGCCGAGCGATTAATTGGAAATCGGACACGATTGTCGAACACGTGAAGGGGAACCCGGACAAATGAGCGGGGCGAAAGACGGAGGAGCGACAAAAAGACAAAAGAGTCAAGTCAGGAAAGGGAGAAAGCGATTGCGTGGAGAATCCGCGGATTAATAATTCAAGGATACGTGCACGATCTTGAACGTCATCGAAAATTCACGAAGATTGGAATTACGATTGAATTCGATGCTCAACGTGACCGGAGGACACGCGCGTGGCCATGAGCTTGCGTGCGGATCTGGAAACAACCACGAATTCGAGTGGTTCGGGAAGATTGGTCGTCGAGGGTGGGAGGTGCGAGGAGGGGTGGAGATAGTTAGTTCCAGCAGTCGTCGCTATGATTCGAGGTGAGCTTATAAACGTAATCTGGAAATCCGGAATCAGCTGCAGGCTGCACCGGAACAGGAAGACATCATCCTCCTTCTCCTCCCCCCCCCCCCCTCCTGCCGCCCGCCCCCACTTTGATGTACGTCATTCGTCGCCATCGAGCGAAATCCGATTGCACCGATTTACCGGCCACTTGAGAACTACCTATGGCATTGCTGAGCGACTACTCCCTCTCTGATGGATTTTTTATTAGTTGCTGCTCTTATTATCACTTAACTTACGTTAGTAGATTTATCAATCTTCCGTCGCTGGAATCGATAACATTATTACAATTTACGATGAAGCCACGCATATGTCGGGTGGAATTATTATTATCAAGAATTTTGCAAATACGGTTTGATGAATTTTGAGAGTTTACGGTCCAGAATTCTCGTACATTTTCAACGTAGGACGTTCGCAATTATGGAGAAATAAATATTAATTTGCGAAATTATTGTGCTACCGAGTCAACACAGTTTTTTAATTATTGAAAAATCCCAATAGATGAACACACATGTCGGGTTGAATTTTTTACCAAACCATGTTACGAATACGATGCCATGGACTTCGGGTGTTCGTACTCCAGACTCGCGTACGCTTTCCAACGTACTCCTGCGATTGTGGCGAATAAATATTAATTAGCGGAATTTTTTTAGCTACTCAGTCAACACAGTTTGTAATATTATATTGAAATCGGTGGTGAGCTTTTCGTCGTTTCTAAATTCATATATTTCTTTCATTTCACATTTTCCTCGCTAGTTTTTCAACGGTCGAAATATTTGCGGAGTAGCAAATAAAGAAAGAGAAGAAACGAAAAAAAGAAAGAAAATATATATGAAGTAGGATAGACAGCGGAAATTCGCGCAGGCTGCAGAGTCGAATCGGATTCTTGGCCGGGAAGCCCTCGGGCCCCGGTCGAATCGGCTGAAACGACTCTTCGCCGCAATCTCGAGCAAATCCTCGGACCCGCGTTCAACCCTATCTGAAAATGTCGACATTGTAGTCGTCGGTGTATTACCGGATTATACGTTAAATCGGGGTGCACAATGTGCCGACTGGAGCAACTCGAGACTGTCGGGCATTCGCTCGAGCGAATTGAAGGCAGGTTGTCAAGCGGAAAAATGGGGTAAAGATCGATCGGAGAAAGCACGGAAAAGGGAAAAACGAAAACCGCGACTGGGTGGTTTGAACACGCTGAAACAGAGATCGGGTATGCTGGGAAAATTGTCAACAGAAAAATCGTGGGACAGGTGACATTTTAGATTGATCATAATTAATGGATTCGGATGCATGATGGAATTACAGATTTAAAAAAAAATAGAGCACGAAAATACGGGAGAGGCTAAGGTGAGGGCGAAGCCGAGAAAATTCGGTACAGGGAAATCATGGGAAACGTTACAAGGTAGTTTGATAATAATAAATAGGATGCGATAAATAATCGAATTACGATTTGAAGGAATAGAGCACTAAAATACAGATCGCGGGAGGTTGGGAAAATTCTAATAAAAAAAATCGTGAGAAAAGTTACAGGTTAAATTAATAATAATAAACACATTGTGATAAATAATCACATTTAAAAAGCGGCCCTAAAATGCACGATGGGGAAAGCTCCGAAATTCTCAATAAAAAAATGCTCGGAAAAGTTGTAAGTTAAACCAAAAATAATACATGAATTGAGGTAAATCATAAAATATAGAAACAAAGGGCACTCATAACATTCTCCACATACAACAATAACGCACATGTATTTCCCTTTCCTCCTGCCTCTTCCGATCTACAGAATTACATCACAGTCCGGTCATGAATTCGTCGAACAACGAAACTAAAAGAAAAAAATTGTGAAAAAAGTGAGGACAAAGTGAATGAAGAAAGGTGGTTGGTAATGTAAGCACGTGAGTCGTAAGTTGATAATGCCACAGTGATGATGGGTCGACCCGGTTTTACCGTGAAAGAATGCTCCATCTCTCGAATGTGCGAGAGAACACCGAGTGGGTTATTTTTTTCTTCTTTTTTTTTTCCTGACAATATTGGCAAGGGTTAAGCCTCTGGAGAGGCCTTACGATATCCACAGAAGACCTACAAGATGAAGTTGCTGCTGCCGGAGGTGACTGTCGGGGCTGCCTTCGAAACGGCCTAGCCGCGAAGGCACGTCTGCCCGTAACATTCTCCATTCTCGGCCAGAACGGCCCAGAAAACCGGCCACGTTTCGCTCCAGCTTCTCCAACCGCCTTTTTGCTTCGCACCCCCCCCCCCCCCCCCCCCCTCGTCCCGCCCCCCTCGAGCCGTCTTCTCTTCTCCGATCGTCGACCGTTTCGTCTTTGCAACCGTTAAAGCTTGGCAGCATGTATTTATCTCATTTCTATTTGCAAGGCGTGCCACCTCGATTGCGTCCAAGAGAAATGTTCATCCGACATCGACGAAAGATCGAATAAGACGGTTTTTAATGCCGTACGATTTATTTATGAAGATCCGATGGCTGGGAGCCCAAGAAAGTTCTGAAAAGTGACGGAAGATGAAGAACGACGGTAATAGAACATACTGTTTATTATTCGTCGCTCAGAAACTGAAATTCAAGATCAATTTCCGACTGTACGTACTCCAGGCTACTACCCAAATCTCTCTTTCCTTCCTCCCTCCCGCCGACAAGGGCGGTTTTTGATGCTGGACTGGTCTATATATAAGCACATGGCTAGTAGCCCCGGAAATTTTCCGACACGTAACGACAGGCATCGAGCTCCGGGTCGGAAAAATGATTATTTATCATTCTTCGATGGCAAACGAAAATTCAAAATTGATTTCCGACCGTGTTTAAAACCGCACGAGAGCTGTATACACTAAGTTTGACATTGACAGCTACGTTCCCGGTCACCCTTGTCCCGAAATTGAAATCCGATATCCCGGGAGCGTCCAGGGTCTACCGTGACTAGGCCCCAAGATCTCCGTAACCAGCAATGAAAAACGTCGCGAGTCAACGTGTGTGAAAGATGTACAGTGAAACAACAAGCAAGTCTCAATCTCGTTGCGCAAAACGCATCTTAATTCCGTCGTCTCTGGCTTACGGACGCCCTTGTCGCGCGCTCGCTGACGCCGCCTCGCGGTGGCGTCCCTGAACTAACCGTCACTTCGTTCAAGAAAAAAAATGGTGGAGGACACGAGACGCGCAAAGATCGTGCTGGATCTGTGCAGCAGGAAAGAAAAATAAGAAGAAGAAAAAGAAGAAGGTGAAAAAAAGACGAGTTGAAGAAGCAGAAAGAAAGAAGGGAAAGATTATGTGCCATAACGGCAACGTGCTGGACTGGCCAGCGGAATTACTGGTGTGCAGCGAGTACGATAACGGGCGCAAAGGGGATTCGTGATGGCACCCGGCGGATACGAAGACGCCGTAAAAATCGTAACTGGGTTATCGCCAGATCCGTTGAACTGTTCTATACCTAATACCTTCTCCTCTCTACCACCCCCTCCCCCCTTCGCTGCCACCCGCACGCTTCGTCCCCCCTCGAGCACGACTACCCTTGCGCTCTCTGTGACGTCTGCTCTAGCCATTGTGATTTCGAGGTGCGAGCGTCGATTCAATTAGTAATCGAAACTTCGAAGTATGACGAGCTACTGGTATTGATACCGCCACGTTACCCTTCCGCCGCTGCCGGTGATGCCATGACGCTGGCGGGCGTATAACGCCAATAATTTGATTATCGGCAATCAATCGAAGGGATTCTCGCGCTCGAACGAGAATTCACATTCGCCCGAATTGTGACAGCCGTCAGCGGCATAAAAGAAACGATAACGAATCATCGAACGAAAATAAAGAGGTTAAAAAAAAAAAAAAAATTGGGGTTAGACAACGAATCGCGGGTGTTTTTAATGAACTCCGACGATTGAGATGAATTTTCCATGTGCCCGAAGCGAATATTTACTTCCACTTTCGGAGGCTGTTAATTAAGTTTCATTTGCAGTTAAATCGTTTGATGCAATATCGCCACTGGCTGTAAAATCGTACGCGAGTTTATTTTCGATGGTTCGTTCCATGTGGCGTTGCATTATTGTTGCGACGATTCTCGTGGACTCTCGATGAAGACAATCCAGCCGAACGGGTTTATTAACGAGAGAATATAACTCAATTGGCGAAGAAAAAAAATTGAAAAAAATTAATACGAGTTCGGAAGAAGGAAACACGTTCATACTCGATCGTACGATAAAAATATAAGTTAAAAAACAAGAAATTTCGTTTTCGCAACCTAGATCGTGTGACACGTCGCTGACTTTGTAACGATATTTCTGGATGAAATTCCCTGGAAAAATTATTTTACGATTAAATCAATTGGCAGGAAGTTCTTAAATGAAAAAAGAAATTTAATCAGCCAAATATAATCTCAGGGAATAGCCTGACTTTCACGATATATTAAAAGACCAATGAATGATTAAACAATAGATGATTTAAGGAAAATTTAACAATCATTTTTGAATTCTTCTTTTTATACTATTTTATTTTATATCATCTCCGTTATATATCCTGTCTCGATCCCGGACAACAAGCAATGTTACTTATGGCATCACAGATAGTCGTTCCAAATATCTCAATATTTCAATAAAAACGGCTCCGATCGATCCGACAGCCGCGATCGGATTCGGTCTGGCGGAAATTTCGACCGTTTCTATTTCCATTGGACATATTTAAATCATTCTATTCAGAATGCAACGTCAGCCGGAAATTCATTCCAGATAAAACACGAAGCTAAACTTAACGACGTCGTTTCGTCTTTCAACAAATTCCCGACGTTCGAGCGAGCCGTGAATGAACCTCCAGACTCCGCTATGTCTCATTTTTTTTTCAAATTTTTTTTTAATCGAAAAATCAAATTGCCAGCGAGAGCAACGTCGATCTAGTCACATATGAACGGACCGTTGTGTCTCGTATTCCCGTGATGAAATTCAACGACATTTTTCGTAATGGAAAAAGATACAAATAAATTTAATACATGTACGGGAGAATAAATCCATGGCAGAAATCTCGAAGGTTGCTCGTGAAGAGTTTGAAAGAATTCACGCGATAAAGAAACGATAGGGAGGCACGAGCCAGGCGAAGCGAACAGAGCAAGCGTTCATCCGTAGCGTTAGCGGCAGAAGCTGCAGTTCCTCGAGCGATAGAAGGAGTTCCTTCGCTCGTCGACCCTCCCGAAGGAACCTAATAAATCTGACAGCGATATGAAACGAGGTTGTGTGTGTGCGTGGGTGTGTGTAAGAGCGAAAGAGAGCAAGATAGAAGGGACGGAACGAGTGTATGTGTATGTGCGGGTGTGTGCATGTGTGTGGAAAGAGCTTACAAGAGCAAAGCTGCCTGGTCTGGTCACAAAGTCCGAAGGAATGCGTGAGTAACGCCCGAGAAACGAGGCTCGTATAGCACTCGTTATACGAGGCCAATGGAAATGCGTCAACGTATAATATATAAAACTATAATACGCAGAAAGGGTGAGCGGGTGCACCTCTGTATTCACCATACAATTTATCCATGTGCATATGTATATATTTATATGTATATTCAGACTTCTCGGGCATACAGCGTTACATTCACGAACGTGACGCGTAAATCGTCGAAACTCGAAACACGTGTGTGACTTCAATGGCGAGAAATAACACCCGGACCGCGATATACGACCGGTGGTTCATGGGTTGCCCTTTTTACGCGTTTTTCTATATTTATTTTTCTTTTATGCTTCGAATTTATTTTTCTTTGTGTGACTTTTCGGAGGACAAACCACAACCAGACGTATTCGAGTTTTTAGCATTTAACTTTGTTGTAGTACTCTGGATTGCGAAAAAAAAAGATATTTTTATGATTTTTTATAATATTTTATGGTTACATTTTCGTGAGATAATTTCGGGAGGAAAAAAATTTCGTTGTCCTTTTTTTTTCGTAGAAATTTCTTTTTCCTTATTTTTCTTTCATTGGTGCGGTTATTTCGTGTTTGTTTCTGGATAGGAATTTTCTCGGTTGAATTTGCGAGGAATAACACGAAGACAGAAGCAACCCCCAACGAGAGTAGCTTTCTGGTTATCACGTTTTTGTCTTATTCTCGCGATTGTCCTTTTTAATTTTTTTTTGTTTGCGCCGTTGTTACGCCAGGACAGTCCCGGTGAATGGAGAGATTTAGCCCGGTCGACGGGCGACGAATCGCGGAGTCGTTCGACGATAAAACCATGATGACATCGTCGGGATTGCCAACCAGCGACTCCGTTTATTTTTTCGTTCTGTCCATTTTTTCGTCGTTTTTTTTTTTTTGTTGTACAAATGCAAGATTCTTTCTTGCATAGCAAGGAGAAAAGCGGATAAAAATGAAAGGATCTTTCGCCGCGAGACAATAAAGTCACGTGAGGGAGAAGAAGTACGGAGCAAGGAGCAAGAATAAAAGGAAGAAGAATAAGAAGAAGAAGAAGGTGAAGAGACAACGAGTATTTGCCCGAGGAGTCAAGGTTTACCTTTCGTTAGAGCTCCGGCGAGAATAGACCAGCTACTCAACTCGACTTTCGCGCACAGCACAGCTTTTGGCATGTACGTACACGAGCGACGAGTTTTTTTTTATTATTTTTTATTTTTCCTTCTTTTTACAATTTTTTTTTACCCGCACTCGTGAGGCTAGCGGTGTATATTTGTTCAATTTCTGAGCCACCGCGCATTCTCGGGAAGAATGAAGACGAGAAAAACGGGAAGAAAGGTATGTGGAACCACAGACGACAGTCGGGGATGTGAGAAGGAGGGGGAGGGTATAAGGAAGAAGAGCGGCCTGGGGGTGTGGGAGGGTAAGGGCGAAGGGTAAAGACCGACGTACCGGACCTTGTCGACAATGAGCTTCGTGGCCCGGACGTCGGATGTGAAATTTTAATCGAGTCACCGACGTGCAAACGTCGTTTTGCGGGCAAGCGTCGCGAATTCCAACGTTGTTACCGTTGCCAGACGTTTTCTCTCGAATAAAACGGAAGACGGGTAATAAAAAAATAAGGAAATAAAACGGGGAAAAGAGAAAAAAATTGATTTGATACTTTATGTTTTATTTTCTCCGGTAAATTATTGGCAGAATTATGTACAAAGTTTAGATGGGATTTAATTTTCTTACTTCCGAGCAGTTGCCGGGGCGAAAGAGTTTCGGATTTTTATCATTTGAATCTTTTGTGAGGTTAAAAAAACGCGATTGAAAAAATTGTGTAGTAAATTAGTCGGGCATCTACATTTTTTATTTCAAAATATCGAGAAATCGTTATTTCCTTTTTTTCTGTGTAACACATGGGGAGCCTGAATTGTAGAGTTTTTCTCCTTCCAAATTAAAGAAAAAAACATAATTCAAATGAACATCACGAATTAAATCTCCAATTTCTCCCAACCTATTTTCTTCTCATAATTCTCGATTTCCGAATTACCATCGACCCTGCTCAATCATTTTCGTTCTTATATTCGTCGTTGAGGAGCTTCGGGTGCAGTTTCGAAATAACCGCAATATCGAAAGTACATCACACTCGAGATTGTCTCGGGGGAATAGTTTCCGTTCGATGATACGTCGATTGAAAATCGTACAATCGCAGATTGCTTGATAATACAAAAATATATGGATAAAAAAAGTGGAATAAAAAAGTCTTTGCACAAGCATGGGCAATCGCGAAAGAGAGATTCCGACGTTATAACGTCGACTATATATATATAGAGATAAAGAATCTCGATTCGAGTGTCCTCCGAGTCGAGAGAAGAGTCCTCGTCGTGGCGAGGTTTCGCGCAGTGCAGAGTTTTCCATCGTGCACTCGTCGTTCCATCGTCGTCATAGAGAAGAAATGAATGAAAAATATTGTCTCTCGTGGGCCGCAATGGCTTTGAAATATGGCAAGACGCGATCTACCGGCGTCAAGAAGAACTGTACAGGGTGTCCCAAAGTCACCGCTGCAAACGAAAATCAGCGATACCTGAGATCATTTTAAGTCGAAAAAATTGCGGCGTGGTTTTCTCCTTTTCGCTCCGTTTGGAAGGGACAACGGTTTTTGTGGTTTTGGCTCCAGTTCCCTTTGATTGGCTCTATCTTTGCCAAACTGCGACCGATTCGGACAATTTTTTTATTGAAACGAGAATTCCTAACTGTTGAAACTTGGCATACAATTGTTTCTTATGCGGATGCCTTTTGTCCCGGAATTTATTATTAAACATGATTTTTTGAGTTTGTGAAAAGTATTAACAGGAATAAAAATATTATAACAAATAAAATAGAAAATTTATAACAATAGTTTTATGTGACTTATTTATCATCACTTATTATTTATCACCTTTCGATCGAAAAAAATCATATGGCAGACTTGAAGGGTTAAAAAACTTTGTTTCATTGAAAAAAAGTTGTAGGAATCGATCCCAAATTGGTAAAGATAAAACCAATCATTGAAAACAGGAGTCAATTTCACCAAAACTGTTATAACTCCCACACGAAGCGAAGGGGTGAAAATCACTCCTCAATTTTATCAACTCAAAATTATCTTATGCGCCCGGGGTTTCCATTCGCAGCGATGATTTTGGGACAGCCTGTATAAATAAATATAGTTCTTCTTGATAGATATAAAGGTATGTGTCGCGAGCGACGGTTACAAGCCCGGTGGAATATCTCCGTCTCATACTCGCCACTTCCTGATGGTAAAAAGGAAGCGAGTTATAACGGAGGATTACGAGATTGCCGCAGGAGGATTACGATGATGGCTCTTGGGACGTCCAATCTCAAGGATAAACACTTTCCGACGTTCTTATACCGCCTCTTTTCTGCGAAACTCATCCTTCCCCTCGTTTCCTACCTCCTCCACCCTCGCCGCAACGTCCTATTGCGTTTTCTTTCACGGTGCTGCCCTCTGCACGCGATTTTTCCTCCCCCCCAACCGTCCCAAACTCGCGCATTTTCCGCACTTTTTCTCAATTCTTCTCTCCACGCTTTTTTCGCGCTTGTGTCTCAATGGTTAGCCTCGAGGATGGTCCGTAGTACGACCGAACGACCACCAGACGGCGCGCGCGTGAGCGTGGGGGCCGCGGGCGGAGGTTGCGAGGCGAGAAAAAGGACTTATCCGACGAAACAACGAGAAGCATGGAGAAGCAGTTGCGGGAAAACTCATTTTCGCGAGGCACGCCGCATCTCAATTCGCGCCGGGCGGAAGAATATTAAAAAAATTTAATTATAAAAATACGTCTCGGTGCGAGTTTGACTCGTCGGGATTGCGCTCGCCAGGGGGTAGGGAACGAAAGGGCAGGGGTGCGAAGAAGCAAAGAATTTCATACCCGGTAAGGTGTGAAAAGCGTTTCCGAGTTTTTCCCGTTGCTTGTTCATGGTCGCCCCGCCAATAGGTGGCGCTGGCTGCGCCGGCCGAGTCTTCATTCGCTTTGTATTTTCTCTATTACTCACTCTGTTTTCGTTTTTCTTTTATTCATCTCCGACAAACAACTAACTTTTCAATTTGTCCAAAGTGTTAACGGCATAAGCAACGCAGTACAAAGAGTACAAGTCTCGTTCAGGCACTAATTTCTTCCCGGACAAAAGGAAACATAGATAAACCAAAAAAAAAACGCATGCTGAAATAATTTGAAACTTTATTGTTTTCGTTTACTTTTTTCATCGTTAAACTATCGATTTCATGGTTTCATTCGCTGCGCAACTTTGCTTATCTCGTTGTATCGTTTTCTCGAGTTTCTCAAATTTTTTTTCTTCCTTTTCGTTTCTGTCGTTATAGCCGTCTCGTTGGAGGTCTCCCGGTCTCGGTCCCCAGACAGAGGCGCGTTCAAGAGGCCCGAGAGAGTCAAGAGGGCAACGACGGCAACCCTCCGCCGCGTCCCTCTCGGAGAGCCGCGAGAGCGAGAGGCGCCGCGACGAGTCGAGACTGCTCTTCGGGGCTCTTGAAATTTTCCAGACGTCGCGGGCGGTTCACGAAAAACCAGAACGCCGCCGGACATTGGACCGGGATCTTTCGGGGATAGCTTTTTCCTTTTGTCCCTTGTCCGTTTCTTCGATCTTCGTCCTTCCGCGTGCTTCCCGCGAGATTAAATCTTCCGGGCTATCGAATGGAAATCTGAAACGCTGCCGCAGACTCTTCGTTTCGCAATTACACGTAGTCCCGTACGCATCAGCGTTCCTCGGTCCGTTATTCACGACCAAAAAATTTTCTCGTTCGTAAATTTCGATTTTTCACGCGGCGCAAGCCACCGGAGCCTCGAATGATAACGAAAGTAATGAAATATCTTTGAAATAGTGCCTGCATTCATTAAAATAATAATAATAATGAAAATATCATTATTATTATTAATAATGATAAATAATTAGAGATCATAATAAGAATGATTCAAAAAATAAAACTATATATCAATTAACATCTCGCTGCTCCCAAACAAATACATCGAAAGACTTGTCTAGATGGGTCATTAGTTCAATAACAAAATAATAACATCGTCATGAAAAAAAAAATTGATTGTACAATCAAGAAGTAAATTTCCCACGAAAATTCTCGACCAAAATAGATGTAAATTAAGCGGATAAACGAAAACGACACACAAACTAGTTTACCCGGTTGTTAAAGTTTGAGTTGCGCGCAAAGTTTAGTTAACCCGCGACGTCGAACTGATATAACGAAAAACAAGAAAAAAAAAAGAAAAAGAAAAGAAACAACTTAAGCCGTTCCTTCGATATAATAATTTTAAGGTCGAAGCGTTCTTTCCTTTCCCACCCCCTGGCGTTCATTCGTTCAACCCTCGGATTTACCGTTTATACGAGACTCTCGCAGATTTTTTCTCAGACCTTTTCCCAACGATACGAATTCATTACAAAGTTTTTTTCTCCCACGACTTCTGTGAGTCGCGCGAGAGAGAAAGAAAACCGCGAGAGCCTACGTTCTCTCGCTCGCCCGCTCTAGTCCAGATGGCGCTGGATGCAGCGATTGCCGAGCGCTTGTACGATCCACGAAGCTCTCCTCGTTCATGGCGGCTATATATAATTGTACGCGCCATGTTTATGCTCCTTCGGCTGGCTATTGTAATTTGAATTCAATGTTTAAATTGCAATTTTTTCCCGCGGTTGCACCACGCTCGGTGCCTCGGATGAGAAAGAGTTGCGTGTAATTTTAACCACAAACGTTATTGTACATCGCGAGCGCGAAAGTTTACAAGAATTATGGAAAAATAGCGAACTAGAGCTCGTGGGCTGTAGTCCGGTAATCGCAATAACTATCGGTTCATACTCCATTCCCTCATCCATACGGCGCATTTCGTGCCAGATCGACCATTTTTTTCTCTTCCATTCTTTGACCCAATTTGTTTTTCTTCATAAATTTCGACGTTTAAATTTAGTTTACGAGATAAAACGAATTTACGATATTTGCGGATAGTAATTAAAATTGTATTGAGAAGGAAAAATGAAAAAATGGCGAAAGTTCTGAGAGACGGAGTGGGTTAAGTTGATACAACTGGCGTGGAACGCCCCGCGTGTGGATATAAGAAGTAGAAATGAGGCGCAAAGTTTCGTAGATACTACGACGTGTATTACGAGGAGCTAGAGCCAAGGAAGGAAATAAACCGTTCAACGCATTGCAAGTACATTATAGCCACGTAGATACATATATATTTGTATATGAATACGCGTGTACGTGGGCGTGGAGAAGTTGCGGCGAGAGTGCAATGCATGCTGCCTATAAATACGAGCGCAGCTAATAACCCCCGGAGGGGCTTACTGCTCGGTTGGCGCGAGCGGGAAAGGTAATTCGTTTGCTCACCTTGGCGCCAGCACCGAAAGCATCGTCGGGCGAACAATGTGCGGGTTATTATACGCTATACGCAAAAATACAAGGACTAAAAAATTAACGTAGCACGAGGAATTTGTTGCACGATCGTGAATCACAATGATAATAATAATGACAATAAATAACATTTTCTTTGCGACAAGCGACTTATCTTAATAAAAGACTACCGAGCTAATTATTGTCGGGCGTGGTTCATTGCATGAAGTCACTCGTTTTTTTTTTATCAACGTTTTAATGAATGCATGGTGAAATTGTAATGTTGCTATTTCGTTCTCATTATCAGTTGGAATGAATTTTATTGATAAGATTTATCAACGATTTTTTCATGAAATGGACCGTGTAAAGAGTCGAATGATTGAGGAAAATACGGTGGGACGTGGAGAACAATCGAGAAAAAGTGAAAATAGAAGTGGCGAAGAAAATGAAAATGAAACGTATTAAGGAAAAAAATGCAGAGCTTGGGAGAAAAATGAAAAAGAATGAGGTTATAGGGGTCGATGTCGTCGAGGGAAAGTATCAAGAAAGAGTATGGGGACTGCTGCAGCCGGCGGAGAGTATATGAAAAGATCTTGGCGTTGCCTTTATTAAGAGCCGAATTGGCGTTCTGGAGCGGTTGATAACACCATCGAGAAAGGATATATTCCTCGCTTACGGTGGCTTACTGTATTCACTTAACCTCCGGGAAAAGAACGAAAAATTCTTCCTGCCATATTGACAAAATACAAAAATAAATAAATAAATAAATTTAAAATAAATAAATAAATAAATAAATAAATAAATATCCTTACCACTTAAAAAATAACGGAATGACCGATGGTAAAATCGACGATTTTTCCGTATTTTATTCGCTAGCTAGATGAAACGAAAGAAAAGTGTTTGAATTGAATGAGATATTTCCAACCGTATGAAATAAGATGGGCGAGGTACGGGCGGTAAAGTTTGTATCTTCGTCGCCTCGAGACCAGTCGGAAGACCAGCATCCTTAAACGGATAGGGCAACTCATTTAACAGTGATATATACAACGCACGAAGTTCATTACTCTTTAACGCTCCCGGGGCTCATTATACTACCGCGATACTTTGTGCCTTCCCCGGAGAGTATCTCGTTGAAATTCTCATTCTGTATGAAACGCCGCTGCGAGGAGCAAATGCGCACCCGGTAAACTCCTATCGCCCTTCCGCAACTAAATACAAATGTGCATACAATATATATGTAAATATATATACTATATTGTGTATATATACAGGTACTTGAATACAGAACACTTTTCCGTGAGCTTCACGCCAGTCTAGAAAGTAGATCCCAATTTAGGATCAATTAGTCGAGCTCAAAACAGAGTCCGAGCGTAGTACATGATTTAAAAAAGTCCCTTCAGCAATAAAAACAAGCATACAATCTCAAAAAGCACGATCACGAGAATGAAAAATGCATCATTAGCCTCAACGTCGACAAAAATATTCAAAACAATTCTAAGACTCCACCCCATGATAATCACATCCCAAACCCTTCATTCGCAATTGTACCATCTTACTCTGATCTCCTCAGAAAAAAACGTACCGTCTCAAATTTATTTCAAATTTCTTCTCTTCTCCCTCGACTACAGCAGACTCTTACACATGCGAGTAGGTAACAAGCTCGTCGCTACTTGGCTCACACAAAAACTTGTCGAATAACGGACGCAGTTGGATGGTGACAAGCGCAGTTTGGCGAGAGTCCACGAGGGGAGCATAGGAGTGCATGTGCATCGTGAGAAACTCGCTAATACATAGTTGATACCCATTGAACGTACATCGAAGTAAGTATGTGCCGGGAAAATTTACGTGAGAGAACGCGTAAAACGTTGTTCGAACGGAACGCGATGGTTCGGGTTGGAACTTGGGTTCGTAGTTTTAGGTTGTGAAACTGAAAATCAAGTTGCAATCAGTCGTCAGCGTCACGCGCTCGGATCCACAGGCCTGGCGCTGCTATGCTCTTTCGGGCATATGGCAAAACGTCCTCTTACTTGCATTTCCCTCTGGCTTGTGGAGTTTCAACGCTCGCGTCGAGCAAACTTTCCACTTAGATGTTATAACCGGTGGGGTCGAGAGAGTCGAAATGTTACGTCGTACGTGCATGAATACAGCGTGGTATACGTCGTGCGATTTTCACGTTGGTTAACGTGCACGACGTTATAAGGCGGAAGATGGTTTCCCGCATGTTCACGAGTACATCTTGACGCTTCGTGGCCTAGGACACGGTCTGCAACGATGGCCTCGTGCTCTTCCTCCTCATCCGAATCCCCCACAGAAACACGCATATCGCATAGCCGAGAACTATTAATATCACGAAACTAGTCGGCTGGGTGGATTTGGCCGTCGTGTTTCGTATACGTACCGTGGTAACTAATCCGGTAACAATTTATCGCCGGAATTTTATTACGTGAATTGCGAACATTGACGCGACGTATTTGTTAGGTCCAGGTTGGAGACTGGTGGTCATAGGAGTCCGGGGCGAAATGGGATAATTGAGTAAAAAGGAGAATACGTCGATTGAATTATCGTTACATACAAATATGTCTTCATTTCTTTCTTTGAACCTTGAAAAACAACACGGTATTAAAAATACGCATTCGAACACGACTGAGTGGGCGGAAGACGAGGGTTTGCAACGTCTCTCCTCATTTTTCGTTCTTGACCCGGTTCATCTTTTTTCCGCGAAGGAAGGAACACCATTTGCGCCGACCCTTTTGCCGCGTCGGTCCCTTTGGCCGTGTAACCCTCAGAGAGCCTCATTCATGACCGCTCACAATGGCCCATGGAATTCATGTTCCTCCGTCGAAGAGCCTGGAAATACAAGAACCCGATTTTCAAGCACGAAAATCAGCGGTTCATAGAATATGAACCACATTCTCCGCTGCAGGTTGGCTTTCATTCTTCTACCTGCTGAACGTGATAAATGTGCGTAAATTATGGACCAACCTGAGGAAAAGCTTTTATTAACGGTTCGTTCCGTTTCACTGCATAATCTCTCGCTAGTCGTGATTTTTTTGTCGTAAAAATATTCACAATACGAGTAAACATTTCCAACAGCCGAAACAGCAAAAGAAAACATCTATTTTTCAAAGAAGAGAATAAAAAATATTTCCACAAATCTCGACCTAAAGTTATCCTTCTCCATCAATTTGACTTTAATTGGTTAATCAGTTTAAAAATCTCGAGAATAGTAACATTACATCGAATTAAACGTCATCAAATAGTAAAACGTTGAGAAATGGTGGTCAAGGCCGCCACAGACGACTCCGTACAAAGTTAATTTCGAATGAAGCAGCATCTCCAGCCCCTCGAAGCCGACAAAAGAAAAACGTCGCACCCATTTGTGCGTGAAAAAGGCACTAATACGTAAAGCCCGCGTGGAATTACACACAGTCGTATCAAAAGGTGTCAATACCGGTGTTAATGCATCGAGAGACTCTTGCGAATGAACCCGCACGTCAGTAATACGCACCCGCATCCCCCGAGCGTCACGTCACCGATGCACGCGAGACCAAATTATTTATGGACATACACCCGTAATTACACTCCATACACGCAAACTACAAAGTACCACAATTGCGAGTAAAAAAATAGGAAGAATAAAAAAAGCCCCCAAGCCATCGAGGACAAAGAATCGACCTCGAAGGCCAGCCAAATGTCCGCAAAGATGTCACCTGTGCGTCTGTCAGCTGAAGAGCAAAAAATCAAACTCGACGAGAACAGTGATAGGAGAACTCCGTTCCACCCTCGGCTTATAGGGATGACGGAGAGTTTGGGACGAAGGAGGGGGCAGGGGATGGCGAACTCGTGCACTGGCAGTGATATTCGTTCCCGTCACCCGATTTTGTTCGCCGTTATATGGCGAAGAACGAGCAAGATCCTGAGTTTCTGTGCAACGACGAGAGTCCAACGACGACGACAACCCGACAGCGCAATCTTCGATAAGTAAATCCCATTCCACGTGACCCGTGAGAGAGAATCCGACCGAGTCCGCCAAAGTGGAAGACGACGGTTCTTCCAACGTCTACCCTATATTCACGTCTCTTTCACATTCTTCTATTTTTCTATACGTTTGTCGTTTTACTTTCTTTCATTTCTTTTATGTGTGTGTTCTTTTTATTTCTTATTCGACCGTAAGTAACCGTCTAGCTGTGAGAATCGGCTGTGGTCAGTCGTTCGTACCGATCGCGCGGGTAGAAGTCGACGTCCGAGTCAGCGAGAAGACCGCTTAGGGTCTTGAACCATCAGCCGAACGAGAATTGACCACCGGCCACTCGTCGTTTATCGATGTGAAAGTGGCACGATCACACGTACGTGACTCCATCGTCGAGAAGATTTCATCTTCGAACTATCGCGACTTCTATCACCCGAAGATACGATCGCGAACGTTTATTCCGATGTTTCGATTATTATTTTATACGACTTTGGAAATATCGAATATTTTTTCAACATCTGTTTACAATTATTCTTATTGTTATACCTCATTTTTGTCTTTTTCTTTGGTAATACGAAAGTGAACGCAATAATGCAGCTCAATGGCATACATTCTGCTATATATTTTGCAATGAAATATATTGAAAAAATGGATACTTGGGAGAAAAAGAAAATTAACATCTCGGTAAGGCTAAAAAGAAAGTAGAAATAAACCGGATATCAGATCTTCATTACTATGATTCTTCCATGAAAATAGCGAGGGCAATAATGCAAGCACAATCCAACGCAAGCACAATTCTGCTTCGAAAAATATTGAAAAACAAAATATTTGATACAACATTTAAAAGAATGAATAAAACATCTTAAAAATACAGAACGAAATGCAAATCAGTGAAGTTATTCGATCTCAAGAGGAAGAAATACGCCCGATAATTAAAAAGAATTTCACAATATAATTTTCCGAGGATCATTCAGCTCCAGTTTTATGAATAATAATTGAAGAAACAAGCGAAAAAAGATGCCTCGATCGTTTCAACACAAATCGAGTCCCGAAGAAACGAGAGCACGAGCACCCGACCGGAGAAAGGGTCGGCTCGTTCGTACGTACGTCATAAACTATCACGCGATAAAATTTGAATAAAAATTAAAATACAACCGTGACTAATAGTTCCGAAGAATGATTCTTCACGAGATTCATAACCGCGATTGTATGTACAAGTAAAAGCGGGGTGTCGAAACGGTTACAAGGAGAACCTTCGTTTGAGTCATAAAAACTTGGCGTTTGCGTAACGCAATCGTACAGTCAGTTCGTATATATATCCACAAGAATTAAATATCCAACAAATACGCATATAGATATACGTATACACGTGTCATTACATCTATTCGCGTCGCTTCTCTCGCACACTAATTGCCGATTATTTTCCACGATGTGCATTCCTACGTGACGACCTTCGGGCACCTGTATCGCGACGTCGACGCGATCGCGGTGCGTTCCATCGTTCCGAAGCTCGCAATAAAAATACTCGGAAAAATCGTTTGCCGATGACAGTTTTTTCTTTTCCCGAATTCTCGAAGAATTCTCGAGAATTTATTTTCACGACCCTCGGAATTGCCGCTACGTCGTTGGCGCAACGTGTAAAATGCGTCGACGAAAAATGTATGCGTTTCGTCGAACGAAGATTTTTATTACGGACCGAACAACCGATCAAAACCCCCGAAAACAGCCGCAGGCGTACGCGCGACGAAGGAACCGAGGGTTAAACCACCTACGGTGAAAATACTCGTGGGAGGTAACGACCCCTCGTGTTCCCTGTGTGGAAAATTCGGGGATCGAGGGAGAAACAGAGAGAGAGAGAACGTGAAAAGAAGTAGGAGAATGAAACTTCTGTCGAACGACACAGATTCATGGGAACCCATCGGTAAATGTTCATCCCGGAAACCCGAGTGTGGGGACTATTCCCATCGGGCTTACCATGCGTGGGAGTGACCGTGAGCCACGAAAATTATAGGAGCAACGGAGCTTGGCCTAAATTCAACGGTAACTAACGGCCGACCGATTTTTCTACAAACTGCCACTTACTCGAGTGAAAAATAGAATCTGTACAAGAAATCAAGAATATATATAATGTTATATAATGAATTGAACATAGGTGTTCTGTAGAGAGACTATATATAATTTATATATAAATTTCTCTATGAATAATTATAAAAATATGAATATTATTCATATTTCATGTTTTTGTTATTGATTATAGCAATTAAATTAATAATTGACGGCTGAATTTATGTATAAATTATTTGTTTCTTCTTTTAATTGAATTTGTTGTTCTTTGTAAATACTCTGTATAATGTTCTTTACCTAGCTTCGACTAAATAGCATTTCTGACAGATTCCTTCCCAGCCCGTACAATAATATCTATTAACAAAAAGCTAAAAATAAGAAATAGAAAAAAATACAAAGTAGGTTGTACCGTAAAAACGTTTTGCGACGTCAGAAGAAAATATTTATTCGATGCCGAAAAAAATTGAAATGTTTGTATTGTACAAACATATCGAATATACGTCAAGGGTTACGAACGAAGGGTAAACTACCCCAAATTCTCGTTCGCCGCTGCCGTTTCACACGACCGGGTGAACCGATACCGAAAACATTTTTCAACCCGTGACTGAAAGCCCCGAGAGCGAGCGCTTCTTTTTTTCCTTATTTCTTTCACGAGGAGGCGAGGCACCCTCGTGACGAGAAATGCATCCACTGAGCTCGCCGAACGAGTGAAAAGCTCGTTCGTGGAGCGACCCGGAGCTCCGACGACCGAGACTGACGTGCGATATAGCCGGGCTATAGAAACAGTTCGGCGCGAAGGAGACATCTCAGACGTCGATTGAAATCCTAGCTAACGATTTATGCGAACCCAAACCGAAGAGCTTTCGTCACTGGGTCGCCGCTAAAGTATTTTTAATTATTTATTTATTTTTTCAATAATAATTTTTATAGACCCAAATTTTTTTCCAATGAAAAATTTCTTAAAAATAATAATTTTTATATACACAAGTTTTTTTTAAACAATAATCGGGTAGGTCTCGAAATCCCGAATCTCATTCGGCCGAAAACCATCTTCACGCGGTACACGAGCTACGCCACTATATCTATATGTACGTTTTCGACTGAATGAGATTCGGGATTTCGAGACCTACCCCAATAATCATCATATGGAAACTGCGTACTCGACGTCACTAACTCTTTCTTTCCCAGAAGCTGTGCTGGAAGCTGGAGAAAGGCGTTGGTGACGTTTCCACAAGAGCGTGAGTCAAACAAGATTCTCCGAACGATAAATTCGTAAGCGATCGAAAGATTTTCGTCACCAAAACCGATTATTTGACATCCGCTCTCCGCACAATCACGTGACTGCGTCTCGGGCGTGTGGCAAAATGCACAAAGTTCGATACTAAGGAGTTCACGGCCTCCGCGGGTGAATCAACGAAAGCCATCGCGCGAAATTTTGGAAATATTTCGCGCCCGCGCTTTGTCACGAGCTTCGACGGTTTTCCGCACGGCGCGATATAGCGACCGAGAGCTCGGTAACGAGCGCGATTCTGTAGAGCGTCTCTATAGAGGGAGTCGACTGTAATCGTCCTAAAAAACAAATTACGTCTTTGTCAGACTCATCAATGACTAATCATAGCTGAATGAATTTATCGATTATTTCTAGTCTGTCCAGTAATTTAATCATTTTTTTCCCATGTCAAGGACATTTGTTAGAAAAATAACAATCGCTACGTCCAAAATGATGATTGGATATAAAAAAAAATGGTACAATGAGCATGCCTCTATCAATTTTAGTGTCTTCAATGACCCTTTTCACGAGCCCTTTCGTGAAGCCGAGAGTGTGCATCGTCGGGAGTATTACTCAATCTCGAAAGAGGCCGCCAGGCTGATTCATCGTTTCGATGATCGTTTCATCGTCATCCGCATTCCACGAGATTCATCTCCCACCCAAGAAACGAAGGATCGACCTTTTCTTGGATTATCTCGTCGTCCACCAGACATTCAGGCGAACCATTCAATCGGTAATAAATAAATTTAAAAAACATTTTTCTTAAATTAATAAAAATGTGCATTCAATTATTATTCCAACGAGATTTGCATTTCCATTTGCAAGTGGCAAACGCATGAATTAAGGGAGCGTCCACGCCTACGACGCTATTCCACGGGCTTTGCGATGTAATTTATATACTAAACAACAATATAGTTACACACGGGATCGTAGTGGAAATGCGTGGACGAATTCGAGGTTACTCGTCGTAGTAAGACGTACGTTTTCGCTTTGTGCAAAAGGAGATGCACCGTGTATTATGTTTGCACTCGGAGACAGGTATTCTGGGTCTTCTGTGTGCCGAGATCCCACAATCTTGACGTCTGAGTGGGCGACGCACGAGGGTACACATAGGTGTATGTTTGTACCCGTGTCTGTGTGTATGTTGGATACGAGAAACACCGCACGAGGTCTCTCTTTGCCCCACTACTTGCGACGAATGGATTCCGAATGCTGGTGGTGGCAGTTGAGAGTCGAAGAGATGGTAATCGTGAGCCTGAAGAGGTAGGCTTTCTGAAAGGATCGTCCACATAGGAGGCTGCATAACCGTCACTACTTTTTTCAGCGATAATATCATTTATCAGTATTTTCTTTTTCATCAATATTTATTTAAAATTATTTTTATGCAATAAGCCGTCAGCTATGTTTAATTACATATCCTACCGATAATTTTTCATTAATCTTACAGGTGCCAGTAATTCGATTTCTTTTGGAATGCATTCTACGTTATTATTTTTATAAAAATATGGATTAAGATACAGGAATAATAAATGAAATAAGATATACAAATGATTTCCCGGCTTATTGATTCCTACTAAATAATCAAATACATATTCACTCCATGCACGTTACAGACTCTTGAATATACCATTTCAATTCTGTCTTCTGAAACCACTCGGGTTACAATAATTCCGTTTGAACCTTTTGAAAAATTCATGGCCCGTGCTATATTCGGTATACGTTAAAGGGATCGAACGGTTATATACCGTGAGTTCGAAGCTCTTTAGCCAGCATCACAACGTTCTCCTCGTTGTTTATTCTCCACTCAACTCACACGCTCGACTTATCGTCAGCCGGGGGATAAGCCTCTACGGCCGGGCGGAACGCGGGGGAGGGCACGGGGAAGGCTGGTGCAGGGATGCACGATGGAGTTTCCACGAGGCGGTGCGAGACGCCACCGGGAGGATCGGATCTATCGCATATAGTCTCGCGAAATCTATTGAATCGAGATAAGCGCACGTGGAACGTGAGTGAACGAGTGCGAAAACTGTGTGGAAGAAGCTTAAAGCCCAGCATCGTGGTAGCCAGGCGCAGCGTTTGTGCGCAACGTTGGAAAGGTCCAAACTGTGCGGGGGGGGGGGGGGGGGGGGGGGGGGGGATGCTGAGGGTCAGCACTATGGGACAGCAAACTCGGAAGAAGTTGGTAGCCCTCGTGAAAGAAGGAAAAGAAACTGAGCGACTCGAGAATGGCAGCCATAACAAAGCAGACTGGATAAAGCGCTGCCGAAAGTCAACGAAATCGATGGATTTCGTTCTATTCGCATACGCCAGAGGGACAGCGATCGTTAGGAACTCTGACGAAGGATTTCCGTGTAAATAAAGACCTCATTGCTGATTAATGCAGCATAAATTTGCCATAATCATTCCTTTAACAAATATATATGAACGTTGAATTGTCTTATCTATGGGCCGTGCCTGATCTTTCACTCCGTTTAACTTTTACGTAAAAACCATATATTTTCTCAAGCTCCAGAAAATATTTATACTGTTTTATCTGAAGGTGCTCGGCACGAAAAATATTGAGGTTAAGAGGCTAACTTTTTCTCTTGTGTACGTAAAAGGTGTCTAACATATCAAATTCACGTAATTCGTCCAGGCAGAACTTCGTAGCCTTACGTCAATGAGGACTGACGTAGCTCCCTTGAATAAAAAATATCAGAGCCTGTCAAAAGTTCATATTTGTTTCATTAGAGAAATTATCATGGTAAATTCATTCTAAATCCATGGTTAATTCATGCTCCCTTCATCCGGATTGCGTTTTTTTTTACACTCCCCTCCACCCAATTATAGCGACGTTCCACATTCGTATGTACGCGAATAAATCAACCGCCGCGATGTTAGCAGCAATGGTGGCCGATGATCGGCTTGATTCTCTTTGTGCTTCCTTCACAACATTGCCGATCGACCGAGCGCTTACTACGCCCAGGGTTTCTCAATGACGAGAGCGACGCTCGTGATGAATCCTGAAACTGCAATGCCTCTGAAATATCTTCACGCGTTTTCGTCCGACGATTATTCGGCCCTGGTTGGTATTAAACGTTCGATCTCCGTTACTCAAGCATACGTGGATTTAAAAGCCTTAACGCAGCTCGAAGAGGAATACGAAGTGCTCGATGGTTGTAGCCAAGCGTCGAGCCAAGGCGCGCTTACCTGGACGAGGAACGAAGACGTTGTCGGGGCAAAGGGAACGAAGCGAAGAAGGACAGAATTATGGTTAGGTGCAAAAGGCAGACGGAGAGAAAAAGAGAAAGAGAGGGCGGAAGAGCGTGGAATGAGGAGTGAGACCGACAAAGGTAAGAGAGGCAAGGTAACGGAGCGGAGGGAGCGGCAACCGGCCTGACTGGTGGCAGCCAATGGCGTGGATAGCACACGCAGCAGCCTCAACGGACATCTACACAGCTGGCCTCGATTTAAAACTACGCTCCCTCTCTCTCTGTCCTTCTTTCTCGCGCATTCACAAAGGCCACAGACTTGCTCGTTCTCTCGCACCGAGAGAGCCAGACAGAAAGAGAGAGAGAGAGAGAGAGTGAGAGAGCGAGCTGGCGTCGCCGAGAAAAGCCGTTGCCCTCGCGAGACCCTGACTGCCAGGTCCCCCGGTTACGACGACGACGTCGACGAACAAGACGAAGACGACGATGAAGATTCACCGGGAAAGGTGAGCCAAAGGTGAACCAGCCTGGAATCACGATATCGTGTAGCAGAAGCGAAAGACAAAGACGATGATGATGAAAAAAAAAACGGACACGATGAAGAATAAAAATAAAAAATCCAGAAACGTGAGACGTAATGGTCCCCATTCGGCAAACTACTATTTTCAGAGAATCTCGGAGCGCGAAAGGCTATCCGGAACGCTTAATGGAGTTCGATAGGTCACCGATGAAGATGCTCGAGGGCTTTTGAAACGTTTGGAAAATTGAGCACAAGTTGCGCTTCTTCTCAATTGTTCTCGTTATTTCAATGTCCGCGATGGTATTCTTTCGCGCGAGAACTGCGCGAGGAATCGAGAATGTTGAACGAGAGCGATTTCTCGGTCTCCGGGAATGGTCTTGAAGCAAGCTTCTGCGGATGGGTTTCTGGCTCGAGGGCGATTGCGATCGAATGGGGATGCTATTGGTCGGGTGAACTCCACGGCCGAGTCTTCGGGATTGCGGAACGATGATGGTGGCGCGATGTCACGAGATAGAGAACGTCAGGTGAAACGTTACGTAAGCCAGTTTGACAATGTTAGCTGCGTCGGGGAAAAACCGCAAGAGCTGACTACGACGACGCGTGGCTTGGAATAGACATCACGGGCTTCATTCCGAGAGTCCGTATAACGTTTGCTTCACGTTGCAGTCTTCGGGTTGTGGCTTCGGTAGCGCGGTGAGAAGTTAATGCCTCCGGCGAACTCGTTTGAGGAATCTTGGAACTTGGAAGCTTCGAGGAGAACGCGGAGACATCGGAGATGGACGAATCGTTGGTGCGGAGAGTCGGAAAAAGACATGGTCCAGCGATAAATTTTGTTTATGTATCCCAGCGAGAAGAACTGAGGCGACTTAGCGGAGATGCAGTGTCGGAAATGTCTGAAGAAAGTCGATAAAACAAAATGGCATCCAACCTGGTCACAATCTTCCAAACCAGATTCTATTCGTCCGTTTTCTCTCGATCCATTCATATATATACCTTGAAACGAGGTTTATTACAGGTGAGAGGTATCACGATCGGTTTCCCGATCGGAGGATATAATAACGATGATAACGTGATTGGAATTGGAATTACGTGCGCAACGCGTTGCAATCAGGAAACACCGAGAACTCGGCTTTTCATCTTCTCGTATTTCCGCATCTTCGGCTTTTCTCGTCTTTGTCTTCGACCACGAGCGTTTCGTTCGCAGAACCTTTGTTTTGAGCAATGAAACTTCGCTTTGGAATTTGTGATTGATCCCAGATTTTCCTTGTTTCCAGAGTAACCACTGAGTTCTCATTAAATCTACAATAGATTGGTGTACTGCTTGATTACAATGAGTAAATGACAAGATGCTGCGGAGAAATAGGTTCAAAATAAAGAGAAACAGTGCGGAGGAGTTCCTTCGAGTCTACGCCAATGAACAAAGTGGGACCGGTGTGACGGGTCCGCAGATGTGAGGCCCCGGTCCGTCCCCACCACCGTATCGTCGGCACTGCCGCGCCACCACCGCAGCCCAGGCATCCTCTTTTCCTCGACAACATGTGGTCTCTCGAGGCTCTTCGCTCCTTTGCTGCTGCTGCTGCTGCTACCGATTGCTGGAAGCCTGTTTGCTGAAATTCTTCGTTATTATCTTGTGCAAAAAGCAAAAAAGAAGCCCCCGAGATGCCCAACGGGAAAAACTCGTCGAGCCGAGGATCTTCGCGAATCAAACGAGCAACGATTATTCCCGAGTACGATCATTCCAAACACTTTGATGCTTTGCTCAGAATTTCGTTTCAATCTTCCTGGCAATTGCGTAACCTTTGTTTTTGGAAAAACTCAAAATTAATGATTAGGAGACGCTGATTATCAGCATTCCGGTCTTTCGCTTGACATTTTCACGCGCTTTTGCACGTTTTCCGAGCTTCTTGATTGACTTACCGGCAATTCGTCGGTCAACCGTTAATTCTTCGACGGTAAAAAGTTCCAAGGGGGAATGCTTTTAATTCGTTCAAGTGCAAAACTTGTCGAGCAATCCGACGTTATTGCACTAAACGGCGTTCGAGCGTTCGAACGAACGGAGAAACTCGTTCTTAGCTTCATCATCGTCTCGTTCGAGTCACATGTGACGAGGACCTAGCGTGACAGAGACAAACATTGCGTAGATGGAAGGACCGGATAAGGCGTGGGTGGGTCGACCGAAAAATATGTCACAGCCGCAAAGAAATTCCCAACACACTCGTTTCCCTCACGAGATTCTTATGCGCATACGATTGTAGTATGAGAGAAACGAGCCTCGCCAGTTCCGTTCGACCGTTAAGTTTTCGGGGCTCTTGTGGGCTCAAAGAAAGTGAGGAAAAAAAAAATTATTATTTCCTACGCGGACCCTCTTCACGGGAGACGAGGAATTTACGAGAGACGGGAAATTTACGGCGGTAGGCGGGTTAGCTTGCGGAGAAGAACTCGTGGCTCGGTCTTTTCTCGTAAGCACACCGCCGTACATACACTCCACGACTGTAACGAAGAACGAAGAAGTGTTTGAGTTGTCGCCCTCCTGCCCCCCCCCCCTTCTCCGAAAGTCCGCAACCCGGCCCAGCCGCGGAGACACTTGCTTCTCTCGGCACGAAAACACGTGTAAGCCCGGGGATCCTTGGAAGAGTGAAAGAAAATGAGACGAAACGAGGAAAGAAGTTGACGCTTGAACTCATTTCTCTCCGTCTCGCATCTTCCCGTTCTCTCTCCGTCTCAGTTCGAGACTTTACGGTTTTCATCGGTTTTATATCTTCTTCTCGTCGTATACCGCGGGGCAAGGAGGCTTGTAATCATCCCGGGATAAAAGGAAATAGACGTGACGACGGAAAACACGAAGTGAAAAAAGATTTTTAAAAAACGTTCGTAATAGACCGGGAGGATGTAAGAGGCGGAGTTAAGATGGAAGGAGCAGAAGCGAGAACAACATTCCGAGACCCGGTGGATCGGAGACCTCGATTCGTGATGACGTTCACCTCGCTCGTCCCAGGTGAGGTTGATCCGGTTTCCCGCTCTTGCTTAGCGTACGAAGGACCTTCGGCAATTAAACGTAAATTCGGGACCGAACGGTTGTTTTCGGGCTCTCGGTCATCGACACGTCTTCTACGCGGACGGAACGTGTTTTCTGTTTCATTGAGTAACGTCTTCTTAAAATACCTATTAAATCTAAATTTATGAAACGTAATTACGTCAATAAAATAATTATTAAAAATAATTTTAAAAAATAATGAAATTTTTTTTTAAAAATTAAAAAAATTTTAAATAATTATTTTTTATCATGATCAATTGATCGTAATTAGCAATAGCATTGGTGCACAACGTTCACAAACCCGGCTAGTTTAGTAACTCGATATATGTGGTGCAACGTGGGCGATGTTGCAGTGACGAGCCATCAACGCACGGGGAGAACTAACAATTACGTTATCCCTTGGCTCCGCCACAGCTCTCGCACGATTGGAAACTCGATTATCGGCTATTCTGTCACGGTGCATATATTACTCACTTCCCACGGGCTGCAAATCTTATTCAGGATTACGATACCTTGAGGACACCGTTGATACGCGTTGATCATAGATTTTCTGGATTAAAATGCCATGATTACGAAGTAACGAGAGAGCGAAGGCAGGAAAACTGGTATTCATGATACTGGAGTTATCAACTATCTCCCCTCTGCTGGCATGTAGTTCTCGATAATTAGCAGTCTTGGCACGCCCCGAGAATTCCAACCATACGCGCTTAGTATTAAAATATGCATTTCCAATAATAGAACGATAAAGATAAATTCACATCCGTTCCTCTTGGAATAGTGGGTCTGTCGAGTGTTTGTACAGCATCAACACAGGAATGAATACGTGCCCTCAAAGTCGTAACGAAGTTCTGAAAGAATATTCGTACCATCAGCCGTGAAAGGGTGACCGTTAAAAAAATATCAAATACAAAGGCAAAGTCCTCGAGACGGAAAAATTGAAAAAAAAAAGAAAGTTACGAAAACAGAAGATCATTGGAGAAAGTCAAGTAACAAGTCTTTAGCGTTCCAATTCTCTTTCAGGTTGTCGTTTGAAAGAACGGTCAACAAAGGACAGAAAAAAGATGGGAAATCGAAGAGCGTAAGGTTGCCCGGATGGACTCGGAGAGTCGAAAAGAACAATGGGGTTTTTCGCGCGGCTATTGTCGTCGTCTTCGAGCTGGTTGCGATTTCGTGGCATTAGCGCTGCGGATTCTGCAGCGTAGATACTTCGAAAAGATTCCGGCTAACGATCGACCAATTCTTTCAATACGGACAAGCTAAAGGACAGTCACAAGTCGTCCTGGCCTGTGAGCTGAGTTCCGTGTCTCTCATTAATGCGAACAAAGCTTTCCCCTTCTTTCCAGTCCAAATATATATGTATATGTAGCTCGACAGGCAGAGTCCGCGATCGCGAGGCCGCCTAGTGGTTCGGCAAAGAACCTTTCGCGGGTCAGACGCGCAACAAAGAAGAGGATACGGGACTGGAACCGAGAAAAATAAAAAAAATAAAAAGAAGCAAAGGTTCGGCAAGGGTCAGGACGCGAAAATGACTCGGTAATTTTCTTGATCCTCGGCTTGACAAATAAAAAATGTCTTTCCAGCAGTCGTCCCGTCTTTCCGAACCATCAAAAGTTTCGTCATCGTGACGATGTCTTATTGTAACGTTCGTAGCTGCTTAGCACTAACGAAGGCGTCCTTCGCGACGAAAGAAAAGAATGCAGCGAGTTGGAAGTATGTGTGAAGCTTCAGGCCACCTTAATATGATTTTCTCGTTCCTACAGCTTGATGTCCTCGGATTATTGAGGATTACCATCAATTATGAGTATATCCGACGTTTTTGCTTTTTATTAATGTATCATCGTTCCTTTTTCCCTTTTTAAAGCTTGGCTACTGCTCGGAAGAAAGTTCGGCCTCAGCCAAAAGCTCTTGCTCATTATTTCCTCCATCCCGACCGGAGTGATCCGGCTGTCAGAAAGGCCCCGAGACGATCCCTTCAAATACCCGATCGTTATAACACGGCAACGGCTCGGCCCAGAATCGTCTTTTTCTCTGGAATCGGTTTTTTCCTAACCTCATTTCGATTTTTCACCATGGCTCGACGATCCACGATACGGATCTGCGCCAGCTTACGTCTTTCTTACTCGGTGCAACGTAGTTTATGACCGCTTAAGGCGTATAGGGATTCAAGAAACGCGAGCTGCGTCGATAACTTATCGGCAATTACGATAATCGAAGGTACCGAAGACAGTATGACTTGCAATTGCATTATTTTAACTTCTCGCTTAGAACGTTCCCGCTGCAAATTAACCTATTACTTACCGTTCAGAAGCATTTCCTTTTTTTCCCAACGACTTTTTCATGATGAACTCAAATCAAGTGTATAGAAGTAATAATAGTAGAAATAATAATAATAATAAGAATAATAAGAATAATAATAATAATAACAACAACGTAGTTGAAAAAAATAACCGCGATTGAAATTTCCGTTGTAATAATTCACGAGAAAATGTGAAACCCGGTGAAGGGTTAATTCAATTTGTCTTTCTCGAAGCAAGTGAACCGCGTGCTCCGATCGCGATACTCTGAAAATAAATGGCTGCTGCGGGAAACGAAGAACGGAAAGTATGTAGATTCCGCGGCGGAAAGGTATAAATTGGATCTGTATACGCGAGCCGGCCGGGCAGGGGGGGATGGATCGTAATATTTCAGTGAGAAGTGGGATTGGTAAGCGAACGTGGAAGAAAGAACGGAGGGTTGGAGGTAAAAAGGTGACTCTGCGGAGTCTCGGCAGCAACGTACGTAACTTACGAGAATCCCTAAGAAGCTACTGCACAAGCTGCAGGCAGTTTTCACATACTTCGATACGCTCCCGCATATCGAACGAAGCCACACGTTCAATGACGTTTACCGGTCTGATCGCAAGCATGCCGAGTAAATACGTGTATGTATGTTTGTTTGGCGCAAACGTGTTCTTGCTTCGCACGAGAAAGGGTGTCCGTAAATATATATTTATGTATATATATTTTGCAAACTCGCACGAGCACGCGAGCGTTCGAATGCAGCAGCATTGCACGAGCGGATCCCGCAGCCTGAAACTTCGAGAGTTGGAATAATATGTAAAAAAAACGTGAAAAATGTCGAGAACGTATGTGACTGGCTCGGTGTGTGACGTTGACACGTCTCAAAACGTACGTGGAAAATTTTCTTACCTTATAACTGTACATTCGATGAGGCACGAGAACGTGTACGAGGCCTTCTGTGTTGATTGGAATATTTGAAGCTTCCGTTGACACACTTAGCTCTGGCCACGATTGCGATAGAGTTGATTAATTTGACCCGGACGTTACTTCATACAGTCTTGGTTGATAACTCTTTGGTCGATTTTTATGGAATATAAAAAATTCGGAATACTTAGCAATGTGGTTTGAATTTTAGGTAAATGGCTATGGATTATTTTTTTATTAATTTTTTCATTAAATAATCCATTAGTTTACCCACTAATTCGACAAAATCTTCGAACGAATACGATAAAATAAACTTTATACTTTCGTTACAAATAGCCAACGACGTAATAATAATTGAACTCCTTATTGAATTAATAAAATACCATTCAAATCCAACCAAACCAACTCGAACATCGAATCTCGTTATCCTTCTCTTCCCTCCCCTTCCTAAACCTCACGAATAAAACATAAACATAAAACAAAATGATTATACGATTCAACAAATGAATTTCCGCTTACTTCTCGGGTGCAATGAAAATCCAGTCAAATCTAGCCAGACACCAGTTTGACACGGAATGTCTCATAGATATATGTTGCACGTACATTATAGCGATACACAAATATACGTAGACAGTATTGCGAGGGAATAGCGGAGCTCGACAGGCGGGCAGGGGGCAGAGGTGTGCCGGAAATCCGTGCAACAGGTGGTTCCGACGCCTGCCGTCGGGGGTTCGGTACAGTTTGGTTCGCGGTTTTAAGAGGGTGGAAGAGCCGCGAAAGAAGGAGAAACTCGGTTGAGCGAGAAAGACCGAAGAGCCCGGAGGATCGGGAGGCGCAAAAGGCGAAAAGGGAAAAAGACGAAGAAAAGTGAGGAAAAGGAAGAGAAAGGGAAAATCCTTGGTGCGAACGGTGCGAGAGTCAGGAAAGTACGCGTCGCCCTTGTCGCGGATCTACGTGTCGAGCACTTTGGTTTTCTATGACCGAAAGAACTAGAATAACCCGAGGATCGGGGCAGAGAAGAACCGGAGGTTGGGGGGGAAGGGCCAGAGTTGTAGAATTAATTGAGTGGGTTCCGTTAATTGAGAGCTCCTTCATTACAATTAGCAGCGAACGTCGAGAGGGAGTTGTAAGAGGGTATGGGACTTGTAATATCGATTTAGTGAACTGTACTGTGTTGAACTTTGTTCTCCGCCGCGGATTAAGGCTCTCGGAAACTTTGATAATGCACAGTTTCAATGAAATACATAATTTATTTATACTCGTTCAATGAAGACATGAAGAAATACATGTATTGTTATCATTATTTTGATTATTGGTATTATTATTATAATTATTATTATGATCTTATTTTTTTGTATTCATCGCTTTCTCTTTTCACGATATTAGCAATATATTTTGAGAGCTTATAGCAATAATTTCATTGATTAATTCAGGAAATGTATCATTATAATTATTTTTAGTTTTATTACATTGTTATTTTTCTCAATACTCCTGGCTCGTAGATTGTTTTTGACAATCCATCATCAACGACGATCCAGTCTGACCATTGTGACGAGATATGAGATCGACAGATCCATGATCGAACGTCAAAACGCTGGACCTCGAAAATCTGCGAAAGAAAAAAAAATTCCAATCTTGAGTTGAAGAAAAACGAAAAATGTAACTTTACGACGTCTTTTCTCGTCACTGCTTCTACTCCGAGTCGAGGCAGCGGATAGTTGCGAAAGAACTACACTGTCCAAGATTCATTAACTCTAAAAGGTTTAAGAATACTCTCGGAAAGTCCGAAACATTCTACATATACATTTACACACATACACAAGTTCAAGAAGTATAAAGACTTTGCAGCATCTCGCGTGGAAGAAAAAACACGGATGACAAGCAAAGAATACTTTGTACGATGACCCAGAGCGGGCGCGGAAAGTATCGCGTTGACAATAATAAAAAAAATAAAAAGAAAAAGAATGAGAAAAAAATTTAAATCTCGCCAAAGAGGTGAGAAGAAACGTCACGAGAGGCGCTGAGAGTCGTCGAAGCAGCAGTTGCGGTCGGAAAAGCGCGCCAGGCCGAGAGATTATTTCCTTTTCCCTGGTTTTAACTTTTCACATTTCCCCAAGAAAAAGCCTCGAAAGAAAGAACAATGAAAAAAAAAATAAAAAAAATAAAGAACGAATAGAAAATAAAGACATAAAAATGGCGACAGTGACGAGAGTAACTGAGAGAAGGAGGTGCATTACGACCAAAACTTTCTCTCTCCATTTCTTTCACCTCACTCTCGACGTCTTTTTCTCAACATCTTGTAATATTGTGTCGAGCTCGTGCTCCAGATTCTCGCATCCCCTCGACTCTTCTTTGAGCCCTGTTTCCACTTTCCATTTTTTCTTTCTCTCCCTCTTACTTTTTTTTTCGTCGCTTCCACTTTCTTCCTCGTTTCACCTCCTACGGAATGTTCCGTTATTTCTTTTTTTACATTTTTTTTTTCGTTCTTATTTTTCGTGTTTTTTTTCACACGCTTTTCGCCATTCGCGAAGCATCCAACGGAGGATAAAGAAAAACTCGAGTCGGTTACCGGTGCGCAGCGACGACCCTCGTTCGAATTTCAAACGCATTTTACCTTTCCCGAAGGAGACGCTGTCGCCACTCGAGGGGGTGAGTTTTCAAGCACCGCGGATCGTGCACGGAAGGTAAATTGCAACCCTACCGCTCGCTATTTTTTCAATTTTATTCTCTTCGTTCTTTCCCGCTTTACTCATTTTTGTTTATTTACTTGCTCATATCTCGTCCCCGATTTTATTTATTGATCCTTTGATATTTAATAAAAATATGTAAAGTATTCAAGTTTAAAAAAATAGAATAAAAATATATTTATCTTTGTTTAGCCGAGGATTATCTTTGACAAAGCGACCGCAGCGCCAAAGGCGACTGCCCCATCCGACTAACGAACAAAGCTGTTGTTCCGAACAAAAGAACGAAACTCGCAATCGCACTCGCGTGTTACACAAATCCGATGCAAAGTCGAATGACCGTTCGTGCCCCGATCCACCCCCGCCCCTTCCCGCTGCTTTGCGGGCAGGCAAACGGAAGTCCACTCGATTATTCGTAAATAACAAAGACAATTAACGCTCCCCGACCATCACCGACCGTTCGGCCATCGCTCTCTGTATATCCGAGCCTCATCGACTGACGCTCAATGTTGACCTTTTATCGATAAAACGTGCGGAAATGAATTTTAAAAAATTTCATTACGTCGAGTTCGGCGATAAATACTGGAAACTGAAATTCTATATATAGGCCATCTTGCGTGAGATGACCTCAGTATTTAATATTCAAATTAAATTCGTAATGAGGTCGATCGATTTTTTGGTGGTCTATTTATTGAAGCCAAATATATGAACCATTTCCGGTCAGCTGAAGTTGTGTATTAAATATTACTAGTTAATTTATTATTCTATGATTATTGAATATATGTCGTATTTGATACAATAAACATTTAATATTCATCGACGATATTGAATATTGGTTGAATATATTCAATTTTTAATATTTAATATACATCAAGGATATTAAATATTGATAAACTATATTTAATTATTAAAATTTATTAAATATATTCACTTTTGGATATTCCATTTCCATACAATTTTTAACGTTAATATGTGCGTTCTAAAAACAGGAAATAAAATTTGATGACAAACACTCGAAAGATCACCCCGGACGTATCGTGTTGAATAATAATAATCACACCCCCGAGTCTCGTGCGAGTTTCCATTGAAGAGAGGCTCTTGGCACGATTAGTCGCGGAAATTCTGAGGAATTTCGTCAAAGGAGTTCTCCGGATCAACTCGCTCGAGACTTTCCGATCCTCTCGAGATATTAAACTTTCCGTGGCAACTTCTCGGAACCTTCTCGAGAGCTCAGCCCGAGCTCTCCAAGACAGTTCCATTACGGAAACGAGGGCGTGAGAGGGAGAGAGAGAGAGAGAGAAGGAATCGAGAAATATGAAGACGCATGCACTCTCGTTGTTCGAAATCTAACGCAGTTGGGTGAGTGCATGGCGCGATGTTTGCAAACGCTCGTGCATCACTGATTTGAGACTCGTTTTTCTTCCGCTACGGATAAAGGCATGTTTTTTTTTGTTCTTCATTTTTATTCTCTGAAAATAAAACACGAGTAACAATTTTCCGGAACCGAAGGGAACACAGAGTGGTTCTCAGTCGTGATGCATAGTGTCCTGGATTTATCATCGTTAGTAATTTCACAGCTCTGTTCTTATTTATCACTATTACGCATGGAATTGGAGTAACATTTTTTTCCCTTATCTATCCATCTATATTCTCTAAAAAAATGAACGATAATAATAATGACAATGATTTTAATAATAAATTGAAAAAAGTCGAATTATATTATTATTGTTATTATTATTGTTATTATTATTGTTATTATTATTATTATTATTATTATATGACATCATATAACAGTATATTAAAATCAGTGTAGCCTACTGTCGGCAGTCGGGTTCTCCAATATTTTCCCTAGTGTTGAAGTTTCAAACGCTAACCAATAGAATATTGAATATCCCGCTATCTCTTTATAAATAAGCTAAAAAGTAATAAAATATCTATACAAAAATACCATCACCAGAAATAAACAAAAAAACAAAGGATTCTCATTAAAAATCTACAATCCGCCAACGTTGTGAAGAACGACGATCGGTGAAGCAGAATTCGTTCGATGTTTTCTTGGCCGTGCGAATTCTGAAGAAAACGAGGAAACGCGAGGAGGCCGAGGGTGTGGGGAGGGGTTGGGAAGGCACATAGGGAAGGAGACGAGGGAAGAGGCGTCCGCCAAAGGCCCGTGCATGTTGCGGCATGTGGAAAGAACGAGCCCATAGCTGGAGAAACTCCGGGAACACAATGAGGGAGAGCGTGGGACTCTTGTATGGCGTCGACAGTGCGTGTGCTCGCGCGCCTTCCGTCGGAAATCCCGGAGACTCTTCGCACAGTAGCAACGCACACATTGCAATTCGCATTTACCGCGTATATCTGTATGTTCCGTCGTGTACTTGGTTGGTGCGGACGAATGCAGTTGCATCAAAGAAACGAGAACCGCAAGAATCGCTGTTCAAAAAGAAACGAAGAGAGAAGAAGAGAGGGAGAGGAGAGACGGGCGACGATGACTTCCGTAAGAGTCAAAGATCCGGGCAGAGTTCACCCGCAGATGCGTCGCGACGCCCACGCGATATGTATATACAGATATAGATATATGTCCGTGCGTCCCCTCTGCTCTTCGGGCTAATAATACTCCATTATTATGCATTATCTCACGTACTTCGTACGCAACGCGAATTCATTCACTTGCACTGGAGTTGAAACATCTCACGAGCTGTGGGAATTAATTTTTCTACGATTCATTATTTTTTTTCCTTCTGTTTTTTTTTTTCGTTGAGTGAAATTAAATTTTTATTTAACCCTTCACCGTCACACTACGTTATAATATCACGGCCGTTACACTGGGTGGATTCCACCCAGTTAGTTTTCAAAAAACGATTGTGTGCAAACTATCCGTCCGGAGTGGTCGAAAAAATGGCTGTAATTTCGAATAACACTTATGAATAGAGAAAACGTCGGAACTTGTTGGGTGACCCGATAGAATGAATATTTTCTTTAACTTTCTCTAAAAATTGTCGTTTCGACGTTGCAATGCGCGATTATTAATAATTTTTTAATTATTTTTGTTACAGGTGAGTAACGCAACCTTGATGATCGTGCGATGACGCAGAGAAAGACACAGAATGATGTTTAAAGAAACTTTACCATCTGTAAGTACAATAAATTTCGAAACGAAAACCGTAAGAAAATTAATCGTTCGAGTATTGAAAAATTAATTCCATCGTTGAATAATTTTTTTTTCAAATTCCATCAAATAACTCACATCAGCTACAAAAAAAATGAATCAACTTTTTCCAAACAAAACCAACATTCTCAAAGCAATGACTTTTCAAAATTCGAAAACAATAATATAACCAAGTTCTACAGATGTAATCCTAATTTGACAAGGAAACGAAAAAAGATATCCTCTTTTTTATTGGTAAAAAAAAGATTTGAACGTATCAAAATAATATCTGAGGCGAAGCACGTGTGTCGCACAAGACAAATGTGCAACCGGGGTTATATATATATCTGTAGAGCAAGGAAAAGAGGGAGAGACAGACGGGCAGACACACACACACACAGAGAGAGAGAGAGTGAGAGAGAAAGAGAGAAAACGAACACATAGCCAAGGAACAACGTCAGATGTCTCTCGATAACAATAAATTCACGCTCGTGCGCTCGCGCGATCCGCAAGCGCGCGCGAGAGACGAATGGACGTGGAAAAGAGCCGAAAGATTAATATCATCCGATCGAAGGAGACGTTTGGAGTACGTGCGAGCTAGCCCGCGCCGTTACCGCAAAATCGTCGTTCTCGTATTCGGCTTGGAAGAAGTCGTGGGAGTCTCGAGTAGTACTACTCGCGCATAAGGAGTTAGAAAGCGTTATCTAGCCACGCTTCTCCCCCCCCCCCCCCTCCTGCTGCCAGTCCATGGCTCCACGTTTCTCCGACTCCGCTTGGTCCTCAGGAAAGGCAGCAGCCCGCGAAAGCTTCTCGCTGGAAATTTCCTTTCTCTCTCGGTCTTCGCGGCTCCTTCGTCTCGTCTTATCGCTCCGTGCCAGGCCCTTTGACTCCTGGACGTGGAGAACCCAACTCCGAACTCAAATTATATTATTCTTGCTGTTAGACGCGAGAGGGCCCGGCAGGGGGCGGAGCGGAGAGTCCGGTGGAGTTGGCTTTGTAAGAATTCACTTATTCGGGCTCGATTCTTCCAAGTCGACTCTTTTTCTTCCATCGACGTTGCAGAAATTTCAACTGTACTATCACAGATAACGCGAAATTTATCGACTCTATTTTATTTTTTTGTATTCAGGAAAATGGAATATTTATTTAAAATTAAGAAATTCATTGAATTCCGATGAATTTTAATATTTTTTTCAGTCGGATAATACCACGAGAATGTAAGTTTTTTTTTTAACTTGTGGGACGATCAAATTATTGCCAACAGCCGGAGGCAATTCATTTTCCAATACAGAATAAACCATAGGCAAATAAAATGCATCGCACCAGAACGTCAAAATTAATCATCGAAAAAGATCATTTAAAAAACTAAATGGATTCCAATGTTCGTGAAAATAAACGAAAATACATTTCTTATCGAACTCTTCGTTAACAAGTTTTCTCCGAATCTGTGGATAATAAAGTTCTGGAAAACAAAGTTCAATAACGATTTCCGTGTCGCATAACACGTTAACTCGAACTCCACTTGAATCATGGGTCAAGAGGATATTCGAGCCGATCAATCTCGATTGCTTCGAATTCTTTGAAATTTTCTTCCGCCACGAAACTATCCGCACACAGCCAACGTGCCACCATTGTTCTTCGAAGTTTCGTTCTCTCATCGTTGTGCGATACCGATACAAGTTTAATGCAACTGATCTGACCCCCGCGATTCTCTCGACTCTCGTTACTCTTCACCGGTCTTTTCTCCCTCATCCTCCTTTTCCTCCTCGTTCTTCACGGTTCGATGCCGGACTGCCGGATTCCGCCGCTCAGACAGATACGCTGCACCGGTCATTTCATTATGGTTCGATGGTGCGTTACACTTAACGATGATTGGCCATCGAATCAATATCCAGCGCCGTCTTGCCTCACGTTTTACTCCAATTTTTCCGTCTCTTGTTTTAGTAAAAATGTTTTTTATCATCATTATTTATTTGTTATTTCATATAGATATACGTATATGTGTGTATATATATATTTTTTTTTTCGTATCAAAGGTATCGAATACCGTCCGATCGCCTCGACGATTCAGACCGGAAAGTTCGATCCCCGGCGCGGTCCATCGGACACGAGCCGACTCGTGATTTTCTCTGTACCTGAGCTCCTCACGTTTTTATTGTTTTTTTATTTCACCCAATCTCATTAATTTCTTTATCTTTCTTGGCTTCGTTCAAGCGGTTGTGAGTTTCTCGTAACATTCACCGATTTGTCAAACATTATTATGTTAATCCGAGTGTCTATAATGACAATGATAATAATAATAATAACAAGTAACTATATTAAAAGTATTTCTTCTGGTGTTAATATTATTAATATATTATAATGAATGACCAGCGCTTGCATTCACAAATCGTCATCGACACGACCCACAAAATATATTTCAGATACAAAATTTCAAAAACAAACTCGCCAGAGTCGTGGAATGAATAATTGCAATACAAAAGACGAATAAGAAATAACATACCGGTACGTTGAAAAAATCTTGCAACTCGACGTCATCGACGTACATAGACATAAGTTTAGCACGAAAGAATGCACGAGTGTGTATACTTATATGTACATTGCACACACGAGTAGTATGTGATTAGTGAATGTTTCGAAAGCGAGCTCTCGACTCGCAGCGACCCAGCATAAAGTCGAAGAAATCTGGAGCGAGGTGCACTTCGCGGAAGGCGAATGTAAAATACGAGAGTACGCAGCACCGTGAAAACGACGAGGTATCGGTGCTACCGGGGTCCGCATTCACTCGGTTAGTGATGCAGACTCGGAATTTTCATACAAACCTCGGAGCCTATATATATGTATATAAATATATATATGTAGATAAATGTTGTTCGTGTGTGTGAGCGCACGGTTCGTGGATGCGACGGTTCGACGAGGAACCTGTCGTTGCACGAGTGGATTATGCACTTGGACATTGTGAAAGCTGAGCAGCGAGAGAGATGGGGCAAAGAAGCGGAGCAGCAGCAGCAGTAGGTAGCAGCAGGGGCGATGGAATCAGTAGAAGCAGTCTGTGCGGATCAGACCAACCTCTGAAATCCGAACCAGGATCCTCGACCTCCTCCCTCCCCCTTCTCTCTACCAAGCACTCGCTCCACAACCGTCATTTGCAATGCGACATCAACTAGATTGCCACATATGACTCTTCACATCGCGCAGCATTCTGCCTTCGTTTTTAAATGTAATGGATACTCTTTAAATACTGAGGGTAACACTTTTATTCATCAACATTTTTTTGCGAGATGAATAATTTAAAACGTACGTGTTGAAATGTTTTTTTTTCACTGTAATTTTTTTTTTTATTCCATTGGAACGTTCGCGGAAACACGGCGGGGGAAAGTAAGGGCGTAGAACGGGAATGTGTGAATAGCGTGGAAGGGTTTCTTTGTAATTAGATTCTGGGGAAATGGAAAATTGTATTTATTAAGTTACGTTTGGTAAGCTCGGGGAATATTTTGATTCAAGGAAGGTTGGACTGGGAATGCTTTGGACGGTGTGCTCGTCCACTAACGTTTGTAAATTTCGCGGAAACCGGTGAATCGGAAGGTGGTTTATCAAACTGACTGGAGAGACTTCGGATAACGCGTACGAGATGAAAAGCGGATTTGCTTTCGAAACCTTTACGGGGAACGAAAATGATTAATTAGCATCTTCGTTGCATAATATTTATCACATTTTTGCATTATGCCAAGCGAAGATGAGGGAGAACAGTTTAGAGCCTCAAAAATTGTTGTCAAGATTTTTTTACATTTAATTTTAACTCATATTTATCGAAAAAATTGTTATCGGTCTGATTATTAGAGAAATATATATAATTTTCCGGGTTTAATGACATTCATCACTTTTTCGCATCATAACTACCGAAAATATTAGTAAATGAGTAAATCAATATGTTCTTTCAATATTCAATTTCTTGTTTTTATTTCTCGGAAATATTTTTACATTGAAAGGTACCAAATAATGTCCAATATTCATGCAAATATACATATATATAGCGCATTAAACATATAATAATACATATTTGATCCTTGGTTCCTCTGTTGGTTCAAAAATATTCTTACTTTCGAAAATTCAAGGTAACGTCTGATGTACGTACAATTTTATACCTATATCTACATCTATATCGGTATCTTTATCTACATATCTATGTGTATATAATCAGAGTAGGAACGTTGGAGAAGCCACATCAATCGTGCGGGGTGGCGAGGCGATAACACGAGGAAGGAGAGGACCGCGAATCAAAGTCAAAGCACCTTTGCCTACGGAATGATGGTCATCGTGGTTGGTTCGAAGGAGAGAAGGCGAGATGAGCTAAATTTAGCCTTCCACGTTCGCGTTAGCCGTGGGCTTGCTCTCGCCGTGTGCCTTCCCGAACTCTCAGCCGCTCCGACGCGCCAAGATTCTCGTCGCTCCGGTCTCAACAGCCCCCATCTCCCTTCGCTTCGCCCTCCATCTCCAGCATCCTCTTCGACCGTTCTCGATACTCCTTTCTCGCTCTTTCCCGCTCGCCGACTATCTCCTTCTGAAAACCATCGAACCCCGCGAGCAACCGTTTGCACGCTCGGTTCTCCCAAAACAACGAGCGAGCCCGAGGGCTTAAGCAAATAATGTTTTACCGCCGAGCTTTCATCGACAATCTAATTTGCTTGTGAAAGGAACAAAAAATTAATCGAAAAGTTTCTGTCTTACCGATGAAAACGAAAATTAGAATTTGTTGAACGAGCAACTGTGATTAATTGTTCTGAGATAAACGATAATTCCACATTTCTACAATAATTATGAGATATGCATTATGCAATAATTTAGCTGAATTGTTATTCTACAATGACTTTTGATTTTTCATATGAATTATAATCCACGATAATTTAATGATAAACGGAGTTTTTTTATCTAATTTCAATGAATAGATGTCCATCTCTGATCACTATTTAATGATCAATCGAAATGAGTGGCTCCAGAGAGCCTTTTTTTCCCATGCGACAAAAATCGATCGTTATCGCACGTATGAGCGTCTTTCGACCCGTCAAGCACAAGTCGAATCAACGAAGCACAAATCGCGCCGATGTCAAGTACGTTATCGTCCGCACGCTTCGGTCGACGCAACCCGGAATATCCAAAGTTTTATACTTTTACAGCCGTGGAGAGACGAAAGAAGACATGCACTTTCCTGTTTCTCGACTTATTTTCCCGCTTTTTATATTTATTTTCAATTCTTTTGTTATTTGTTTTTTATCACTGCAACGCAATGATCTCCTCTCAGTCGTTCGTTCCTCCCACCGGGTATTTCGGACTTGCTCGTTCCGCAAACTCGTCGCGGCGTTCTTGCGTAGATGGACGTCGAGTGCATCGTTTCCTCTTTGTCTCGACTCTCTCGTTGATGGCTCGTTCGTTTTTCTTTCGTAGTTTTTTTTTGGTTTTCGCCGACGTGGAATCTTTATACGGTCGTCGGGAGACCGAGCAACGGCCGGAATGAAAGAGCTCCTTGTTAGTTGCCAGCAATGGCAAAAGCGGTAGCACGCGGCGAGAGAACCGCGCGTATAACGTTCGTTTTTTTTTTTAAGTTTTTTTATTTATTGTTTTCTCTTTGTGTGTAACGTGTACAGTGTGGACTAGCGGGATGTACGTGTAGTGCACTGGTATGGGCACGCTGCGATGACCTGAAAGACGGTACCCATCGGCGTACGAAAAAAATATAGCTAATGATAATGGAAATGGGAAGTTTATGATAACATATTGGTTATGCCGATAATTTTTCACTCACATATTCGAATTTCAAATCCAGATTCATATAGAATGATATAGACATGAATAATTAATAATTATTTCAATAAAACTAGTTAATTATTGTTTCTCTCGGAGAATTATTATGCACACAGAAATAATTTATTATTATTATTAATCATAATAATCATTAAATTCATAATTTATGGATTTTTGTTATCATTATCATAAGAATTATTAACCATTATGATTATTTACTTAATAATTCATATATCTATATAATTATCATTGAAATAAGCATTATCAATCATTAGAATAATAATAATTATCATTATCCTAATAATCATTTAATCAATAATTGATATGTAAATTAGAAAAGACCAATTCCATATACATAACTGCATACACATTTTTCACATACCCTGTACATAATTTTTCCATTCCGGACTGCAGCATCGTGCTATATTCGTCCGGATTGAAAATGAGATCTCCCGTTTCGTCGTCGTCCGTCGTCGTCCGCCTGTGGCGCATTTCATCCGGTACTCAACGGATTCGAGGGCGGACGGGGCGCCGGAGGTGAAATAATTGACGGGGGAAAACGTTAATTAGCCGAGTTTGCGAGAGGGTGGAAAACGCTGTACGAACAACGGTGTGCTACCGCGACGTTGTTTCATCATTGTCTAACGATGTATCTTAACGATCGGAGCCCCGGCCTCGCGGAATTCGTTTCGGTCGCGATGAAGGGGGGGGGGGGGGCATAATTGCTCCTCGACTGGCGAAGCAACGGTTCCTAATGGCCACCGCGTAGAATCGGTATATGCACCGGTTTACCGGTTAGGTTCAAACAAATGCTCGTCGATGTGGGGCTTACGCATAACGTTTCAACGTGAAATGATAATTAAGCGAGCTGAGCTATTTAAGTGGGTGCGTTATAATGAGAACCGCGCGAGGGAAAGCACTAACGACCCGATCGAGCGAAGAAGATACGCGAAAGTATAATATAGTTGTAGGAGATTTCTTGGCTTGCTCTCCTACGTTTCTTTACGACCCCTGGACCAGGGATAGGTATTAATTCGATTGAATGTATTTGAATTGATGGATTGATTAATTAAATTTGATAAATACATTCTAATAGATGAATAAAGAAAAGATGAAATTTTACAAAAATCTAGTCAAAATGGTCTTTCGGACAAGTGACTATGATTGCTTATCATGTAACAATCGACATTTTCACATTTATGCAATAATAATGAATAATTTGAATGAATTATTGTTTTATAATTGATTCTCATATTGAATAGCAATTATAATCCATGATTATTCAATTATGAAAGTATTTCGAATATATTTGAAAACTCAAATTATTTTTAAATTAGATTACTGAAAATATTATTAAATCAATATTTTCAAATTTATGTAATAATAATAACAAATTAAAGTGGACAATTCTTTCACATTCGATGCTGATTTTCAAGAGCGATTACAATTATATTATTGTAATTATTATTTATTATTATACATGATCGTTTAGTAATAAGAATATTTTAACCAATTCTTCATTGAATAAATACCTATTCTTGGCCTGGACCCTCTCACCTTTTATAACGGATGTACCTTTGCTGAGTCATGCGACCCTAACGAGATCGGCATTCCGTATTATTTTCCATACCCATTTTCCTGCGATTTCACCTTCGGCTATGAATAAATCGGTTTATAATTACCGTTTTGGACGATTTTTACGGACGCTCAGTGCGAGCGTGGCTGAACTTCGGCTTTTTCTTTCAATTAGTAAGCGATTATCGAAGGAACGAGCGGAATTCTATGACGTAAAAATAATTTTTTCCATTCTGACGTACGTCCGGGCGAGGATCGATGACTCGACGGTTTCGTTGCTCGTTAAATTTGGAACGAAGGAGATCTGTTCTAGCGCGAACTGCGGCTGAGATGATTCTATGTTTGAATCGACTGTTAATATTTAATTTGGACGAATTGTTGATTCAATTCCACGTCCGTACTTAGAGATTCGTGAGCCGCATTTAAATCGAACGGCGTAGCTTTTTCTGTACTTAATAAAATTAATCCCGATGCTATTACAGACAATCGGGGAATTAATTAATCCGAATCGATAACTTGAAATTGATATCGATTGTTGTGTATTTTCGTCATTCGCTTTCGGGGAATTCGTATTTCTGTGTCGAGATCTTAATTTATAATGTTTCCTTATATATACCTATATATAAATGCTCAATTACAGTTGTTTTCGGCCCGAATTGGTACTCTTGTTATATTCTCTTTTTAGACTGCTTGACATATTATCGTGCTTTCCAAATATATAGCCATGGGTCTTCACGAGGTTTCAATGAGTATTTCCGTATTTCCATAATGCGTCATGCAGCCACGTGCAGCGTGACCCATTAATTTCTTTCGACAATCGCCCAAGCCAATAAGAAGTGTCATTACGTCAAACTCACTTTCCACAAATTCCATATGAATATAATCATGCCACGAAAAACAATCAAACCCTTTGAAAGATATTTTTTCGAATACATATCGAAGACGTTTCCCAGCCATAATAAAATTCTTTACAAGCAAACATTGTGTGATATTTATTTCTTATCACAATCTCGATATCATTAAAAACAAATAATAATCTAATTCTTAGAATAATAATTTCTTATTATTTTTTACCCTTAAAAAAAATTAGAAAATTATTTTTACACAACGAGAACAGTTCGAACAATATATTTCGAGTTATCTCAGAAGCTCGGAGTTTTTAATTACCACTTATATTGCTGAATGCTTTCCGCTGTTGCTCGGTTTTCTTCAACTTGTTTTGAGACTCGAGAGTTCCACGTTGAAGCTAGCCGACGTAGGACACTCGAGAGCAACGCAAACGTACGACGGGGGCGGGTTCTCTCGAGCAAGGTACTCGTTAACGTTATCTCGAGAGTTGCGGCCGCGGACCCGCGTGGTCCTGGCGCTGCTGATGCCGGTGGCTTGTGGGATCGTCGAGGCAAGTTTCGTCGGTCGAGATAAGCATACGAAAAGTAGATAGACCGAAGCAAACAATCCTTCGTCGTCTCGCGAAACCACCGCCACCGTCGCCGGCAAAACGACTCGGAGAAAGAGAGAGAAAGGAAACTGTCGTGACCCACCACGCCGCTTCCTGTGCCTTCGTCGGTTGGTTTTGCAAAAAAAAAAAAAAATAATAATAAAAACGGGAAAAAAAGACGAAGCTTCGAGGTTTCCGAGAAACGAGTTGCTTTTTCGCGCTGCGACGACGAATTGTTCCCGCGTGGTGCCGTAAATGCGCAACCGGACGGAATCTATTTGTTAGTTGCTGCCACGTGAAAGTATTGTGTACTGTGTTGAGGTTTTTGCCGCGGCCAGGTAAGATGAAAAACACGTTCGTTGGGTCTGTCGTAAAAAGCTGGCAATGCTCAATTCTCAAAGCACTTAGGTACGACCGCTCAGGCCCAATGCTTTTTTTCGTCTCTTTCTTTCACTCGTGTTTTTAACAATCGCTGGACTCTCGGGAAATAATTGGGTCTCGGTGTGAGTCCTGTGCCGAGTAGTAATTTTTTTTAATCATTCGTTTCGCGCGCCGAGAATTTTTTTTTTCTTTCAAAAGTTAATCTATGTTTCCCTAGAATACTGGAAATAATATTAGAACTAAGAAATCAGTAAGGATTTTAGTTTGAAACTCATTCTTATATATTATATCTATTATTATCTATTATCAGTATTTGAAAATCAGATTAGAAATACGAAATTAGTCAGAATTTTATTTTCAAACTTATCCTATTCTTATTTATATTATTATAAAATTATGTATATATGATATTCTTGTAGTTATTGTTGTCTATAACAAATATTACTATGTTATTATCTATTTTTATTACCCTTAATAGTTTCTCCGTAAAATAAATTCGAGTAAAAACAATATTTATGAAAAAAATAATTAATACGAAAAACCAATTGCTTTTCCAACCACAATTAAGGTAGTTGCAGTATTGATTTCTACGCTGAATCGCAAATAATCCACGGAAAAACACAACAAAAAGGTTCGTCGCTTCTTTATCCAACCTAAAAATCCAATACCCCAAATATCCCGTTAACAATTCATCGTAAAATCGTTGTCGATGTAACCCTTTCGTTAAATGCATCGAGCCGCGCAAAGACTAATGCATAAGCGCGAAAATCGATATAATCCACAAGCGGGCTTCGTATATGCAACCCTTAGGTTGTACGGATATCAACCGTCTTTTATGGCTCCGTCACTTTGAGATCCCCGTCGAGCGTAGTTTCTTGGTTGGTACAGACGATGGAGGGTGTTAAACTTAGGATGGATATCCGGAACGGTAAGCTTTCTCAGTGGTACCCGTCACCTTCGCGTTCCAAAAGCCCGCCCGATTCCGCACCACGACGAAAGGGGTTGCTCGCTTCCGTGCGACGGATTTCTAGGCTTATTCCTTCCCACCCTCATCCCCATTCCCGTTTCACGCCGTTTCCTCGATATCCTTGTGGCGCGAGACTCCGCAGAGGTTTGGGAAACGTGGAGCCTTGCCGTCGAACGTGCGCGGATGTTCAAACAAACGGGGTAGTCGCGTACAAGACCGGGGTGCTATGGCACGGAGTAATCAAAACATTTATCACGTCGAGCCAATTAGGATTACGCAAATTCAACCGGAGAGCCTCAAATCCCGGCTGTCTGTCAGGTGTCTCGGCTGAGCCAACGACCGACGAAAATTCGCAATGACGATACCCCGTTTGTTGCATTAACCCAAAATAAACCAAAGACAACGCAAAAAATTCTACATACGTGCGTGTCGTTACGCCCCGGTCTCGTCTAATATACGATGTACGATGTTTCAGACGGGCTCGGGTGGGATCGTTTGTTCGCGGAGGAACAAAAAAAAAAAAAAGGACGGTATAAGTGAGTAGCAGTCTGGAGGGAATGTAGATTAAACGGGAAGTGGAAAAACAAAGATAGAAATAAGCATAGCCGGCGGGGGTTGAAAAGATTCGAGGGTTGACGCAGCGAGGAGCGAAAGAGCCGGGGATACAAGAAAAGCCGACAAGAGAGAAAATCCTGAAGCCCCTCTCCGATTGTCATGCGAAAGACAGACCGCCTTGTTTCCTGCCTGACGATTTTGAAATGTGATTTATGGACTACGAGGACAATGCCGTACCGAGAATATGAGAGAGGGAGAGAGAGAGAGAGAAGAAACGGAGAATATGTGGGCACTGTAACGCCGAAACTTCGTCGAGACTCGATTCACTCAGACGTAATCCCCGGGAACTGAAATAGCGACGTACGTCTCATAACTCCGTTTTAATGAAGACGTATGCGAATCTCGGATAATCCTCAAAATTACACAAGAAACGGCGAATCTACGTTCGAAACAGTTGTGTCACTCCATGATTTTATTCTTTCAGCTCCTCGATACATCGGTTAAGATCTTGAGGAAAGATATGTGACGCTGTTACCGCGTATCGTTCCAAAGCCATTTTCCCGAAACTAATGGATCTCTGATAACGCTCGAATTTGCACGAGCCATCTTCGCAAACTCTCGAAGGACGGTTTTGGGTCAAAGAATTCGCGAAGACGTTGGATTCCCTGTATCGCGAACGACGAGTCCCCGTGAAACTTTTCCCAGCGAGCATCGTGATAAAACCGCGAGACAATGAAAATATCGTAACAAGCGTAGGTTCCTGATCGTAATGTCGTGAAATGGTGGTTGACGTTGAACAAGTCGAATTGTGACGATGTCGTCACTTCACTAACAAGGTATAAAAGAATGACTGCGCGATAAACGAAATGATGGAGGAGTATTCGTCGGGATTCCGAAGAGACGGAGGCCCCCAACGGACGTTGGGACCCATCGGTGGACCCGAGAAAGAGTCACGGATGCTCGTGGACGTGGAAGAGGGCTAAAAGGGGTCACGGACCAGCATCCCGGTAAACACGTAGCCGGCCTCGTGGAAGGAACACGAGAGGCCCGAACGGGAAGAGAAACAGAAACGATGAGGAAAGAAAGAGCGAGAGAGAGAGGAAGAGAGGGAGAGAAAAAGAAAAATAAGAAACGACAGGAAAGGTATACAGGGGGCAAGGCCCGGGGGTCGGAGTGGAGAAGGGGATCCCGGTAGGTACACACATACATAGATATAGCATGCCGTCGCCCCGGGTGCGCAGACAATGGCGGCGTCAGGGGCCCAGCCGGTTCTTGACACGAACCAAGAGCCACGCGCGACGCTGCCAGGCCTGGCAGTGAGGCCCGTTGGTCCCCGCGACGTTGCCAGTTCCTCCTACCGTGGTACAAAGCGAGTGAAGCTGATTCCGGACCCTTTCAGCCTCCGTTCTGCGATCTCAGGTACAAAGCCCGAGCGCCCAGAGCTGCCTTCGCTGCATTTATCAAGAGCCCGCAGTCTCCGTTTACATCGAAAGCCTCCAGAGCGTTTTTTCTTCCGCTTATGAGCGAAGTACTTAAAGCGCGAAAGGTTCATTCATTGCTCATAATAGCGTGGCAGCTTAGATTCAATACTTTATTCCAGTCTTTTCAGGCTTGTCTTCGTCCTCTTCCCGGCGATGCCGAATGCAGACGAGCTCCTCCGATGAAACTTTTCCTCCGTCAGCGTCTCGTCTTTCTCGGGTCGTACCTGCAGCAAGGATACTCCCGAAACTGGTCCGCGAATTCACAAAGACGGCTAGACGATGGTTCTCGCTCGATATCCGTCCTACCCTCGTGGCTCCTCCGTGCGTCTTAAACGTCCCTCGATCGTTTTCACTCGTTTCTACCGGTCGTCGGAAACCAAACGCTCGGGAGGATACGGCAACGCTGCCGCGGATCCCCACGGGCACGAGAATCCGACCGACATGCGGTAGACGGAGATGAAAGATCGAAAGTAGCAGCATCGCGGATGCAGACAGAGATCAGGAGAGACGCGACCATCTGCTGGCCCTCGGGGCTTTGAATCTTTGATGGTTCGCGTGACTCGGCAGCAACGACGACCGCATCACCACCATCACCACCACCACCACCACCACCACGATCACGACCACGACCATCGCCACCAGCACGCAGAGCCTTCTACCGCGGCCTCTTCGCCACCAAGAGGAAATTGAAGTCTTTCGTGCTGGGATGCCCGGTGCCGCTTATGCTATGCCGCCGCTGTCGGAGACCAACAACATCTTCCACGGCATCTCAACGGCTATCCTCTGTACACGGGAGCCCCCCGGACGAGGGCCCTTGATGCCTGTATTCGCGAACGCGAATGGAAGACTCAACTTCGCTGGCAAGAAAGCACATAGCCCGGCGCATACAACCAACCATCAGCAGCAGCAGCGGTGCAACACTCGTGGTGCAACGGCGGTTAAACCTCTACGCCACTCTCAAGAAGTCTCCGCGGATGCAACGCCATGTTGCTTTCCGCGCGGCACGAAGAGACCAGGACGAATGGAGAATTACTCGTAACTCTGCGTGCGCTCGCCACAGCACGGAATCATTTTTCTTCGTTTTTTGTTTTGTTCCTTTTCCTTTTCTCTCTTTTTCTTCGTCTTTTCGCTCCCATTGTGCCTCTTGTTCCATCTCATCCGCGGCTGATGCACGCGGATGGCGCATGAAAACAGGATGAGAAAGAAGCGAACGAAATTCAAGCGCGAGAGGAATAAGAGCACGCGGAGTCTCCCTTGCGGTTCGCGTCGAGTTAGAAGTTACCTTCGACCTCACGGGGTTCTCCCTTGTGTACGTAAATGCACGCGTATACCTCCTACATCTTCTCTTCTCTTCCTTCCCACCCCTCCCGCGGCTTCCAGCGGGTTTGTTCCCTTTCTACGACTTCGTTCTGTTCGTTTCCTTTGATGGAATTCAACAAAACTCCGAGGAAGCACCGACGAGCTTCGCGAGCCCACCTTTCGTTGGAATTGAATTTATCTCCGACGCGGGTTTCGCGCGGTCGCCGCGTTCGCAACGGCTTTTTTTTTTGTTAAAAAAGAAAATCGATCGGATGAGACACGAGATGAACTTTGATCCTTCTTTGTAGGATTTTTTCAATTCCGGAATCGCTCATCGATGCTCAAACGGAATTACCGTAACTTGGCTTATCTTCTTCCATGAGTTTATTTCCCTCGCAAAGTTATCAATACGATTGGCTCTCACGGTCCGTTTGCGGTGACGATAAGCGACGTGGAAAATATATATTTGAATGAATTATTCAATGAAAAGTTGAGCGAAATAATTCGCACAGGAAAATTTGTTTCCACAATTTCTTAATTGAACTTGAAGATCCCTCGGGCTGTATTGAAACGTTCTGTGCTTGGGTATGTATTTGTTATTGTAGGTAAATCACGTCGACAATTGTTGAAAAATTATCAAGTTCATTATTTAAAACAATAAAATTAATATTTACGAACCTTTTTTTTTATATAATAATAATAATAATAATAATAATAATAATAATAATAATAATAATAATAATAATTCGCGTGCATCACGATTATTATTTCTTGGAAACATTTACAAAAGCTCCTCCACGGGGTTTCCGTGTGGTCTTTGTGCGAGCTTATAAAAAAGTTTTTCCTTTCTTGCCGTTCATCCACGCGACGAGGGAGATGTTGCACGTGATGATGACGAAACTCGACGATAAATATTTCGCTCCTCTTAACGAGGTTTGTATATACCCATATAAGAGTTACCTCGGCCCCACAGGACACACTTGCTCAAGCGCAAAATCATGCGGGTTGCGAAAATTCGTTTCTTCTGTCGGATCGTGTACGATACACCTCGTCGTTCTCGTCGCAACCCAAACGCAGCATCGCTGTCTCATCCTGGCGTTATTTTCACTATCGTACTATCTCTACCGACACACAAGCGAACATTACGGAACGTTTCTACGCTTATCAGCGCGTTTTCGGCAACGAATACGTATCTATTCCCGTGAATCCCGGAGAGTGGCGGGTGTAGTCGTTCTATGCGTGCCCATTTGTGTGTGTGTGTGTGTGTGTATATGTGTGTTTCTGTATGGGCGTTGCAGTAGCTTCATAGCCAGTTGTTTTGTTCCCGCAAAATTGGCGAGAGAGACCTAGCGCGACGGTGACGAACCGGAAGAAAGAAAAATACGAGGAAGACGATCTCCCGCGGCCGAAGAGACGAGCGTTAAACCGCGGTTCGAGGAGAGACTCCTGTCTCGCGGTTTTTCTTCGAAGAATCGCGTGCGACGTTTTGCTTACAACCAACGAGAAAATAGACGGTAGCGCGGAATAACAGGGAAAAACGTCGAGCCGTCGACGAGGGGGAGGATCTTCGTTACGAGAGAAGCCGGAAAGGGTGCCTGACGTTTGAGAGTATCCGGAGGCGCCCGAGGGATGAGAGCGACGGACCCACCGAGCTCGACGTCGTTCTTCACGGGTGCGACGTTACTGCGATCCTCGCTCTTGAAATATCATACTACGTTGATTGTATTTCTCTGGGTACAACGTGTCTTACATTTTTTACGGATTTTGAACGGGGGTCGGAATTTTTATTCAATAAAAATGTATTTAAAATATTTTTATTTAATGAAAATGTATTTTAAATATTTTCGTCACTGAATTATTATAGATTACGATTGCTGTCGAATATTAGAATTAATGTAAAGTCAGAGTAAATATTAAAATTGATCCTAATTATTTATTATTACAGTAGAAATGTAAAAATATTCATTTTTGAATTATAAGTGATCACAGTTCTACGTTTGAAAAAGTATTTTGAGTACATTTTCATTTAATGAATATCCATCCCCGATCTGGAGCTCGGTTTTTCTATTTAATTTTTATTATTCATGTTTTCATTCTTTTTTTTTTATTCGACACCGGAATTCTTGGCAAATTTTATTTCTCGAAAGGATCGAGAAGCTGAGAAATGTCAGATTCCATTCAATCAACAGCACCACATTGCCATTTGAAATATAGTATACGTATGAAATCATAAAAATACGATTTTTAACTTCAGAACCTATGTAATTTCATTTTTTTTCTCTTGGTATTATTATTGTTTTATTACGAAAAATACTACATTTTTCTCTGAGAAATGAATTATTTTCATTGACAGTCTCCGTGAATCCCGTGACACCCTGTGTGAAGAAGCATAGCCCGGGGATGAACCGCAAAAAATATGAAAGAGGCCGAAAGGTACAGTGAGGATCGGAATATTGAGGGTGTTGAAAAGAACGAGTGCCCGGATGTACGAATGAAGGGGGTGAAATAGTACGAGCTCGAGTCCCGACGTGCCACTTACATACGTCCACATTGGTTGTTGTATATGCGCGGTAGACGGTGAAGGGTGGGAAGGAGTCGGGGGAGGGGGGAGAGTGGAAAAAAAAGAAAGGAACGAGAGACAAAGCATTTTTTAGCGAAACCCCACGCGTCTTTCCCCCTCCGTTGGAACGGAAAGAACGCGCCGGGTTTATCTAGCGGAAGTGAGGAATGGCAACTACTCACTCGAGGCAAAGTTACTTTTGCCTTCGTAGGATATCCGTCGCCACCTTTTTTATTTTTATTTTGTTTTTTTACCCCGTTCCTTTTTTTGTTTGTCGACACAAAACCCCCGTTGTATATCGTGTCACTGAGTAGAATCTACCAATAAAAGTCTACGAGTGACAGCGCAATCAAGTACCTCGTCGTATATAAATGTATATACATGTATATATAAATTGATATCAGACTTACCGTGCACCGCGTACAATTAATCGTCTCAATTTCAAGGTCCCCCAATGCTATTACGTGATAAGACGAAAAAACATGGTTTTTCTTCTCTTGAAAAGTAAAATCGTATAAAAAAATAAACTATCAATATTTCAAGAAATAAAAATGTTTCAATAATTTCACGACGTGATCGTAACTCGAGCAACTTCGAGTATCGACGAAATATCCAATTTTTTACAGAATTAAAAAAGCTAGAGACATTATTTAACTCGTAATTAAATTGTTCAACAATCCAGTAATGCAACATTTAAATAACGCTATTACTCCCAAGGTTCCAAAGCCGGGAAATTCCGTGAGCCAGCAAACAATTTGAATATCGAAAATTTTATTCACTCAATCGACGATCCAAAGACTCGGAACGAATGGCAGAGAGGCCAACTACACGCCTCGAACAATCGTTATTATTATCATTCTTTTTTATTTCTTTCTCTCTTTACAATTCTTTTATTCACCGATCTCTCGATCGTCTGGATCTCCCGTTACCGGAAACCGCAGACAAAGTAGACGATAAAAGTGAATTCGTTATCGTATATATTTCATAGATATCGAATAAATTCGTCTTTCATCCCTTGGTCTCTCATCCGTCCGTCTACTTGTCAGCTTCATCGGTTTTTCGTACGAGTGGGAATCGTCGTTACACGCTGACATAGACATTCTCCTCGATTTACCGCGTTGACTCGGGATAATATAATTCTCCCGATCGTCGAGACAAAAGAAGAAAAAATTCTCTCAGAATTGATCGCTTCTATTTCCGTAGCTTTTATTGAATATTCTTGTTGTTGCACTTACCGATTACAACAATCAAGGTGCGAAGAATATCGTCTGTCACGTAAGCCACGTAAGGTTGCGCTGCGCTTTAGTCATATATCATATATAATAATATGATAGAAATGTATATTTAATGATAATAATAATTTTTCATTTATTATGTTCAATTATATTATAATTACAATAATAATAATAATAATATGTACCAATATATGATATATATGGCATTATATCTATAGAGATATAATTCTATCAATCTATCTATATCTACATACATATGAACATTCTTGTTCGATATTAATAGAATCGAAAAAGGTATATTTCATTCTTTTTCGATACATACATACATATTCATATTCCTGGATTGGGAATATATATTCCAAATATTGAATGTATAATCTATTATAAATGTATATACGATTCTAATCATACGAAAAATATGATACATTATTATATTATTTATTATACATATAGCCGGAAGAAAGATGGATATTATTCTCGCTCGAGGCGTCCTGGCTAACCCGGCAACAAAGTAAGAAACCGAAACCCGTTTTTCGGTTGGCCAGGCTCGGTTGTTTCTCCGTTGCTGGAACCCGTGCGGTTCACCATTTCGCCAGCCCTCGACTCTCGAGACGCTCGATCCTACCGATTTTTGCGAGTTTCTCGGTTCTTTTCTCGAGCGGTCAACGCGTTCGCGCCTCTCGGACCGAGTCCGGACCGGGATCCGGGCTCTGGACGTGTCCCATCCGCGCCCCGACGGTATGGCTCGCTTCGCGGCGTTGATGAACGCCAGTGGGAGGGATAATTCCCGTTCTCGAAAGAAGATTGCAGGGCCTCAGCCTCCTCTGCCCCAACCCTCGGGGTCCGCGAAGCGATCCCCTCGGGCAGACGGAAATTTCGGTCTGGCGCCTCGAAAAATAATGGACCTCTGTTCCAACGAAAAATGCTCCCCTGTTCTTCGTTATTCTTCATGCCTCCGTCTGTATAATCCACTATCGCCACCGACGATGTGAGGTAGCACCGTTGATTTTTTTTTTTCTCTTTTTTCGTCTTCTTTTATTACGAACTTCTCAATCGTTCGACTGTGCTCACGACAACCCCTGATTTACCGAGGCTTAGGAAGAGGGGACGAGAAGTCAGTGAATACGACGCTTGTTTTGAAGGCTGTACGAGCTTTGTTATTGCATGAGAAAATTACGATTCGTAAGCCTTTGTGACGTTTTTCGAACTCTGGGTGACGATAAATAAGAAAAAAAACTGTGGAATACATTTTTAGAATTAAATTTGTTCATCATTGAATATAAGATATAAGGATATATATGCATTTATATGAGTATAAATATAAATATGAATAATGTAATTATGTATGACATTATGATTATTGTTATATTATTTATGGTATAAATGGAAATAATATATTATATGTATATAATTTTATTATTGTTATATATGATATGATAATAGTAATAATAATATATCTCATTATATTATTTATTTTTATATTTATATCCATATTCTCATGTCATTCTTCAGTTTTATACTTAATATACGAATTTAAAAATTCCGAATGAAAATAATTCTGTTAACACCCAAGAATGTGTGATTTTCCGCCAATTTACGAAGATCGAAACGATTGAATCGAGAAAATAAATTCTTTCCAATGCAAGTAAGGCTCTCGTGGGTCTCGAACGAACGCGAAGATCTTTGAGTGAACGAAAATTGCCAATCAATCGACGGGCAATTATCGCCGCCCTAAATATGTCGTTCGCGCGTTCGTACGCGTTACACGCGCGGGCAGGTGTGCCCTCGAAACCTTCGAATTTCGTGGTGAACGCCAGCATTGTCGGGTGCACCGTGCGGTCTTCCATTGATACATCGTGCTCGCTGAATTGTTTCCATTTAATTAAATGCATTTTCCGCTGACTCGCGGGCTCGCTTATTGCTTTAGTTACCGCCGAATCCCGCAGCTCCACGATAAAACAGACCTCGGCAAAGCCGGAAAAGTACTCGTCAACGTTCACGTACAATTTAAATTCCAACGACACGAGCACGCTCACTCGGCTCACATAACTTCCATCATTTACCGATGGCGAAGCAACAAAAAGAACGAAAAAAAAACGTCGGAAAGAATTTTTTCATTTTCATCGACGATCAAACGAAGTTAATTTTTTTCCGATTTTGGTTTTTGTCACTCATCCCATTTTTAGACATACAAAGAAAAAAAATCAATAAAATTAATTCTCATAAATAAATCAACCAACCCAATCCTCTAAAATTTACTATCGTTTATAAAAAAAATCACAACATCGCACCCGGTAAAAAGAAAAAGAAAAAATATCTAATCCTCGCGAAAACCGCGAGAGCAAAATAACGACCGGCGAGTTTTTCTCGTTCGCACATCGACGGAAATCCCGGAGGGTTACCAAAATTTTGTTAGCAACTATGCATCACGCAGAGGCTTCGTTCCGAAATCCCGAAACTGGAAGAGAGCAAGAGGGGTGTAGGAATCCATAACTCACTTTTGGTTCATCTCATGCTCGCTCTCGAATTCCATCGCGTTTCCGAACTGTACACAGCGCGATGCTCTTGTTGGTACTGCCGCTGTGCCGTGCCGCTGGTGCCCAGATTTGAGGCAAAGTTGCGTGAAGCATACGCGAACGAGCGATGTACCTAAACCTCTGCCACGAACGGTCGTTGAACTTTTCGAAACCTTAAAACCGAGTTTTCGGCGCAATGCTCTTTCGTACGTTATACTCGCCGTGCCTTAAGCACATTCACACACACTCACACCCACATATACGCTTGCTCTTGCACTTACACTCACACTCATGCCTTTACAGTCACGGTCGCACTCGTGCACTTACACGCATTCACGCATTTTCGCAAGAATGAATTTATTCATGCTCCTATTTACATCCATAAGTTCTCTCTCACTCCCGCGCGCACTCGTACCCGCACACTCGCACTCATGCACTGACACTCATGCGTTCACATTCACTCACCCACACAAACACGCGGTTCCGCACTTGCACTCGGATTTATTTGTCCCCCTCTTCACAGCCACACTAACACTCGCACTCACTTGCACTCGCGCACACTTACGCACTAAAACACAATCACTCGCACGTACATGCGTCGTATAGTGTTCCAAAAAGCGCGGGTGCACCAGCCCTTACGCACGTGCACTCGAATTTATTCATACTCCCATTCATACCCACACCAACACACCTCACTTTCACTCCCACTCGCACTCATACCCACAAGCTTGCACTCTACGCACATCGACGCACAGAGATACAAACACTCGCACTTGCACAAGTCGCATGATGTTCCGACGTGCTAATGCATCCCATTATTCGGGTTGCTCGGCCGCGGTGCAAAGGTTACAACGGTTCTGAGTGCTAGCACGTGTCAGTACAGACGATATCGGAAACGAGGTTGTCCACTAACCAACCCCCCCCCCCCCCCCCCTCCGCCCTTGGGAACCGGTGCGAGTGTCGTCGGTGACGGCGATGTTTGACGGTGGTGAGGAGGTGGCTCAGCGGTCCGGATTTCGTGCGTTAATTGAGTTAATTTGAGGCAAAACCCGCGGTGGTCGTGGCCACACGTGAACGCATTATTCGTTATGACCATCAGGCTCCATGTTCGATAATCGATAACCGCTGGTATGCGAAAACCGAAAAGAAAGTAAACCGAAACGCGTTATAAGTTACCGCATGCTTGTACCAACGATCCTTCTACGGTAAACCATGAAACGATGTAAACGAAAAACAAAACCGATACACCATAAACCAATCTTGGAGTTTTTTGTTGTTCTTTCCACATTGGTGATCTTTTTTTCGCTTTTTTCAAGGTGGTTGCCGTAACGAGGTTGGTGAGAAAAAGAAGAAAGAGAAGCAGAGGCTGCGGGTCTCTCGGTACGGCGGGTTTTAGGGGGATACGGCTGGAGTTGCCGTAAATATTTCACACCCGTGTTTCTATTTTCAACAAATCCACACTGAACTTTGAATTTCGTCGGATTTCAAAAGTCGTGCGAATTTGATAAGATTCTGTCTACATTCCAATTCGATTAATATTTTACAATATTCAGTCTACAATTTTTTGTTGTTGCACGGACGACATTTTCGTTATTCGTTGCAATTACGGACGTCATTCTGAAATCTCGAAGAACCCTTTCGCGGAATGTTTCAGAACTTATTGCACGAGACTACGAGTGAGGTCCGAAGCTTCTCGACATTGAAAAAAAAGAGCGAGGAAGAAACGAACAACGAAAGAGAGAAGAATAAGAGCGAAGAAAGGCCAAGTTTTCGAAGAAAAAGTATTGCGAGTAGCGAAGTGAGGGTTCGTGCGGTTTTGACGATGTCTGGTAATCGCGTCGCTCGTTCGGAAATAATTTGACGGCAAGAAGGCGACGTTGAGGTCGATAGCAGCCGTTACAACCGCCGAAGCATAGTTGAAAGAGCATTGTATGCGTGTATGTGTGTGTGTGTGTGTCGGGGGATGCTGCGAGAAGGAGGAGAAAGAAGAGGCAGAAGCAGTTTGGATGGACAGCAGCGGAGATAACTAAAGAAGTTGCCGGAGAGAATGGTTAGGGAGATATATATATACGAAAGTTGTCGGAGAGATGGACCGCGAAAGGACAAGCTCCTTTTGCTTGGACCGTAGAAAAAGGGCTGTGAGACTATATTCCGTCACGAAAAATAATCAGTCGCCCGAAAAGAGCGAACGAAGCCATTGGCGAAGAAAGAGTCGAAGAGGGATGTTCGACGTGTACCGGCCACGGAGGGTTGTCGGATGCTGCGGCGGGGCCGTAGTCGATAGAAATCAAAGTTTCCTCAGACTTCGGAAGAGAGGGTGGGAAAGAGAGAGGGAGGGAGAAAGCTCAGACGCGGGGTTGCAGGTCGGTTAGGATTGACTGGAGCGGGATCGCGGAAGGTATACCGAATTGGTGGAAAAAAGAGAACGGGACGGAAAAGACACGGAAAAGTAAAATGGTAGAGAGGCAAGAGAGAAAGAGAGAGAGAGAGAGAGTGAGAGGAAAGGAGGCGTCTGTCGCGACGAGTCTTTTCAATTAGCTCGAGGAAAGATGCTGCTAATCGGGGCAAATACGAAACGAAGGACCAGTTTCACTGTTGTTTGGGTTGGTGGTGATGGCGGTGCTTTTGTGATGCGAAAACTTGCTGTAGGGTAATGTTAGATTAACTTCTAATACTACTACCGAACAAATACTATTACATATCTCATTGACGATTTGCTTTAGTCCTACACATTGTTACGAATACACATAATACATGTTTCTATGATATTATATTATATTATTGTATACAATAATTTTGTCTAAGCTATGTTTATACAAGTACAATACGTGTACCATTATAATTGATATAAACATAGCTATATGCCGTCATTATATGCAATAAAATATAATTTTTCAAATTGTTTTGTGTTCATTTGAGGCTACAATGTATCAGCTTTCCACACGGACGTCGAAAAAAAAACCACCACAGCCTAATAAATATATATATGTGTATCCATGTGGATAGACTCAAGGACATGCAATATTTGCATAGTCGTGGTGTAGTAAGTATCGATAATGCTACAAATACGAATACATATGTACGGATATGCATATAATATATATACATCTTCGATACTTTCCACCCCAAAACTCGCAACGATGGCGTCGAGAGCCGGTCGGCATAGTTGAGGACGACAAAGTCGATCGGGCCTTGACTGGCGTCCTGGCCCCTCGTCGCCGAATTCTCCGCTTGCGGGTGAGCGAAGTTTGTACAGTCTCGCGAATTCGGCAACAACTTCGTCCCGTTGCTTTAGGTTAGTGAATGTGCGAAGAGGCGAATTACGGGAGAAGAAGGAGCGAGAGAGACAACCCCAACCGTTTTCCTCACGAAGATAGCGTACTGCTTGGTTTTCTCTCTTTACTCACCACCAGCCCCCCCCCCCTCCCCCCTCCCCTTCCGGATCTCTGAGCCCAGACGTCGACCAGTCTCCGCTCCTGGAGATCGCTTACTCGTGCCACGAAGTCGATGCTTTTGCTTCGTTGATGCTATTCGTTACCGAGGTGCCTGGCTAAAACGGGGAATTCAACACTCGTGAAACATTCGAGATCAAAAGATCTTTCGACTACCAACACCAGCGCCTCCTCACCTCCCCTCCTTCACCGACCTCCGGCATAGTTGCGTGAATTTGTACGGTAATGCGCGTTCACGAGGTTGACCAGGCGCTGCTGGCTATTTGCTGCGATGATTTTAGCGAGGTCGACAGATCTCGTTTTTTAAAATTTATTTTGGGCAATTTGTTTATCCCTTAACCGCTTTATCTTAACAATGATATGTTACAATCATTATAAATCGAATTTGGGGAATGAATTGAAGAAAATGTAGAGAGAAATTAAGTTTTATATTAAAAGAGGTGATTAACTTATTAAATTTCTCGATGGTGATTCATTGGTACATTCTGGATCAATAAAAACGTTTCGTTGATTAAAATTTTCTCTTTTAATCTAATTTATGGAAGAAGATCGCACAATTGAGCGCAAGCCGAGTTTTCTTCGCTTCGAATTAAGAAGAAAAGGAACGCTGCAGAATAGTACGGAGTGAATTATAAATTTTCTCCGTTCCAATCGAGAACTCTGCCGAATCGATTGCGCGCAGTCTATGGAACTTGAAAAAAATATTTCCTCCGGTCGAAACAATTTCTTTCAGGATAACAAAGGTGATTCTTTATTTATCACCAAAGCCTCGCTTCATATAAACTTTCTTATTGAACAAAAACAATCTTTCAAAGCTAAAAATACGAAAAAAGGCCGTAGCTGTATATATTTTCGCTCCCAAAAGTCAGTGCGACTTTCATCAAAAGCAGCAAAAGTCTCTTTCGAATGCTCGCGCAACAATGCTCCCACAGCTCCGATTTGAATAACGAAAGTTCATAAGTCAAATAACCGGGAAAGAAGACGGGAAAAACCAAGCGACGATTGGGACGAAGAAAAATAAAAGAGTAACCCGAGGAGAGAAACACGAGAGAATCATGGGGCCCCTTGCGCAGACCGGTGGAGGAAGAAAAACCATTCAAGTAAACGACCGTCCCGCTTTGGACTTGAGGACTACGCGCGAAAGAATCAAGGCAAACAATTCTTTTTTTTTCTTCTCCGTGGGGACCGTTTGACTGGATTCTCTCGTTCAATGGCCTGGCTGCAGTTTTGCCTCTGGTTCCCGACCCGAACGTCCTGCGAGGTCGCCTCGGCGTCACGCCGTGGTCCCCAGCACTTCGTCGCTCATTCCCAGTTCCTCGCCGTCCAAGAAGAGAACGAGAGAGCGAGAAAACGGAAAAGACGAACGAGTGAGAAGAACGAAGTCTGTGACCCCCGTGGGAGCCGCGAGTCCATCGAGGGTCCACTTCCACCGCTCAAGATGGCGCTGAAAGCGCGAGGTTCGTCCGAGCCACGGGAGGGAGGCACAAACCCACCAATTGGGATCACGGAAAAAGCTTGAACTTTTTTTTTATGACGTGTCGGGTCGACGACGTGACGTAAATCGTTACCGACGTACGGACGACTCTGTCGTTATTAGCTTTAGCGTTTAGCGGACGGTGCGGGACGACGACGGATGACGACGATGAGTAACGCGAGAGTCGGCGAAGGTTAAACAAAACTCGCTAACTCGACGAGAAGCAGCGGGAACCGTGAAGGTAATACGACTCGGTGGAAACCCGCCGTATACACACACATACACGCACGCACCACCGGATTGGGCTGCACGAAGGGGTTGTGCAACGGTTGTGCAATGTACACCCGAAGTGCGGGGGCATACGTCGAGGATTCGGGACACCAGCGCCTCCGGCGGGACGCTATCGAAGCTCATACGCAGCGGGTTGAAGCGTCGTCCGAACGAAAATCGTTTGAGACACTGCCAGACATCGTTCGATACGAGAAGTGACGTAGTCGGAGCTGGTATCCACACACACACATAACGCTGGGTGTTCCGTTTACGGTTTTCAGTTTGACGAGCATTAAAACGAAATTCGATTGGAGAAAATAATAATTTTTCTATGGAAGCCTCGGAATTATGAGACGTTAGGAATTACGGGATTACGATTGGCCTTCGCAGTACGTTCGGGGAGCTGGGGCCAATCGTAGCTGCCGGTTTTAGCACATGCGCTTTGGAGTAAGGGAATCGATGGGTATAATTTTGGCAAATTGAACGGCGCAATAAGGATACGGATCCTACACGTAGAAAGCATGAAAATCGTATTTATTCTACTGTAACCTCTGCCCTCTACTATTGCACAAATAATGTTGCATAATCAATGATGAATGGAATTTTTTTTAAATGTCATTGATGGGCTTATTTATTTTTAGTTGCTCAAAATTTCGCATCAGGGGCCGGAATCCAAGTGAGATTTTCACGGGTTTGACATTTTTATCGATCTTTAGAGATTTTTCTAATGAATGATGGCGTATTCATTTAGTTCTTTATGTCTACGAAATTATATTATTTAGAAGCAAACGGTAATAAGGAGCTCCAGTGTCGAGCCTTCGTTTCTAAAAATCGTTCAACGTCACAAGAATGACACGATAAAATTTGTCCCAATCCCAAATAAGAATCACTTCAATACATATTTTCAAATAAATGTCTTACTTTCATAGGTACAGACCAATAAATGATCGGTGCCCGAATTAAACGACGGATCTCGTTGCATAATATATCTAAATATGGACGTTTTACGTAGCGATGAATAAGTTAGATAGCCGAATGGAAGATATTTGAAGCGGTCGATTATTAGTTCGAGAATTAATCAATTCGTTTCATTCCATCCATGAAGATTCCCCGATGAATGTCTAAAAATATGAATCATCAATAGACTATCTGAATAAATAATCTAATAAAAAGCTTTCGATATCCCAAAATATGAAAGAACATTTAATCTACATATAAGATGTAGAATTTCGTCGTGATTCTTTAATAATTTATCGATTCAAATGCCCGCATCAAGATTCCTGAGATAAATATCTGAAAACCTTTTACAGTGTAATCAAATAAGCAGATTTTCAGTCACCAACCAAAAACCCATATACATCAACGGACGTGCGATTCATTTACTCAAAGCAAAAAATACATATATTTTTTTTAAGTTCCTCGGAGCCACTTCCGGTCGTGAATTTTCTCGACCAGTGATTTCCGAGTTTAATCGAAACGCAGTTGCGAAAGTGAACCGCAGTGAAGCGACTGTGGGACGCATTATGTCGGCGCGGGGCCAGGAAGGGAGGTCAAAGGGAAGCCGCGTTAGAAGTAGCAGCAGCACCAGCAGCACCACCGGCAGCAGCAGCAGCTAACGTACGTAATTCCAGGGTAATGAACCGCATGGCGCGGCGCGGCGATAATGAGTCGACGTAACGAATATTTATACCCCCCGAGCGAGCACTAGACGAGGCAGGCAGGGAAAGGAACGATAGACCGGGAGGGAGAGGGCGAGAGAGGAGAGGGAAGGGACGGGAACCCGCGACCAGACATTGCTCATTGTGCTATCGACCCTGTTATCATTTACTATACTCGAAAACAAACGATTCTCTCTCTCTTTACCATTACTCTCTCACGTTTCCTCCCATTCTCTCTCTTTGCCTCTCTCTTTGGTGGAATAGCCTGGCTCGAATCTTCTATTAAGCGAATTATATGTATTATAGGAATTATTATAATTAATACTATTATTAATATTATTATCATTATTATTGTGATAGTTATCAATATTATTTTTATTATTATTATTATTATTATTATTATAAATTCATCGAAATTTGTATGTTCTGTTTTCGTGTTGAATACTTTACAGCACGATACTTTTAAGGGGCTTCAGCCTCAGAGTACGAAATAGAACTGACTTCCAGTTCTTTTTTTATCTCTCTTTCTCTCTCTTCCCGTCTCTTATTTTCTATCTGTAACAACGTTATCTCGCAAGAAACGAGGCCTCGCTGGAACCCATCGACTTGGAGTCTTTACACTCGACAGCAACGTCGGCTTCTCTCCCTCTCATATCGCCGTGACTTCGAATCTCCATACTTCAAGAAAAAAAAGAATGAAAAAAAAAAAATGCATAAAATAAAATAAACGACGCACTCGGAACGTAAATGGGCACAGTGTTTCACGGAAAGAGGCTGAGAAGGCCATTGAGTGTTTCGACGAAGCGAGATTATAAGCTTCTAAGAGTATCTTCTCGGGCGTTTCGAGAGAGCTTGGTTGCATGATGATGAATGAGGATCCAAACGGCACTCGAGTTCTGGGATTTCTCATGTATTTAACCCCATGGAAAAATCATTCGAATTAACATAACAAAATCATTATAAATAACCGTTGTACAGCTACGAGAATTGTAGATTGAAAATTATTTGAAAAACAAATAATCCCGAATTATTGTAAACAAAGAAAAAATGATAAATTATTCTATGATACCCATATTTAATTTTTTTCGTCGAACTCGGTCGTGGTTGTTCGATGAAATGAACATTCGCAAATCAATATCCCGTGGCGAAAGAATTTTCTTCGTATGATTACGATCACGAGCGATATTAAAACATTGTTATCAGAAATTAAAGTACATATAGGATTGGTAAATTCAAATAGAAATTTTGGTTACAACGACGGACGTGACAGCGGCACATGAGCTTCGAGTAATAAATACGATGCAACTGCGTAGCCTGGAGAGAACGCCGTACAGAAACGGGTAATCTAATCACCCACCTCTTCGTCGTTGTCTCGACGTGTTCAATAATATCCGTAACCGTTTGCGGGGTTTGGGTGCGTCAGGTACGTCAATGAAGAAGCCCACATAGACCGTCACTGAGACGTTGTGTAGGCACAAGCCCGTGAGCCGGATCGACAAACCGAAGCCAAGAGCGAACACCATAGCCGCAATATGCATATGTAAGTGGAGTCGTCATCGACGACAATGCGACGATCGTAGTTTCTGATTGTCAATGCGTGGATGCGAGTTGGGGAAGACCCAGTCGCACAATCGAACTTGATGCCTCGTCCTGGCTGCGAGATCCTACTCGTATAAGTACTCTGTCTGTGGATATTATTTATTTTGTATACATGGGTGGGTCCACCGAATAGAGTACCGTCTTTCGGCTTTACTATCAGCGATCTTTTTGTTACTTTGAGAAATGAAAGTCTCCATCGAGAAATGAACTCTCAATTTTTTTCAGATTTTTTCCTCGGTTATTTGCGCTGTAATTGTATGTGTCATTTTGTGAATTTATCATGTTCGCTTTCATTCACTTCTGAATGTTTTTATAAGAAAACAAAATTAGTATTGATAAGGTTTTTCAGGTAAAAAAGGCTCAGGTTTTCGGAAAAAAATTAAAATACATTTTTGGGCCTTAAATAATTACTCGAAATCGAATTTGAAATATCAAAGTCGATTTTTTGACTAATGTATATTTTAAAAAAAAGTTTCGATATTTTTTTCGAAAAGCTGAGGTAATTTTACATAGATTATGTAGAGATTATGTTGGGATCTCTGTGATTTCTGTAACAAATTCCACCTTTTCGACATTGTTTCAATTTCATCCATGTATATCAAAATTCTACTTTTCGAAAAAACCAATTGCTAATTCTCGAAGACTCAAAGAATGCTTCGAAGTTTTTTCCATTGGAAAATATGGAAAACTCTTAATTGGAGCACAACTTTTGGCGCTTGGGATCGAGAGAACTTCGTGTGACCGAAATTCTAACAAAGCGGATATACGAACTGCATACATATATACGTATATGTACACGAAAGTGCTGGCAATGACCGAAGGGGTTGAAACGCAAGCGCGACCGTACGACCCTTGGGTTATGCCGGGTTGATGTGCGGCCGCAGCCAATACGTGACGAGTATTTGGGAGGATGTAGGTCAGCCAAAGCCGGAAGGGCGTCCCACGTCGGTGCGGATGCTCCACTCATTGCCTGGACCCATCGCGCATACACGTATGTATGTATGTACAGGTTTGTGACTGTATATTTGTATTGACTGTGTTTCTGTACACCTACGAAGTACCGGACTAGTTACCGGGGCTGCTCATCGACGGCGGAGATCACACGTGCTATCGCTCGGGCTTATGATACACGTATCATCGAAGCCCGGGATCAAATGATACGGAAAGTTATCGGGACAGTGATAAAAAAATGTCGCGCTGGACATTTTTGAGAAATGATTCAACATTGTGTAGAAGGTTGTTCGGGCTCAATTAAAGGGCCTTAGTTTAACAGGATATGTATGAGTTTTTTTTCAATTTGTTTGGTAATTTAGTGGTCGTTGATTTGAAGTTGGGGGAGGTCTCATAATTAAATTCTCTAGCTGATATATATTATATTTAAAATATAGTTTGGTTGTGCTAGGAGGTCGAGAGTGGTTGGGTTAATGTTCGGTTGAGGCAGAGTCACGATTATACATTTAGGAGTTTTAAAAATCGAGGTTTTGTCCTGGTTGGTACGCAACGGAGATGAAGAGTGAGCTGTACGTCCGGGGTAGAGGTCGAGGGGGTGCATACGTGAATGAGAGGACTTTACGAGTTGCCTGCGATCCGAGGATCGGACCGAGGATGGTCCGAGCCCAGGTTAATAGCGTCAGAAGCATTTGTCCCTTTTCATCCAACGCGTTTTATTGGTCTTGAACCGTGTGGAATGGCTAACTACCCCCTTGGTCTGTGCAGTGTGATGGCAGGGAGGCAGAAATTATGAGGGTGGAACAGATCGCGCAGGTCTCTGCGTATTACGCTTACGTTCATCCGGGCTTCCGGTTGAGCATGATTCCGGCCCGATAACACGGCAGAAACGATGACTTCGTCGATGCTGTTGTCATCGCCATCGTCATTGTCGTCATCGACGTCATCGTCGTCGTTGTCTACACTCGACGTTAACGAGCTTCGATCGAGACCGACCGACTATCTCGTACATACGTGTGCCATATGCTGGAGCCCAGAGAGATATTTTTAGTCCACAATGACGCGTTTTTTATTTGCGTATCGAAGGACAAAAAAAATGTGGCGAAGAAAACGCGTTTTTCAATTTACTATTAAAAACATTATATCAGATTTTTTCTAATGGTATTATTTGTTATAAAACATCCATTTAGTATTTGGAAATAATCGCTATCCTTTAATATTTACCGCACCGTGTATTACAGTACGGGCACAACCAAAGTGCTGAAAAATAATTCCATTTGCATAAACCAAATATTCAACTATGCCAAAAAGACGATCAATCCTGCAATTAATTATTTCTCGCCAGGAAATTATTTCTTTATTTTTATTTCGAGATGAGATGCACCAGTAAGGAAATGAAAATAAAAAGAATTTTATTAATTTCAATTTCTAATCAGCGATATTTTCAAACAAGTTTTTTTCTCGTGTTTTTTTTCTAACAATTTAATTGGAATGATCAACGTGAGCCGAGTGCAAATATATAGCGAGGGTAATATTTTGACTGTTTGAGTCACCACATCGCCCGCCACCTTCTGCTGCAGGTGCAGCTAGCTTCCGGAGATACGAGAACGATGTATACTGGCTTCTCTCGGAGAGTATCTTGGTCTATCTACCAACTGCTGTGTTCCTTCTACATGGCCTTTTGTTTCGGTATCGATGTCGGTAGAAATCGATTGTTCGTCGGTGCTGCCGCTGCTGCTGCTGCCGCTGTTCTCAAGGAAAATTAATCGCACTTGGCAGGAAGACAGTCTGTACGATACTGGCACATGCGAAACCTCATCCATCTCGAATTCCCCAACGATAATACTACTCGAACGCTTCTGCAGCTGTGCAACTTCAAGAGGGTTGAATCGAGAAAACTTTTCTCACAATTACTCGGTGAAATATATTTTCTTTTTTTTTTTTTTTCAAAATACTTTCGGTCTCTCCTCGACACTGGAGTCGCTGTATTATATGGATTTTTCGCTTGATCGATTCGCTCCGCTGCTTTTTTGTTGAAAAATAATATTTTTCTTGAGTCTTGTAACAACGCGCTTAGCACATCATCTTGAGTTGATTTATTAGACTTGAACGCTGGCAGAAGAGAGTACTTTGGAACGATTTAGCTATCTCTCTCGTGCCTATGACAGCCCAAGTGAGACGGAACGACATGTAACCCTTCTTAACACTCAGCGGTCACACTTCGGCAGAATTTCATAATCATAACGAGGGATAATTCGGACCCCAAGCTCTGAATATTATCATACAAATTAGTTTTCGTTATTTCGGAATTTGAAAAACGTTAAAATATCCTTCAAGTCTTGTAGAATCAGGACCAATTAATTGTTTCTAGAAATAAAAATTCAAACATAGTTTAAAATGAAAGTTTTAAGAAAAATGACATAAACGTGACGTTTTTACAAAATTAATAATCATTTTTGAAAATTGAATATTATACTCTGCGATAAGAATTGTCGTGACAGTGCTCAAAAAAATACATTTATTTAAAAACACAAAGATAATATTATTACATTACAACTAATTCGACCGAATCATGAAAGCAACTCGAATTATTATTATTATTTTTATTCTGCGAAAATTCTGAATCCTACAAAAGTTTGCCTCAAATAAAAACGTAGAAATGTTGGGTCCTCTGAACCCCGTTGAAAATTCAATTCGATACCGATGGACTCGAGTCCATTGTAACCTACTAGAAATGAATATAAACCTTGAACCGTATTTTCTCGAATATATTGCATCCTAACAGCTGCACATTTCTATATTCGTCTACGATGTAAACAAATAATAAAAACAAAAAATATAAAAAACAAGCGAGTACCGCATACACATATTTTTATTCGCGATAGTCGCCGGCCCCGGAGGTCTCGGTACGTGTAACAATGTAACCGGCTGTTTGCTGTTCGGAAAACGGCGAGAGTGCGCGCAAGGAAAACCGAGCGATCGAGAAGTGCGAGCATGAGAAGGCCCACACGAGCTTTCAAGCACGCCGCGGCGTGTAATGGTAATGTTGTGTACCTGTCAGCGCCATTGCGACAACGTCCCTTCGCTTGCACTTGCACGTCGACGCGTGGGGAAACTCTCGATAATGGATTTATCCGTTATCTGTGCCCGTTCTCTTCCTCGATGGCCTCTTCCGGTCCACTGCAGTATTTCTGGTGACAAGATCAACGCGTCGAATCGCAACAAAATTTTTCGCCAGCTAGGCTCACGTGAAAAACGAAACTCTATAATAATAATAATTATTATTATTATTATAAGAATAATAATAATTAGCAGAAAATAATATTTTGGGAATAATAATGATAAAAATAATTATAATAATAATAATAATAATTATTATTATTATTGATATTGATATATGATTAATCATTATTATTATTATTGGGTATAAAAAATTTCTAGATGTTTCAATATTTTTTATATTAAAAAAATCATCGTCATGTGGACTATGTAATAATTGATCATTTTGTTCCAGCCATTTTTTTGGTAACATAAAACAATCTACATCTAATCGGAAAATGTATTGAATTTCAAAATGTGTGAATATTTCCGATATTCCAATCATCGTAATGAAAAAAATTGAAGCTCATGCAATAATCATTCGACGATCGCTCCACTGAATATCAGTATTATTGGTCATCGACATATATGAATAAAGTTTTATATGCAGTTTTTTTTTTTTGCACGGCACGAATGGGAATTCCGCGAGAAGCGAGTCGAACACGGTAGTAACATTAAAATTGACGTAACGTTGATTTCAATTTACATCATCGGAACATTGCCGGTGCATTTTCAACCAATAAAATCCGTTGCGTGAAACATTCCTGTTGAATAAAATGTCGCATGAAACGGAAATTACGGCAAAAAAAAATAAAATAGAGGTTGGAAAATAGTGACGGTTAAAATAGAAAATCGAGAGCTTTCGATATATTGATAGCCGGAGATAGGAAAAGCTTGGAAAGTGCCAGGGGTGGACTTGCATGACAGTGACGGCTTGATTGTGTTTTATTATACATACACGCAACAACATTTTCCATAACGAAGACCGCTCGGAATTTCCAATTGTCAATTTTCCCTCAATTCCATCGTTCTGTCCCTGTCCTGTCGATTCTTATTTTTTTATTTATCTTTTTCTGCCTTCGACTATGCACCCGGAGATCGTCATACATATATACAAATACATCGTATATACATATATATTTTTTTTCACAAATGTTCGCCGGTTCAATGTTAAAATACACATATTGTTGTGTTTTTTTTTTTTCATTCTAACGATCAGGACGAGAAAATGGCTGGCCAGTTCATTCGCTCAGCGGCGTACCAACCTTTCGTCTCACCCCGCCGGCCTGACAACCCCAAAAACCGGATTCAACTTCGGAGTGGCAGGTTATTTTCGCGCTTCTGTCAAGAAGAACCCGGTGGGTCCCCGCACCGGCCCCGAACACGAACGCGGATGAAGCTCTGGCGGAAGAAATAAAACAACCCCTCCCCCCTCCTCCTGCCCCTAGTGCGGTTCGCCGAGGGCTGCTGCGAGAATAGAGCCGAGAACTTCTGATTTACCTTCGGCAGCGCTAAAAACGGGCAGTTGTTACCTCTCCTTCTCTCTCTATAGTCCTCTTCCTCTTCGTTATTTTTTTTTTTTTTTTTGCGCCATTCGGAGAGAACGCATTTTTCATTAGAATACAACCCGCAGCATATGCATATAGTATAGACATTATATTCCATCCCATTCGCGGCCGCCACTCTCGTATTTCTGTTGAAAAATTCGAACCCGCGGATTTATCTGCGTCGGAGTGGTTATTTGGCAGCGTGACGTGGAGAACACAATGGGTCATCGAATATTTGAGTGACGGAAGGATTTTTATAGTAATAATACTAATGATAATGATTATTATTTTTTTTTTCAATATAATATTTTAATATCAGTTAATAATAATAATAATAATAATAATAATAATAATAATAATAATAATAATAATAATAATAATAATAATAATAATAATAATAATAATAATAATAATAATAATAATAATAATAATAATAATAATAATAATAATAATAATAATAATAATAATAATAATAATAATAATAATAATAATAATAATAATAATAATAATAATAATAATAATAATAATAATAATAATAATAATAATAATAATAATAATAATAATAATAATAATAATAATAATAATAATAATAATAATAATAATAATAATAATAATAATAATAATAATAATAATAATAATAATAATAATAATAATGATATTTAGAATTATTAATTATTATTATTATTATCATTACTATATTATTATTAAATAAAATAGTCAGTTTGATCGGAAACCACTTTTGTTTATCGCTAACTTTGAATCAAAACTCAAATTTTTAACTATTAATCAATCAATACTAACCCAATTAAGATATATCAAGAAAATACGGAAAAAATGAATAAATGAATATATAAATCCCAACGAATAAAATTAATCCCGTCCAGACTTCGTTTGAACAACAATAATTCAAAATCGAAATACTTCGCGATGGTTGGCAAACCCACGTCGATGGTCCAGTGACTTTCGCCAGAATCCATCAATGGACAATACGTACAAAAAACCACTCCAAGACTAGCATACGTAACGTAACGTGTACTTTGCTCAAATATTTGAATAGCACGTAACTACGTAGTCGCTCATGGAAGTGTCCTCGGGACGATGATCAAGAATTCTGCGGTCAGTCGTCCGTTTCGAAGACCACTTTGAGTTCATCCGGGCGGAGAGTCTGTTGAAACAGCGCGCTGGGTCACTCGAACCACCGAGCTTTTCCACTTTTGCCATTTTACTTCTACCGATGGTGGTGGTGATGATGGTTTTCGGTGGTGTTGGATATTATTAACATTCTTGATGAAACTTGATATCGCGGTCGACTTAATGACCTGGCTAGTGGCTAATAGACTCTACACACGAGGTACGGTGTAAAAGCTCGCGGAGGACGAAGGCGGTAAAGACGATGAGAAGCGATACAGGAAAGCTGCAGCAACAGCGGCAGCAGCAGAAGGATGAATCCTGCACCCTCACCCTGGGTTTCTAATTAACCGTCGAGTGCAAAGCTGGGTCGACTCTGTACTGTGGGTAAATTCGTTAACCGTTCTCACCCTTTCTCCGCCCCCTGCCCTCGGCGCCACTCCGAAAGCGCCTTCGTCGTTTTCTCTCGGTCGTACTTCAGGAGAAAATTCTTGTGAAAAACAGAACTAAGAGCCGGCAAACTGAGTCAGGAAAAAAGAATTTAAATAAAACAGGATTTAAAAAAATGGAAAATTATAGACTTCGGTTGTAAGCAAGTTTAACGGACAGTGATGTTGTACTGCGCGAAACTATTTATGCGGAAGCTTTCTCCGATGTTCTTACGTGCCTTCGGTTTATTTCGTTTTGTAATTAATTTTTTCTTCTTTTATTTTTATCATCCGGTGCTGCTCTCGTTGATATTTCTGTAACTAATGGTACGAACAAACAGTCGATAATGTGGAAGTAACTTCCGGGAAGTAATTACGTCATAATGAAGGTAAATATGAAGGAAGGATAATTTTCTTATTGGAAAAATAAATTTATGACACGTTCACCTTGATCAGGAAGTTGAGAAACTTTTTCTCGTGCTGTTTATTATGTTATTATTGCTTATTAAATTATTTATAAAAGTCTCAAAGAATAATTTTCGTATCGGCAAAATAAATTTGTAATACTAACGCGTCAAGCAGGAAGCACGAAAACTTTTTCCCATGATGCTTGTGCGATTGCTGTCGCCGCGAGGTTGTTTTGGATGAGTTGTACGCGAGGAAGCCGAGGCAAGTTGAAAACGTTTGACCGCAGAACGATTCGCGGTTGGAAAATACACAGAGACGGGCGAGAGTGGCAGATCACGTTGCTGCAGGTGATCCTACAGCGTCGAGGATTTTCCAGAGGGACCGGAAGAAAAAAGCATACCGAGGGAAGCACGGTTGGAGTGCGAAAGGGCAAAGCCATTACAGGAGGCAGCGATTCCCAGGACAGCCGTAGGTCAGTTTCGAGACGACCGGGAAAAAGGATCAATCCTTTTTCTTGCTGAGCATCGGGGTCGTTTAATAGGAAATCTTTTTTTTCCCACGATAGTTACCTTCTACACTGAGAAAAAAATATTTTTTGGAATATGTATGGTTTCAAATATACGAAAAAATTTTTTTTCAACATTTTTTCGATTTCACGTCAGTTAGTCAATAAAGAATACGAATTTTCGAATGAATTATTAATGGTTCTATTTTGGAATAAACATTTTAAAAACCTTCAAATGCTTCTGAAACCCAAAACTTCGAAATTCAACCATAAAAAACATCTCAGCGACGATTTTCTCGAGTTTCGATACACCGTTATCGCGCCTATAATTATTTATTACCTGTTATGAGAAACAATTGCGTTGGTTCAAGAACTAATAAATACGAATTTGGATCAAATTAATCGAATACCCACAAGACGACGATTATACGATCCCGTAATACCGTCTGTGCGACGTGCTTTGCCACACAACCCATGGCCGTACCTGCGATTCACCGGGGGTTGGGGGGAAGGAGGAGGGGCGTTGGTAGAGCGAGCTTACGTGCTTCTGAAGCAGCCGGTCATTATCGGGGAAAAGGAATTATGCACCAGAGAATTTCCACGAGCCCGCATAGACTCGCCCGGTATATTTTAATATCGTTTTGGCACGATAACACGGTTTTACGATAAGGCTGTAACTCAACCGTGCGTATCTGTTACGTACAATCGACTAGTGAGAACGAAAAGGCCGCAATTCGATTAAATTTATCACGGAGGTTACGCCCTTTTGATCCATTCTCGTCGATGCAATTAAATATATATACGTACAGAGGCTTCGGTTGTGTTGGTTGTTGTATATATCGCATGTACGGTGAATGGTATTAAGGCCGTTCGGCGATTACACGACATGATTACTCGAGGCTTCCGGATTATCCGAATTCCGTCGGATTTGAATGAATTCCCGATGCACCCCCGGACGCATTCGACCCGGAAATTCTCATATTATCATGCATTTAATTGAACCAGATTTTTTTCCAATCTATTAGGTTGTGGAATAAATTCCCGCCGGTCATGTATTCCATTTACTTCCCGCGATTTTGTTAGGTTAATTATATATATTCCCGAGTCCTTTTCTTGCTCTACGAATATATCGGCTTCGATTTTTCGAATTAATTAATTCACGTAAATTTTCAGACCTTTAAAACGGAAGTTCCAGTAAGCAAAAAAATGTAATAATTAATTAACAAAAAAGATTCAATTATTTCCAATCAAATAAAGATTGCGAAACTCCAGATTCCGAGCTTTAATACAATCATTAAAATAAATTTGAATAAACACATATGAAAACAATAATGAATCAATAAATTATATCCAAATTTTTAAAAAATCAACAATTCACGTACTACATTCATAGAATAAAGTGTCTCGTTGACGATTATTTTATTCGCCAATAGTCGATTATCTCGAACGATGTGTTCAAAGCAAAGTAGTGTATTTTGCTATGTACATTATCCATGAATGAAACGATAAACTCAAACGGGTTATTTATACGAGTCTGTCTCAACACATCCGGTCGATAATAATTCACTGCGTTCCAATAACCACACTGCATTCAGAATGAATACGACGCGAGCGTCGAGTACGCGAATCGATGTTGTGCTAAAGAAAATAGAAAATAAAGAAAAACTCCAAAAAAAAAGTAAATAAATAAATAAAACTATACGTTAGCCTTACACGAGTTTGAAAGTTTTAATAAAATCTCGTGTACGGTCGAGATTCTGACATATTTCTCGGTACATTGGACCGGCAAATCCGGTTTTTTTTCTTTCTTCTTTCCCCGACCGACAGAACCCGACAAACTTTTTCTTACAAACACGTACATACATAACCCGAGAAAAGATCGCGGAACGAGTTTTCTAATGATCTCTCGCGGCTGCAGCTACGCAGAGCGAATAGCTCGCGTCGGAAAACCGAAGGACTGACGAGCGTGGAAAAGCATCCGGTCGATTATACGTATTTCTATGAAAAATTACTGAATAATTCATCTGCGTCCCGGACACGAGTGCATCTTCATCTCCGTATTCAACAACATCCATCATAATTCGATCTATCATTTTTACCCCCCCGCGCGGTAAAAATTTCGGCCATATTTGTCGAAACCAATTCCGGCAATAATTTCCATCCTAAAATAATAAATCAATAATCCATTATCTCGCACGAATTGAATTTAAAAAAATCTATACGAAGAAAAATTTCTTAGCCAGGTTGGAAAAATTATTTCTCGAATATCCTTGAATTCCGGGTAATGAGGCAGCTCTGAATAAGAAAAATCAAGCTAAATATATATTCCACATAATTATATCGTTCATTGTCATGCTTTTTATCCACCGAAATTAGAATTTGCAACTTTCGTTATTTTTTATACAACTGCAAATGCAAAAAGAAAAATTCAGGATGGAGATTCGTTGCTGTAACTGCATCTATTTTTAATTTTTGACTGCTCTGCCTCTCCTCGATATATATATATAGATATCTTCTTTTATTTATATGTATATATATAGCTTCCTCCCGCTAGTCGTAGAATCGCAGAAACAGATTGGCGTAGCAGTGCTTAGCATCACAATCCGAGCAAATTGACCCGCTCAATTTGAGCGAATTGGCGGGAGTCTCCCGCTGCCGACGGGTGGCTGCCGCGCCACCCACAACCACCGCCGTTGCCACCGCCGACAACAAGGACCTTCCCGAGCGTCGAGCCACGGGGTTGACGTTCGTTTCCGGTAGCGCGCGACCCCTCCGAAGACTCCAGCAGGAACACCGAACGCGAACCAAGCTACTCCGACCGAGCGAGCGAGAGTTATTATATACATATAAATATATATAGATAGATACGTTCACATATATATATGGAAATTCACGGGAGAGAAGGTGAGAGAGCGAAAGGGTAGCTTTTGTCGCTGGGGTTGGGATTCCCGAAAGCTTCCCTCGTTCGTACGACGACCGAGTACCGTGCATTGTGCCAGCTCGCACGTATTGTCGGTGTTAAAGCCAAGCTTCGCGGCCCGAATGTGAGGGGAAATATCCGAGGAGCTTTAAAGCCCGGAGAATTCTTGTGGTACCGGGTTTTGGCCACGGCCACGTCCAAACGCTGGACCTCCGACGTATGCACCACGCGGGAACGCAGAGTGCGAACGTGACAGGTTTCCCCAGAGGCCAAAGTTTCGGGCCGAGAAGTCGCGGAAAATTGAAAAAAATAAAATGAAAAACGACACGAAGTTGGGTAAATTTTCGTCCGAGTCATGAACACAGGAGGTCGCTGCTGGTCCTGCTAAAGCTGACACTCTCCGAGCTTTTGATCAATTTTAACCAAAATATTTACGAACAAATATATTCATTTAGTATTTGAGAAAATTGAGAATTTAAATTATTTTGTACGTTGAAGCATTTTTTTCTTCTTGGTTTTCGATATTTATTTTCCTCTTCGAACGAACAATTTTCAGTTAAATAAAAATCGTTAATATGATAAATTTGTGTGCCTCTGATCGACGTTCGAAGCTGAATAACTCGGAGATTAGTTTTCGGAATTGACGAGATGATACCGTTATCGAGCTTTCGATCCATAACATCCACAATCTTTCAGATTAATGAACAAACAGAAAATTCGTTAATCCGTCGAAAGTGATAGCATATTCTACATGCGGCAAACAATGGTTATGAATTATTATTATTGTTATTATTATCATTTTGTGAATCTTTCTCGTTGGCAACAGTGATCGATAATTGGATGAAACATTGTAATCCTAGGAAATTGAAATGCGCGTAATATCGTGAATAAAGTAATGACAATATTTGCTCTTGCATTAATACGACGTAGGAGAGGAGGATGGGGAGAGAGGGGAGAGTGGGCATCGTATTTTGGCACATTGGAAGCGGGATTAGTTTCATTAGTCACGTATTAACGTGGCTTAAGAGCGCGGTATAACTGTCGCCCTTTTCCCATTGCCAGCTTTAATTCCTGGCTCGCATTTGCCATCCCCTCCAATCCCTCCCCGTCCTCCCCGTTGCTGGCCCTCTCTCATCCCCGATTCACGTACGGTTCAAATGTAACGCACGTAATTACGTTAATTAGTGACGGAGCGTGCGCATCGGCAGTCGCGCACTCACACATGCACTGACACACACGGATTTGCTACCAATTTTCGTAGCCGTTTATCAATTTTCATTTTATTTCATTTTGTACTAAAAGCACGACCCACGTGTCACCGAAAGTCGACACAATTTTGTGGAGGAGGCTGTTTGTGGAATTAAAAACAAATTTATTTCTTCCGATTTCCGGCGATGACGTCGAGCTGACATATGGCGATATTTTTGGGCTTTTTACATCTTTCGCCTTAATTAAATTGCCGAGTAGTGATCAATGTTGCTCTATTCTCTCATGTGTGAACTCTTCGGGGCGTTGCTTCGAGGAGTCGAGAGGTTTGGAAAATTTTCAAACTTTCATAATTAGATAGTGACTCATATGATAATTGGAGGTAATTTTTTAGCACAATTAGAGCCTCCAGGCTGTGCCACTTCTAGGTCGGTTGCTGTCAACGGGTCTTGTTGATAACGTGCGAAAAAAAATTCATACATACATATCAATACAAAATATACATAAATATATGAATTTTTTTTTAATCAACGAATTAATTGATGAATAATGAATGAATAAATAATACATAGATCAATGAAGTAGCTTAGCTTGTAGAGAGTAATAAATAAATCTTTTGTATTTTCATTACATTTATGCATACATAGATACATAAAACATTTCGTTTCAATATTTCCCAATATATATTATATATATTAGAAATGTCGAAAACAATAGTATATTGTGTTGCAAGGGCGCGAAGTTGGCGATTCCCGCATGAATGCGAGGCTAATACGAGGCGTAGGCACAGAAGATGTCGAGGCGGTGGTTGCCGATGTCGAGTCGGAGACGAGACATCGGCAACCATCGCCGAGACATCGTCTGTGCCAAGCCGAGTGCAGGCCTCACATTCATAAGGGAATCGCCAATCGCGCCCGCGCTACACATACTATTTTTTGTCATCCTCACGTGAGAATGACACATTCTCCTACCAATTTTAGTAAGCAATGTGCTCGAACAATTGACAGATGAACAGTGCGGGAATTAAACATTCCCGCAACGGCTTCGGAAATGCGAGAATCAGGCACATTGCGCACTCAAATTGGTGCGAGAATGCGTCATTCTCAGGTGAGGATGACAAAAATATATTTTTCCTCACGACGGTCATTTGACAGCCCGGGGAGCCGTCGTAATGCATTCGATTTGTCAGCGGTCGCGAAGAGCTGCGAGAACCGATCGAAACCTCGGTCACGTACAGCTGCGCAGCTGACGAATCCGCTAAACGCGCGTTGTACGCCGAGTCGAGCTCTTGCTCGCGCAACCGAGCAGGTAACGAGGCGCATAATTAGCACCGAGCGTCTCTTAATGAAAGCTATACACCGCAGGAAACACGGAAAGGGGAAGGACGAAACGTTACAAACGGCGGCGGAGAAGGAGGAGGCGCGGAGCAGGGGGGGGAGGGGGAGGGAGGAGGACGAAATACGCCTGCAGGGGGCAACGAGGCGGCGCTGCACACATCGTCAATGATTCAGGCTCTGTTCATACTCTGTGTCATTATTGTCCACCAAAGGATCTCCATATGAATATAATCATGCATTTGTAAAGTAACTATAAGAATATACCCCAACGTGTATGGGGCATTCCATAATATCTGGAACAAGATCTAGCAATGACTTCTTCGATCCCTTTTTTTTTGTTTGTTTTAAGGTATTTGTCGAAAAGCGGATATCAATTTTTTCCAGATTATTTTAACATTTCGAATCCAACATATATATTTTTTTATTTATAAATAAATTTCTGAATTTCAATCTTGCTGCTATAAGAAAGTTCGACCATTTGAGTTGCGCTAAAAAAAAATTCATTACTATATGCACCATCCTACCGAATTATTTATTCCAATGTAAATGAATTTAAAAAAATATATAAGTAATTACATAATACGAATAATAATATAATATTTGGATTAACAAAATTAAATACTCAACAAAAAACTTAAACTGCAACTCACATACGAAGCATTAAAAATAATTCCAAGCAAAAAAATATATATTAAAATATAGTATATAATTTTTTTGACAAGTTTGTTTCATAAGTAAACAACAGAACCCATTGGAGACAGATCTAATAGCATGGACCGGTGATCGACTGGTTACGAAATGGTCCATATGCGGATGTAGCATATGCAGCGTTGGTTTACCGGCTCCGCGATTGCACGCGTCCGCTCTGTCGCGAGCACGCGAGGGCTACGCGAGTCCGCGCAATAGTCGAACCCCGCAAACGTTTCGACTGTGCAAACGTGTAATACCGAGTGTAGCGCTGAAACGCCCGAGCATTGAGCAAAGCGCGGGGTCCACGTTGTACCTACCACGAATTAGCATTAACCCGCGGGCGGGGCAGGGGGCAGGGGGAGGGGGGAGGTGGGCAAGCCGGTAGTCCAGTGGAGCTTGGTTCTGGTGCACACCGCACGGATGTCGTTTCCGGCAATGATCTCATGCCGCACTATATTCCCTAACTGCTGCCATACACCCATGCCCTATACAGACCTTATATTATATTATATTAGGGTGCGTTAAAAAGAGGCAAGGTTTTTCGATTCTCCTAGCAGTTCCTAAACTTGGAGTAGATACTATCGGGAGACAGCTGTTGAAATTCGAGCTCATTCGGAAGATGTTTTGAGGTTCCGCTTTCACGAATTCGATTTTGCCTTTCAGGGTAACGATACCTCCGGGAAATGGAAATTAAGTGCAAGATATGGCATTAAGATCACTTGAGATAGGGATATTTCATTAGAAATAATTTTTTATACAAATAAAAATCATCGAGAACTTAAGAAAATATTTCTAACTTTTTTCTTAAATAAACAATTAGTTAGCCTTATTAGTTACGTAAAATTAGTTTTATGTTGTTAAATAAAAAATAGCCTCATTCAAAGTGACCTTAACTTATTTCCAATCTCCGGAATTTTTCATCTGTCCAGAAAATTAATTGCGACTGAAAAAACATTCTTTTTCAGGTGTAAAGCAAAGGCGACATCGAATTTGTAAATGCGGACCATCTAAATATTGCCCGATTGAGCTGAAATTTCGACAGATTTCTCCTGATAGTATCTACTTCTAATAAAAAAAACTGCTAGGGGAATGGAAAACTTTCCCTGTTTTCATCCCACCCTAATACATACATGTATAGGGTGGGCCATCTGCTGGTAAACATTTTTTATTACATGTTATATTGACACTGACAGCTCATTCGCAATAAAAAAAGTGACGGAAGCAAAAGTATCACATCAGAAATATCATAGGGTCTTCTGGACCCCGAGTAACCATCGTGGTTAATTTCAATGTTCTTTTTTTTCCTTCTTATTAACAACAATTCTCGTTGGTTCAGGATTTCCGGTAGTCGTTCGAGTTCCCAGCAACGACGACTAGCGAAAGCGATTAAGATGCATCCCAAACGCTCGTTCCACGCGCTTTTCGGACTTAATTAACGACAATGAACGTCGTTTGCTCGAGTTACTGACAAACGACAGGCGTGAGTCGTCGTTCGTGACGGTTGTGTGAAAGCTTTTCTCTACTTTCGAAATTAATTGCGGTGAAAGTGACATCGGGTTCGGGCCGGAAATTTCACACCCGCAATGATAAAACGTTTCTACATTTGTATTTGCGAAATACATAGCTTCCGGTACGTTCGCCATTGCGCCCGCAATATTGTTCCGTCCGGTTTGCGACCGCGTGCGAGCCCGCAGTTATCGTCCACGACCGGTTTAAAATATATTTACGTCACTTTGATCCCCTTAATTGAGCACCGAAATAGCAAAACCCTGTGTTCGGGGATTTTGCGTTTCACAATCGTTTCTCCCTATCGCGAGGTTTAACCATTATGGGGTATTTTCCACCCTCTAACTTTGCGTTGGGGTAGATTTTGACCTGTGCAACTTCGGTATATCGTTTCTTCCATTATCCGACGCGACCAAATTGCGTTTAACGAACAAATTAAATTTTTCATTTCGCTCGAATCATTACTAATCGTCCGGGAATGTTTACGATAAATAACCATTCGATTCCTTAGCGACGAAATTCACAACGAGTAGAAATTTTAACCAAAAAAATGAATTTTCGTATTTAAAGGGGATTTTTGGGAATAACATCTAACCATTTTTGGGATGATAAAATACATATTTCGTTGAAAAATGACCTAAATATTATGTGACCATTCTACGATTTAAAAAAATGTATATTTTCAAAAATCAATGAAGCAGGATAGATTGATTAATCAGATTACTATTCCTGAGTACGACTTCAATACAATATGCGCGTTTGACAGATCGAAATAATACAGTAATTACAGTGAAATAATGTGCGTACGCAAGCGCTTACAAAGCTGTTAGAATTAGCAACACTAAAATAAAATGAATAACGTTTAAAATAAAATGACGGTGCCGCTGATCAAAATTAATCAACGAAACAAAAATAAATACGAGACTAAAAGTACAAGAAAAATAAAAATATCACGCGACTCATGTAAAAATCAACATAACACGAAACCACCATCACATAAAACAAAATAAATAACTCACAATTCAAATATAAAAAACCCCCTACTCTGTGAAAAAAATTAGACCGAACGAAAAATCATATCTCAACAATTCCGTAAAGAAATATCCGACTGGACATTCGTGTCGACGAATTATTTTCACCGCACGTGATTCGCGCCGATACAGACGCGGTGGTTGTATTTTGCGACGGCTGATAGAGAATACGAGATCCTGTTCAATCCGGAAATGAATCGCGGTCGGAATCGTCGTCGGTGAGAGATCAGCAGTATCAGCAGCACCGGCATAGAACCAGCAGGATCGCGATCGCGTCGAGTAGCGCAGCCTCCGCGAGTCGGTTGTCGGATTTACCGGTGGCTCCAACGGGCGGGACGAAGGAACGAAGGGACGGAGCGAATTAATTGCGTCCCGATCGATTTAAACGAAATTCCAACGTCATCCCGTAGCTCCGTCTGGCCGGCGCACGGCGCGAGCCGGCGTTCTGGCGGAATAATAATCGCGCGCGTGCACGTACCTAAATCCGACGATACGTTCGCGTCCACGAGTACAGTCGCACTCGGGCTCGTTGCACCGTCGTATATATACGTATGGATATAAATATCCGTCTCTTCGTTTCCGTTGGTCATTCACGCCGCACACGCGGAGCCTTCCTCTCCCCCTTACCCTCCCGCCCACGCTCGCGTGGTTCGGACGAAGGTAGATCGGTTACACAGGTACGAGTTGGCTTTCCTAATGCGGTTTACTTCGCTGACCCACCTACTAATTTCCACGTGCCACGTGCTACATTTACCAACTAACCCAAGTGCGTGATGTATAACTATGTCGATGGTTCTGCTGCTCGTGCTGCTGCCGTTGGTGCATGCTGGCATTCAACGTTGCGAAGATTTACACTCGGACGTGTATGAGGGATATATACGATACTTCGTTATGTCTCTTTAGAATCGCGTTTTGCGCACGAGATCGCGCTCGCACTCGCGTTCACAATCGCACTCACAGTTGCGATTACAATCGCGCTAAAATTCACACTTACGGGCGCACTTTAATTCGCGCTCGATCTCGCAATTATACTAGCACTCGCGGTTAAACTTACATTCGCGTTTATTCTTGAACTTGCACTCGCACTCACTCTTTCACTTGCAGTCGCGATCGCGCTCGTATTTACATTCAAACTTACGTATACTACTTACACTTACACTCGCTCACCCTCACACTCACTTTTGCACACAAGCACTCCTTTTAGCATCCGTGGTCTCCTCCTCCTTTGACTTGCCAAGGTGGCCGATCATTCTGTTCCAATTACAGTTTCATCGTTTTCATGACGATCAGTCTCGATACAGTCGATATATTGGTTTTACTGATTACTTCATGGATGTAGAAATTACAATGGGGTTAATCAAAAGAGTCCCGCCAGGGCTCGAGCATCAGATATCAAATATATTGTTCTTTTTTTGTTGTTTTTTGAGGTCGTTTGGGTTCAGTGAACTGAAAACAGCGCAAAATAAATATTTGCAACTGATTCGCATGCACGTGAAAAGAAATGTTCCACTTTTTTGTGATTAAATTTTTGATTTTCAATTAGCATCGTCGTTTCGATGTAATCGCAATCAATCGCGAGAGAACCAAAGATTCCGCTGATTGGAGTATTAAATGAAAAATGAAAATTAAAAAAATCTGTGGTCACTTTTTCGTGAACCATCGAGAATTCTGTAGAAAATTGTTTACCTGCATCGAATGGTCGACATCGATTCAATCTCGATCGAATAACAATAAAAAAAAAGCGATCGTAGCGGAGTAAATAAGTAAATAATAATAATAATAAAAAAAATAACAATAATAAAAATAATAATAATAATAATAATAATAATAATAAAAATAGTAAAAATAATAATAATAATAATAACAACAACAACAATTGAATAAATGAAAAATAAAAATAGCAGGTGAAAAGAGAAAAACGTAGACGAAAAGAAGGAAAGCAGGCGTTGCAGCGGAGAAAGGTTGTTCAGGGGGCTCGCCACGGGAATTATTTCCAAATTATCTGGCATAATCATGCTGGGCGAAGTGGCGCGGAGCGAAAAGATCTCGTTCGCTCTCGGCATCGCCGGCGTCGTCGTCGTCATCGACGTTGCAGCACCGAATCGAACGTACACGGCAGATGGGCCCGCGAGATGGGCTACGTACGCCGCGCCGGTTACGTATTATAACCCGGCGCACCGCACGGATCATTAATCAAGCCATCTCTCGTCCTTCTTTCGCTCTCACGAGCTTTCGTTATTAATCTCATCGAACGCGGGCCGATGATCCCTCGCTCGAACGTTTTTTAAACATTTTTTTTTCTCATTTTCATTCTATTTTATTTTTGTTTTTTTTTTTAAACTGCTCTCGTTCTTTCGGTCTCGCTGTTAATATCTCCGATGCTCGGCTGTTCGCGTACAAGCCAAGTGGGTTTGCCCGTTCGGTGATAGATATCCAAGCTATCGAAGAGAAGTGCGATACGAAAATAGTTATCTTAAGCTCATATAGTCTCTCATTTCGAATTTGAATCGTTATTTTTTTTTTCACTTATTTTTTGGTATTAATTTTTTTTTTGCAATTAACGATCCCGTGCGAAAAATTATTGCACGTGACTATAAATTCATATTCGTTAGTTTATAGTCATTGAAGAGATCGGTTTGCAATTCTTTTTTTTTTTCGTACCAGCATTCAGACAACAAATTTCGGTGTCGGACAATTTTGGATTAGAGTCTTTCCGTGTTTTTGTCAATTGGAAAGAATTATTCAGCAACTTCGTTATCTTTATAAAGTCGAATCTTTTTGGCTTTATTTTCATTAAGCTGTGGCTGTAACATGATCGCGCGATGAAGGTGGCCCCTCCGAATTTCATCTGAAATGAGAAAATCAAACAAAAAATCTACCTGTACATAGATTTTGTCAATCTAAATTTTAAAAAAATCTCAATCGACCAGCCCGATATTCCGACAATTCTAGTCCCAACGCGTTATCCGTGCGTCTGTTATCGCGTAACAATTTTCGAGCCACACCTCCAGCCGCGACACGAAAGTGATAAACGCGTGCGTGCGAGAAAATGTCCGCGCGCGGTGGGCCGGAGGGGTAGAAAACTCCCCTCGTCGATCGAATGAAATCGAATGCTGATCGGCGGAAAGTCGAATGAAGCCTCAACGATGCCTCGGGGAGTCGATGCGTGTCATCGGGCGATGACAGAGGACGGAGCGAACGAAATCAGAGCGCGATATTTGAGGCAAGGCCAAGCGGGTTAATTAGTCCGTGAAACCTCGGCAATCGTAGTGGGAGAGCCACCCAGAGTGGGAGAGAGAGAGAGAGAGAGAGAGAGAGAGAGAGAGAGAGAGAGAGAGAGAGAGAGAGAGAGAGAGAGAGAGAGAGAGAGAGAGAGAGAGAGAGAGAGAGAGAGAGAGAGAGAGAGAGAGAGAGAGAGAGAGAGAGAGAGAGAGAGAGAGAAAGAACGTGAGCAGCTTTTTCAACAGTATCGCGTGGGGCTTCCCCGGAATTTCGATTGCGTCCAGGACTTAATCGATTCCAAAAAGAATTTTAAAAATGTAAGGCGCAGTTTAATCTTTCTAGTCTAATTAGTATTACGAGCTGACTCAAAGTGAAGTTTTCCGTTTAAAATACATGCAGTTTTTCTATTTTACGGTAATTATACTGGCAAGGTGACTAATTATTTCGGGAAAAATTAAATACCATATAGATTTGGAACGTACTTTCACGAAACGAGAAATATACGTGTATAGGTCATCTCGGGCCACGGTTACACCGTTCCTCTGACGATTAGCGCCGATTTATTCAAGAAATTTTGAAATAACTCTAATATCTGAAGCCCCCCCCCCCCCCCGCCCGAAAAATTGACGTAGAACGTCCTACATACTCTTCCCCAGCAATCACAATGAATGTGGGAGCCTGGGACTCCTCTATATCCTATTTCTTTCCAAATTTCGTGAATAAATTGGATGATAATCGTCAGAGGAAAAGCGTTAACGTAGAATGAAGTAGGATTCTTACCCGTTAAGTTTATTCATATGCTATAAGATTTTGCCAAAAATATCGAGTCGCCCCACTAATATAATTACCAGAAAATACCAAACCACCAGAAAAGTGAAGTTTTCTGGATTACCAGAAAATAGAAAAATGTCATGAATTCCAAATGAGGAACTTCACCTCGGATCAGCGCGTAATAAAAATTCAACTGGAAAGGTCGAATTAATTATCAACATTTTCATTTATTTTTTTCTGGAATCGATTAAGTCATAGGCTCAATTAAAATTCGAAAATGATCCAAATAAGTACCACCCTAAACCAACACACACCCTTACCAAACACATCAAGTCGAGAATCTCGACGCCGGCGCTCCGAGAAAACTTTTCCGTACTCTGCGCTTCGGCGAACGCGCTCCCGCTGCAGAGAGCCGTCGAACGACAGACTCCCGATGAGGGTCCACGGATTTTCCAGACTTCCGCGTCTCGAACGTTAACGCGACTAAAAGTAAAAGATAGCTTTCCACGCGATGAAGGATAGGCACGTTGGAAAAGCAGGGAGCGAGTGAGAGGCGGGGTTGGGGAGGTTAAGGCTTTCCGCTCGATGATTTTCCTCTTCCGTTCGCTGTTCGGCCGACGTTCCTTCTCAAGTTCTCAATCTCGGCTAACGCTTTGCCTAATCTTCACCGGCCTAATTCCCTCGCGAAGGGGATGGAGTTTGCTTGCCGAGACTTACGTTCAAATTTAATCACTTTTCCCGATCGTTAATTTGCAGGTGCAACCGCGGATGAATCATCGGAGAAATCAAACTCGTTGGATTATATATTTTACTGATTCTTCATCGTAGGTTGAAACGACTGGAAATCATTTTTTTTGCAATGTATGAGACTTTCCTTTTTTTTTGTTTCGGAAAACGATTTATATTCTTTCTGTTTGATTTTATTTTGTGTTTTTTTCTGGACTGATTGGACGAGAAGAGACAAAAGCTAATTTTTGAGACGATCGAAATATGTTTGAAGCTGAAACGTCGAATTATTTTGACAAATTGCAGGGAAATGTTAGAATTTTTTCATTTTCCCATCTTCGATTTATAAATTAAATAATCAATACAGGCCCAACGATATCCGCGAAACAATCGAGATGATCTTCGTCCCTCCACAAAACTGAAAAGAAAAAGAATAGGGCAGTCTTGAGGACAAATCTTCCGTGCTGGATAATTTTTTTTCGTCCACTCAAAACTTTCTTCTCTGGCAAAGGATCTCGCTCTGCTTGGAGAGCAGCCGCTCGGCGCCGTAGGACGATAAATCCACGAGTCTCGTATGACTCGCTGTGTCGCAAGAGAGCAGCTCGCACATGCTCACGACCAAGTCCATGAGAAACCAGAATATAACGCAGAAGTCGGAGCTTGAGCACGGAGACGACCACAGAAAAAAAAGGAGAAAACTTAATAATTATTAAATCATATTAAAATATGTGCAACTAAAGAAATAAGTAAGTAATAAAACAAACAAACAAACGAATAAATAAATAATTAAATAAATAAATAGGTAGGTGAATGAATAAATAAATAAATAAATAAACTAAAAATTACAAACAAACAAATAAATAAATAAATGAACAAATAAAGAAATAAATAAACGAATAAATAAATGAACAAATAAATAAGTAAATAAATAAATGAATAAATAAATAAATAAATAAATAAATAAACAAACAAATGAATAATTTAATGAACAAACAAATAAATAATTTAATGAAAAAACCATCAACCTTTCCATTTCGACGGATCGACGCAGCGACGACGTCGATATGAGACGTCGAGAAAGAAAATACGAGGAGAATGTAGAAAGAACCGAGCAGGTGCGCAGACGGAGACGAAAGGACCAGTGCAAGCAGTGCCCCGTGTGTCCCCGGGTCCCGTAAGTCTTACATACCCGGTGTCGGACGGTGTTCGGATCGTTCATCGGCCGTGTGCGCGCGCCCGGACGCAGTGGTCCGGCGCGTACGCTCGAAAGATCCCCGATTCTGGGAGCAAAACGAGGCGAGAGAGCCGTGGAAGAGAACCGGGCAGAGGCGAGATATCTCATCGTACGGTGGTGCTCGGCGATCCGTCGACCGGACGTTTACCTGCCTGAATCCCACTTTGGGTGGACCATCTGCCGTCTCGGAGCCGCGTCCGCCGACGCACACCTTGCACGCCACGCGGAGAGCCTGCCCGATTGCTCGGCGATGATTCGTAAGACCCTTCGTCGAACCATTTCCATCGGGTTCTCGAATTTCTTATTTGCCGGGCTTTGTTACATCCATATATATAGTACGAGCGATAGGAGCCTAGCGGCTGACGGAGCCGTACGGCCGCGTCGTTGGCGCGGAAAATAAAATTCATCGCTCGTCCTCGCAGCCGGCTACCGGCTCATATCTATAGATATAAGCGTAGACATGCGAGAGTCAGTGAGCCGATGGTTACGTGACTAGCGATCTTCGAGAAATCGCAGAGATCGAAGACAGAGATATCGAGGGTCTTAGAAGTCGTTCATTTTTCGTTTCCAACCGTTTTTATAATCTTCGGACAATTTTGATAAAATGAATTGTTTGAAACAAATTTTTGTACCTTCAATACGAAATTTTTTAATTTAAATGAAATGAAAAATAGTGATTTAATGCCGATAATTTGTTTTTTCCGTTTTTACAAAAACCTCGAAATGTTGATGAGAAATCGAGCCCGAAATCGCACGGTTTTTTTTCAAGCAAAATTTACGAATTTTCGTTCAAGCTAGTTGTTTAATTTTCTTATTATTATTATTTTATTATAAATTCGATCATTTGTTTCCACATTGGTAGGTTGATAATCAATGTTGGCAGAGCAGCGTTTGTACTGCTCATAGCGTGGTAAGTAGTAGAGGGAGACAATCGTCAGTGAGGCTAATGGAGAAAGAAGGAATGCAGATGAAGTATGGAGGAGAAGACGATTTTATTTTAAATACCTTGCAAGGCTATACACTGATAAATTATTCACATCCGTGCTTGATCCTAGTTAGCGACCACAGTCTTTTGCTGCTGTTTCTCCACTGAGAACATACATAGATATATATTGTGTGTGTAAATCTTGTAAGACAGTCTTTTGCTGCTATTTCTCCACTCAGAATATATATACATAAAAATATAATGCGTGTGTAATTCTTGTACAGTGTATCCACGCATCGGAACGAGGGTAAGCGGCAGGTGCTGCCCGAGACTCGAGAGCTACCCCTGCCCATCCTAACCCCCTGCCTGGCCTGAACGACGGGTGCGCTCCTGCCCGCAGTAATGCTCTCCACCCCGAGTCCTCGTTCGGCCGGATCTCTGATTTTTGTCCCTTCCTTCCAACCGTTCGAAACTGTGCCATTTTGTTTTATTTTTTTATTTTTTTATAAATTATTTTCGTACCTTTATTGCTCCAACCCAGAGGCAAGTACAGACGGTGTGCGCATCGGATTAAAAATGAAAACTTTATGAGTGGGGAAGAGGATTAGAATCTTAAATAATGAAAATGTGGAAAGGTTGTATAAATATTTCTTTTTTTTTTTTGAATAGGCGGTTTTTTGCTTGCGAAAAAGTAAAATTTCTCTTTCTTTAAAGTACGAGAAATCAAGTATTGAAATAAGTTTTTCGCGGAAAAAAAAGAAAAAGTAATCAACAAGAAAGTTAATTTGACCGAGAACGTGGATTTCAATCTCCCAAAGAGCAGAAACGATGTTGGATAAAAATCTAAATCGATCAGAAATCGATTATTTAAAGCCCCTACTCCCAAAAAGTCCCATTAATTATCGAGTTCATTACTCAAAAATGCCAACAAAAAAATTACCAATCATTCTCCGTCGTCATATCTTCCATAATATTCACGCCAAGCCAAAAAAACCTCCAGCAATCTTTTCACAGCCCTTTTCCCAGCTGTATCTTTTTTTTTTTTGCAAATTTCCTACCAGCTAAACAAATTTTTTTCGCGTCTGTACTTCCAAACACTTTCCTAGAAACTCGAAATGTTGAATTACGCAGCTTCCGTGACACCAATTCAGGCAGATGAATATTTTTTAATGTGAAAAACACTGCTGTAGGCCATTTTTTTGCCAGTTAAAAGCTGCGCTCTTAATTAGTAGGGGCGGGTTGGGGGGATCGAGGGGGGGATCGTCGTGATATACTCTCGTGAAAGAGAGCCTTTAATTTCTCCAATCGTCGAGCAAGCCTCGCGCCACTCGCACCTGCTCCATTTTACTCCAGCAGGTTACGTATATACCTTCCACCTCCCTCCCGCCGCCACCTTCGCCGACGACCCGCTTCTCCACTTCGCCCTTCTCCATGGTTGCTTTGCGATGCTGCTGTGTACACGTATTCCAACGAGATTGAAGAGTGGATTAAGGCTACGTAACCAACGGGTTTTCGGATTCGCTCGTATATTCCATACAGCAGCTACGCGAATGTGGATTCTGCGCTGTAACGCCACGTACTTTGCCACGCAAATTAAACCGGAATATTCAGCGGATAGCGCAATACCTATCGGTCCAATCAACCGAACCGATTGATCGTCTCCAAAAACGAAATGCTAATTAATTATTTTTCGTCGAACAATCGTCCGACCACGTGATTCGCATAATCCCGGTATTGTAATTTTTTCAATGGGGAACAATAGCTACGTGTGATTGATTGAAGTGATTGAAATGATTCACCGAAAAAAATTTGATTGAATTACCACGGTAATTTGATGAAATGGATTTGTCGAAATTTTTGTAAAATTTTCATTATTAATTAGAATATTTCATTATTCCATTTTTGTTAATTTTTTATATGTTCGGAACAGTTGCAGGATATTTAAAGCTGTGGGGGAAAAGTGAAATTTTGTTTTTCTCGGCTCATATCAATTTATCAAAATAAAATTCAATAAATTATTGTTTTCACAAAATAAACAATTCGATCATAAAAGAACTAAAAGTCAGCAGCATTTTCGCATTCTAACATAAAATATTAAAGAATAATTGATAAATAAATACAATTATATAATTATCATTTCAATTCGCGTTTTATTATATGAATTCCTAATAAATTGAAAATATCAAATACAAAGATTGAATATTAATTAAATTTTCTCATTACCATCCGTACGTTTAGCCTGCATTACGTCTGTCGAATGGTATAATTGAAGAACGAGGTTCAAAGCATCAAGTTTGAATTCATCGTCAAAGGTATCAGTTACATAATCGGCGCGAGTACCGGAATCTCAATACCATTTCCGTACCGCGCCGTACCGCGATGTCTATAGCTCGAGCTCTTTGACGTGGAATACCTAACAATATACCGCGATAGTCTTCGGAGTTCGCGGTACCTGAGTCGAGCCCGTTGTGCATATAAACGATTGCACAGTGGCTCACGCGTTTGAGGTTATCGCGCGTGTTAAGAGATTTACTCCCCCGTGGCGTTTATAATGTCTTCCTCCGCGAAATATCCTCGTATCCGATGTAACCCTTCACTCGCCTCGCGATGTGGCCCCGAGAGATTGCAGATATATTCCGGGAATCGTAATACATTCGAGTATACATGCGAAAAATGTTTCGACTTGCCCTGGCTCCCTTAATCGTAATTTAGATCGACATAACGAGAAAATTGCGATCGCAGGAATCGATAAATAATCGAACCAATAACGGATTAATCAATTGCAATCAATCAATTCGCTGTATTTTATTGCTTTCTATTTTATTTTATTTTCAATAAATTTTTCGACCGATCATACAAGCGCAAGGTTGTAAAATTTGTCAAAACGTTAGGATTGCTGCGCAAAAAAACATGAAGTTTAATTATGGCCGCGTCAAATTCTCGAGCCATCATGACTACCACGCAAAACCACACACGTACTATATATTAACATAAATGATTAACAACTACGAAAAAACCTTTGTGCCCACGTACAGCCACGTACGCGTGCATCGATTAAAAATATACAATTGGAAGAATTTCGATTGAAATTGTGCGTAATTTCTTGCAAATTTTTTCCATGACTTTCATTACAATATTCGATGAATGAAATTTATCATTTTATCATTCCACCTTCCACCCCCTTCTCGACAAAGTCGAAAATACTGAAAAATAAATTTAAAAAAATGGAGAACAACTGAATGGACGGAAAACCGTCGGTGTTTCTGGTGTTAATGATATTGGGGGCGGATAGTTTCTCCGATTGCTCTGCGAAAAGTATGGGCTGGAACGTTAAAAAAAGGGCACGAACGTCGAAGGGTCAGACTGTAAAAGCGAGATCGAAAGAGAGAAAGCGAGGGAAGGAGCGAGAGAAAGAAAGAGCCAGAGGGCGCCGTTAGAATTTCACAGCTGGTCGTATTCTCGTATGCCACAGTGCCGTATATTTCTGGCCGTGCAGCTAAGGGCTGCGAGCAAACTCGAGTGCAACTACGAGCAACCGTGGCATCGTGGTGGTGCAGCGCTGGGCGCGCAGTGTGTTGATTCGGCAGTCCCTACGGGCAGTGATCGTGCCGGCTATGGCCCATAGGAGAAAGAACCACCTGCCGCAAGGGACGAAGCAGTGGGGTGCGGAAGGGGCAGAGCGGGAAGGGAGGAAGCCGCCCGTCTGCCGGCTGTGTGTTTCTCACTCCCGTCCGCCGTCGTCCTTGCCGGCGTACGCGCGGTGGCGGCAGCACCCTTCGGCATACGGGCGCATCGGGAAACTCGGGGTAATTTGGATCAGCGTCTGGACGAATCATTTTTTGACCCTTAACGTATAATAGAATCGGAAAAAATTCAAATTAAACTTATGATAATAATAATAAGTATGAAAATAATAATAATAATAATAATAATAATTTTTTAAATTATGGTAAACAAATATTTATTATTTGGGTTATTATTATTACCATTATTATTTATTGATGAGCATAGATCAATCGATGCTCATCAATAAACCATGATGAGCTTTTTGCGTTTTTAATTCCGATAGGAGAAATTTAAATATTATAATTATTGCTATTATGATCATTTTTTAAATTGATTATAATAATTTCGATGATGTAAGTCGCTGACTCGTCGCTCCGGAGTTAGGATAAATAAACAAATAAGCTACAACAAATTGTCGAGACATTGTGCTGCAGTTTGACACATACAACAATTTTCCATGAATTTTTCAAACCCACTTAATGTTGCAAGCGTGTGTAGCTTTCTGCGCCACGTCCACGGGGGTGTAATATATGTATACCATCTCCCCGACTCTAGTTCGTGTAATAATACGGCAACAACAAAGTACCATTGCGTGATGAAATCCGCTACATTCATGAGTCTGCGAATTATTCATGCGACAAGTATCTCCGATAGCCAAGTTCAAGGCCTGCCGATATCTCTATCCGACGATCGGCTCGGAAAAACATAATTTCTTCGAGCAGCCCCTAAACGAAAAAAACGAAGAAAAAAAAAAATTCCAAAGTGTTGTTTCAGCTAATGAGCTTTGCGCAAATACGTACTAAACTAAACGTAGTCGCTTGATACCGTGGATCGGTCCCTGTATTATCTACGTCAATGATTTCGAACAATTAGCCTCAACTGCGAGCGAGACAGTCCCAAAACCACCCTGATATCCTTTTACTCTTCCTCTCTTTTTCTCTCTCTAACGATTGCATCTTTCCTCGCGCCATTAGCAGTCCAGATCTATACGTCGATGGTCCCAAGCATCGCTCGTACACGCACCCCTCCAAGCCTGCTACGACCGTCCGGCGAAGGTTGCCCACAACGGAGGCTGCGAGCCACTGCGTGCATTGCAACCATCATCAAGACCAACAGCATCAGCAGCAGCAGCGGCAACGACGGCAGTTGCAGCGGCCCGCGTTCTTCTACGGGCCGACGTTGTCGGCTGCTTCGGCAACGACGGCGTCGGCGGCACGAGACCGGGTGGAAAGTGGCGGGGGTGCGTTCGCGAGAGAGGGAAGAAACGAGTACTACATCCAAGCACCCAACGGCGGCAAGGGCGGGGGGAGGGGCGGGGGGTGGTGGCGTCGAAAAGAAAACGAAAGAAAAAGAAGGGAAATACCGCCGTAAGTCGTAGGTAGAGGAAGCGGGACGGTGCGGACTTACAGCGGCTACGAGAACGGACTACCCCCGGGTGGAGGAAAACTGGGGGAAGGTGGAGGAGCGCGCGTACGGCAACGGTCGAGTGGGGGGGGGATTGCACCGACGCTACGCGTCCCAACGCTCAGTTGCCGTGCGACCGTTGAGAGGCGCGCTTGTGACTTAAGTCGATCCGTCGAAATAACTCTCGAATTATCTAAAAAGAAAAAATATAATATATATATATTTTTTCTCGAACAATAGTTTAATATTAATTTAAAAAAAATAGCAATAATTATTATTACGATTCATCGTGATACCGGGGGAAAACGCAATTGTCGACGAGTGCGAGGAATAGGACGAAAGTTTCCTGCAGTTCATTGGCTCCAGAAGTACGGGATTTCTTCTTCAACGAGTTCACGAGGAATTTTCATTTATCTCACACACTGTTCAATCTTGTGCAACGAAATACATCTAAAAACGACGAAAAAGAACGAATATATTTATGTATAAAACACAAGGATAATTTTTTTAATTGTCAAAGACGACCAAACCTGTGGATATTACAGTTTGTTAATATTCTCGTATATTTGGTTGTTCCTCGCGTATGTGAGTGTTTATTTGTTTCTTAAATCGACGCAGCGAGGATTTTCGTTTTTTTAAATATATTTTTTCTCGTTTCGTGCGACGACAATCATTCAAACGATTATTATCATACACCGACGACGTTTGACCGCGAAATACGCGATTTTTTCGACAACAGTGAATGACACAGAAAAAAGATTTGCTGGATATTCAGTTTTTTTCCGTTTGTTGTTTTTCGGAAATACCGCCATCGACTACGTTGGATATAATCGCCTCCGCTGTGGATTAATTCGCGTTGTGTGATCCTGTGCTCCAAAAAAAAAAAATTAATAAAGAAAGAAATATTCGACGGAGTGATTTTGCTCCTTTTGGTGAATAATTTTTTTTTTTAAGTGTGGGAAAGAAGGATTGGAGTTTGAAAAAAAATAATAATAATAATTTTGTTGTTTATTCGAAAAGTGTGAAGAAGGGAAGTGTGGAACGTGGGAGACGATGTTATCGGATTCGCGGTGAGAACGAGCCACTTCGCTCGGTCTGCGTGAAAGAAGCAACAGGATATAACTACTTGGAGAAAGAATACACGCGCGTGTATATCTGTATATATGCGTGTTATAGGATAAAATCGTGGGACATTGCGATATTGTTTATGTTTCTTGGATTATTTACAAACACGCGGGAGAGTTCATGAGGTGTTATATGAGGTAGTTGAAAACCGCCTTATAACCCTCAGACCTCCCTCCCCCCCCCCCTGTCCGGTTGCCCCCTTTGGGACAATATGGATACCGAAAGCCGGACTTGGATTACCCGATCGTTGAGGAATGCAGCGGCGTTTCTTATTCTGTTCGCCGGTGAGTTGACACTTTTTTTTTGTTCGATTTTCGTTATTTCTTGGGTTATCTGATGGGGGGAAGTATGGATGTTTTTTTTTTCATTTTTGTGTCTGGTGTGTGTGTGTGTGTTTGGAAAGAGGGCAGGCGGAAGAATTGGGTCATGAGATCGCAGTTGCGAAATAATCGTTTTTGGAGCCGATGGAGGGGTTTTGAAAGAACGCGTGAGCTGCGCCCATACTAGTCGCCAGCCCGTTTTTATACACATGCGTGATGTATTTTTATCATTTTTTTGTATATTTACGCAATGTATACATTTATATGGATATATCATTTTATTTGATGAAATGAGAAATTTAAAAAAATGGGTAATTCGGGAAATTTTCACCCACATATTTCTATAGAAATATGAAAGTTGCATAATTACATGTATTATTCCATCTATTTGCGTATTTATATACGATACAAGTTTATATTCATACATCATTTTATTTGATGGAATAATACATTTCAAAGTTATATTTTTTCCTCATTTGTGTAGCGAGATACAAAATTGTGGAAAATAAATTTTATTAGCTGATTTATCAACGACTTGGTCATCGGCTCTCGATGTTCAAATGATGTTTTTTTACGAAAATAGCAAATTTTGGTCCGTCGATGGTTGTATGAAACAAAAATTTAAAGAAACCAAGAATAATTAGTGATTTCGTAATTTTCGTGATTTCTCTGTAACGTATTTATTTTTACTCTATTTTTTTTCTCTCATTCGACATAAGTAAATTGTAAAATTCAATGAAACCGTCGTGACGAAGCTAGTTTCGGAAACTCGAAATTACGACCGTGAGTACTCTTACTCTGATGCAACCAACGTTCATCGCGGTTACAACCTCGGCTAAACACAGCGAGATAAAACTTTCCTTGCATTCAATTTTCGGCTTCGCGAAAGAATTCAATTTACGAGCTGCTCTGCCCGGTATTGTGCTGGCTTTCCGCGCGAATAAGAGAAGCAAAAACAAAAAAAAAAGCGTTGCTTAAAATCTTCGCACCGTCAAATATACATATACATTATTCCTACTTGTTTATTCTTAAGTCCTGAACTGCAAAAATAGGAGAAAAAGAAGTTTAGCACAAAATCCGTAACATTGGAGATTCGTTCCATTACCATAATTCTTATCGTTATTTTTTTTTAATTATTATTGTTGTTAGTATTGTTATTATTATCGACTAATGGGTCGATTAACCAACGACGGTGCTCGAGAACTTTTTAATCTCGAATTAAAAGCGGCTAAGCAAACAAGTGCTGTACGTAACGACGATATGCTTCGCACGCACGGTAATGCGATGCTTGAATTGTGACAGCGCGACACAATTATTATAACGACACACACGAGACACCGTTTACGAAGAACGAATTTGACACGAAAGTTGCTACTTAAAAATCTTTTACTCCACTTTCGACATTTTCACCGTTTATACGGGAAAAAATAAAGCGAAATCCAACACTTTGTGGTTCATTTTACGTTTCGTTGAAGAAAACAACGTTGCGTAAATTTACAAAAAAAGGCGGAAGCTGCATTGAAGACTTGAAAATTTAATTGATTATTAAATTTAATACGTGGCACAATTTTACGGGTTGTGGGAGAATTTTATAAACCTACTTTTTTATCCTTTAACCAAAATTATTATTATTTGACGGAAGGAAGTAGAAAATTAGAAATTTTGTTATTAAATTTGCAGGGAGAGGAAAATTTCAAATTACAAATACCAAAACACGAAAAGTTTCTGTACAAATTTGCTTGTCGAAGATAAAAAAAGAAGAGCAAAAATTAATGTTTCATAATTTTGTAGGAATTATGTCGTAATTAAATGATTCACAACAATTAAATCTCTCCGAAATATTATGTCGAGTTGCGCACTCGCGGTTATCGTGTGCATCGTTCGAACCACGGTTATTCGATACAATTGCGATATACCTGAGGAATGTGGCCTCGGAAAAAGCGTGGCTATGCTAATAGCTGTGTACAGGGTGCTTCAAACAAAACCTCACGATTGCTCGTGACTTTCGAGCGAAAGGTTTGGTCGAAAAAACCGTGCAAATTACTGGGAAAATAATTATTTTTATCCAAACCCGTTGTTTGTAGGGTTTGATGGGTCGAATCATGATCGATTATGTTTTTATGATGCGATCGTTAACTACATTTTTTTTAAAATAAGAACCAAATTTTTTTACCTCTTTGCAAGTTGACGGTGGAAACCTGTTTTGCATCCGGTTTATGCTTGTGTGTGTGCGAGTGGATTTTTTTTACCTCGCGCAGTGCATCCTGGTTAATTAAAATCAATAAAAATAAATAAAATCAAATAAAATAGAATGAAAATAGATTTATAAGCAAAGAAATAAATAACTAAATATGATAAAATTCCAATAGAATTATCTAAAAGTAAATAACTAGACAAAATAATATTTCTCTGCTAAAAATGTATAATAATAATTTTTTAATTATGCTACTACAGGATGTCTCTCTACAAACCCTGCAAATTTCATTCGACACATTTTTCCATCGACCATCTCCTTCGGGAGTTACGGTACGGTGCTAATTTTTCAAATGTTGTTTTTGCCTCTCAATTGCTATTTTTCCTTGGAACATCCTGTACACGCACCCGTACAGGACGATTGATTGTCCACCGCAGGTCCGTGCTGTACGTACGCTCCGATAATACAGCTTCGCTTTGTAATTACGTCATTGAAATCGGAAAAACACGAGGTTCACGAGAGACCGTAGATGGCGCCAGCATCCGGAACACAGTCGACCCCTCGTGTCGCGGAGAACTTGACTACGAAATTGCTCGTAAAGTCTTTTGTTCGTTTGAGTACGTGTTTTTTTATTTTTATTTTTTTTACATTTCTTTTTTACCGCTGGATCAGAGTACTTGATCGGAGCAGCGAGAATTTGCACGGTTGAAGTTTCGTGCAGAGGGCGCGCTTATCGCGTCTGGAGCAGTCTGATACAACGCTCTTGGAAATTGCGAAACAAAAATTTTATGGCACGATGTCGTTCGGTCCAGCGAGCGGATGACGGAGAGGATAAATGTTCGTGGACCATTAGAAAAATATAGCACACGTTGTCGTGGAATAATAGACACTCTGGGCGAACGAGAGAAAGAACCTTGGCGAAGGCTTCAAAAAAAAAGAGAGAGAGAGCGAGAAAGAAAGAAAGAGAGAGAGAGAGAGAGAGAGAGAGAGAGAGAGAGAGAGCTCTACTTAATATTAAAAAACTAATTTTTTTTTCATACTTGTATAGAAATACATAAGTCCTATGAATATGTGATGTATATGATATATTATTCCTTTATTTGTATATTTACGTATTATACAAATACAATTCACGAAATAATTAATTTTAACGAATCAATTTTTCTCCCATATTTGTATAAAAATACAAAAGGGCGGAAAGTACTCGATAACAAATTTTTTTCATAAATTTATTCTTCTACTTTACAGCTTCGTCTCTTTACAACTTCTTAGTCATTGACGCTGAAGGGTTTAATGCATTTCCTACCCAAATGAAAAATTTTGGTCCATCGATCGTTGCATAAATCCAAAAACGAAAAAAAATGTCATGATTTTGTAATGATCTCTCTATTTCCATGTTATTTTTTAAATCGCCATGAATGAATTGTAAAAATCAATGAAACGGTAATTACGAAGCGAGTTTCGAGAACTCGAAATTACGACTGTGTGTTTGAGAGGGGCAGATGGGGAAGAGGAAAGTTAGAGCCCGACCCCGTCGATCGTCTAACCGTAAACGCGCGTATTGTCGCCCCGAACAATCGATCGGCGTTTAAATCAAGGCCGTGAAAGTTACCGAGCTGCCGATGCATGAACGCGCGATCGTCTGCTGTACGACCGTATAGTAAACCAACGTTTCGTAGTATTGACCGTTGAGCATTGGCGACCGGGGCGATACGACACGATTCAATTAAATCGCTCGTACTATTTTCGCCGGACGTTGTGGCTGTCGAGATAATTCGTGAATGAATTGACCGAAACCGTGTAATCTTGGTTCGTTTTTTTTTCTGGTTGGCGTATAGTTGCAGTCTGGTATCCAGATGTAATTTATTTGGGAAAATCGGTAATTAATAATTTTTTAATCCAGTGTTCGTCGAATTGGTTGCAGAAAAATTTATTGATTATTATTTGCTATCATTTTGGTTGTTTATAATAATTAATTATTGATGATAATTTATTTATTTATTATAATTGATTATTGATAGTAATTTATTTATTTACAATATAATTAATATTTATTTATCTATTATTGTTATTTCCTTGGAGTGAATTTCTCCATATGTTCATCGACCCCTTTTCTCTCTCTCTCTCTCCCTCTCTCTCCCTCTCTCTCTCTCTCTCTCACTCTCTCCCTGTCCACGAATATTTTTGAAACAACGACGTGCTGCATAACATATCCCAACTCGGTCCAACTTATCGTCGTGTGTGCGTGTGTGCGTGTGTGTTTTCGCTTCGTCAAAACTATGTGCCTCATCAGGTTCTACACGAGTCTCTCAAAAGCGGGAAAAAAAAAATTTGCTGCCACCAAGGACGAGCGTCAAACAGTTTCTCATCTCGTCAAGTACGAGCTCACTGAAACGCAGGAAAAATAAGATAGAAAAAAAACCCGAACGGCAATTGACGCCGGTGTCATGAATTTTTATATTTTCGCGAAGCAATATGGTTCATCGCATGTAGCACGTACATTGACCCGGTACTTTGGCTTTGAAATAATGCAAGAACAGAAAATCCGTAGACAAGAGGATCTGAGAAATAAATTTTATATGAAATTTATTCATGAAAGAGAAAAGTGCAGCGAAATATCACTTGCCAATGTGTTTTGATTAAACAACTGACGAGACTCTCTTTAATTTCGAAAAAAACGAATTCAAAGGTTAAGTCTTAGAAACGAACACGAAACCAAAGTTTTCTCCAAGAAAATGTTTCCAAATTTGCATTACCGCTCTTTCAAAATCACTGAAAACACATACAAACCCCCCACACTCTAGAATTAATATCCAATCAATTTTAAACAACAAAAAACAATTTCCACTCACCACCCAACCCTTCAGTCTGACACCCTCCACACACACATATATAAATTCCACAACGTCTCAACCATTATCGGAAGTCACGAAATTATTTCTTTCCATACGAGTACGTGCCATGGGGGTTCGGCGGTGGGGGAAATCCCGTGAGACCGGTTTCTCTCGCGTACCGCCACTTTGTTTACCGCACATGAACGCCCGAGGAAATAATAAATTGAGTATTGAAGTCCCTCTCCCGCGAGTGTGAGCTCGGGTTCGGGCGTGCGGAGTATATCGGTATGCGAAACAACAGCGCCATCAGGTTTCACGTACACCCTAGTGGTTATACAGAAACCGAATGGGGGTGATGGAGGAGGATGAGCGGGGTTGCAAGGGGTGCTTTCGGTGCTCGATTAAAAATGCAACCCCCTTTCATCAACCCTGCAGCACCACCAGCAGCAATAGCAATAGCGAGCCATCGGTGCGAAGGTGTGCTGCTGCCGGTGCTGCTGCTGCTGCTGCTCCGCCACCAGTGGCAACCCTCACACGGTTTCCGGCTTGCCACCGTATATAAGCCGGTAATTCGCAATTTCGTTCGCGCTCGCAGCGCCCATATCGGCTACCGGGCCGACGTTCGGGTTAACGGGTGCCTGAAAATAACGCCCTCCCACACCGTAACTACCCCACTGTACTACGTAACCACTTCTGGGTGTCTATAACTCTTCGGCTCGTTTTCTCGATTCTTTATTCCACGACCCTGAAGCCCCCCCCCCTTCTCTCTCACGCACACTCTTCCCCGGACCGACACCACTACCCGCCGACCGTATCGCCCTTCCCGGAAAATTCGCGGTTTGTCACTCCATTTTTCATTTTCACCGTCGCGGATCGTTCTGTCAAGAATTTTTCTGTATAGGTAAATTTTTTTAAAATTTTTCTCCGATTAAGTTTTTCTCCTTTGTCTTATATTTTTAATTTTCAGCAACTTTTATTTGTTTCTTCTTCTTTGAACATTTTTGTTTTTGAGATTTATTTCTTGAATCATTAAAATTACTGATTTTTTTCGAAACAATATTTTTACTCAATGAATTTTTCTGTACGCCAGTAAATATTCTAATGATAATTATCATAGTATTAATAATAATAATAATGATGATCAAATATTCTAATAATTTGCAGAATTGTTATTATTATAAAATAATAGAATAAGTAGAAAAGGCTCAATGACTTTTTCTATAATAATAATCTCATATTATCTTTAATAATTCTTAGGATTAATATTATTATTATTATTATGAGATAATAAAAGAAATAGAAAAAATTCACTGACCTTTTCAGCAACAAATATGAAATTTTTGAAAAACAAACATAGAATCATGTCTCTTCTATACATCGAACTTCGACGATTTAATATCCTCACCGCGTCCACATTCCTCGTTGACATTCCCTCACGTATTCAGCATTCACAAGTTTGTCCACTCTTTTGGTCATTTGCCCGTAGACCCTCCATACCGTATCGCGTAACCACTCTCTAATTACGTGATTGCAGTCATCTGCCTGAGAATATAACGGATCACATCTCGTCGGTCTTTCACCACTTCCCCCGGCCGCTCTCCAGCGCTGTGTGAAGTTTAGAGTGCCCCTGCAGTCGGTATTGCGAGTATGGCATTGTCGCACGACAAGTTGCTGCCCTCGAAGTACATCAAGTGTTGGTCAGAGCTTGTACTTTGACTCTCATGTTGTTCTAGTATTCTAGTATGCGCTGCTTACCATACGTATACATAGATATATATTTCCGGACGCTCTATATTCTTTCGCTCTTTCTCTCTCCCTCCATTTATGTACAAATATTATAGTAGACAACGCTCATTCCACGGCAAATTTTGGTACGGATTGGACAGAATTAGTGATATAATCATTATTTTACCTATTAATATCATCATAGTCATTGATGTAATTTTTTTTTCAATTAATCAGAGAAAAATGATAATAAATAAAACAAATGTTTTTTTCTTTCGTTAAGGAATTGAATAAATGGATATTTTTTTATGTTAAAAAAATTGTTGCAATAAAGATTGCACTGTGAATTTTTGGCAAACTTCTTTTTTCAACTACTGAAATTACAAGAAATAAATAAAAAAATGTAAATATCAAAGTTACTCTAAGCTGTAGGTCGGTTTTTAATTTTTCACCAGCTCCAGGATAATTAAAAAATTCAGCAAAAAATAAAGGATATTTCGAGAGTCGAAACGAAAGCCCCCGAAAAAATATGAACCAAATCGGCAGGGTTTTACTGGTCGATTTGTCGTGGAATGCCTAATATATATTTCCCTACGCAGCCTCCGAGTCTGTAGCCTAGTCTAGTTATGAGACAAGAGCGTGGAACGGTTGAACAGAGAGGTTCGGGTACTTGAATGCGTATACGTACAACATGTTGGGGTAGTCCGAAACCACCCGAGAATGGAAATTATGATCGTTGGGTCACCGACGAGCATCGCCAACTCTCCTCCCCTCCGTTTCATCCCCCATCTTTCTCGCTCTTCGCGTTTATAAACTATAGTTAGCAGTCGTGGACACATTGTTGCTTTGGCAAACCCGACGAACCGTCATATCCTTGGCTCTGATGATGGTTATGACAACGAATTTTACGGTTATGTGACTAGTGCTCTTTCATCCCCCTTCATATCTTCTCCTCCTTCCTCCTCTAACCCCCACCCAGCCTCGGTAGTGACCGACGAGAGCAAATCTCCTCGCTTTGACCGACGATCTGCAACATTCTCCAATTACTGAATATGAAATTCTTCCACCGAACGAAAATTACGAAAATACGAAGTAATTGGAGCCGCGATATGTATTTGGGGATGATGGCGGTTGCCAATTAGCGCGACGTACGTGAAATTATCCGTCGGGAATGATTTGGGTTCTTATATACGTATTATTAATTATCGGAGAAGCTTCGGACGAAATCTGCCTGTCGATCGTAAATTCGTTCATTAATGGATTGCGCCAATTATAGATGGTTTTTTTGATTTCTGAATTATTCGGCGGTGGAAACAATTCGGTGATGAACGTGCGGTAATTGAAATGCCAATTAATTATTATTACTGAGGTGACTTGACTTATTTTTGCTAGTAAAAATATTCATGATGGCATGATGTGGTATTGAAAAACGTTTTATGCGATAATTTGGTCCATATCGGATTGCCGATATTTATCGGAATTATGTTCCAAACAGGGAACTTAATTTTTTTACTTCAGATTTTTCAAATTAAATCCAGAGTCTGTTGTATTGAATCGATATTTTAGATTTAAACCGTTTTTACTCGTTCAGAAAGGTCTGAACACGCAGCAACGACGACGACGAGAAAATAGTTATAAACGAAATAAATTAATGAATAAGAAAACAAAAATAAATTTTTATCCGGATCACAGCCGGAATTGCATTATTAATTAAAATCTCATTTCAACTGCAAACTGCTGCAACATTATTTGAATTCGAAAATTTAATCTGCCACGTTATTGTTCTTGCCTTCGAATTTTATACCAAAACTATTTCGACTCGATAAAAATTTAGCCGCAGCACCGACGACGAGAATATTATTCGAAAAAATTACTAAAATTAATGAAAATTGTCATTTAAATATACTCGCATTACCAATTAAAATCTCATTTCGAATGCAAACAGCCGGAACATTATTTGAATTTGAGAATTCAATTTCGACGCCATTGTTCTTGCTTTCGGATTTTAGATTGAAACTATTTTGACTCGTTGGAAGGGTCTCGACGATGGGCGAAACTCCTCCGCGTCTATTATAAATTACAACGTTTACTTCAGGGCGCTCGTTGACGCTGCCCCCTCCCCTCCCCCCACCGCCCCTTCCCGCCCCCACTCCAACATCCATCGTTCTTCTGGGCGCGCTAGTGAAATTGCTCGAGTTCGTTTATCCGTAACACGTTTCGCATGGCGAGAGTCTCCATCCCGCCTTCTCGACGCTATCCTCCCCCTCCCCCGCCACCCCCTCCCCGTCTACGCTCCGTTCTCCAAACCGTACCGAGTCAGTACGTACACGCTACGGGTGAAATTGTGAAATTGCCTGCAATCAAGCGTCCAAACTGCACTATCCAGTTTGATACGAACTCTAGTTTATGTATTTTGGGTCGCGCTATAGTGTTTGCCCCGCGTATATACCATCACCAGCTGCATATTACGTTTGCCAGTAGCTTCGCCGTATAAATGACAAACGTCCCGCCACAGTTATTGGCACTGTTCCGATCGAAACGCGAATTCGCATGGCTTCGAACCCGGTATGAAATTCGAAAATGGGACGATCACCGGATCATTGACCCGTTGCTACGACCTTTTTTTCTCTGACCTAAATTCAAATCCGAATGTTTTTTATTTTAATTCAATTTCGTGGTATTATTTTTGACATTATTATTTTTTTTATTTAAATTATATTTTCGTATAATTTTTATTTTTCATTCCAATCTTTTTTTAGACAATTCCGAGTTTGAAAAGATAAGTTTCGATACAGATAATTATTATCCTATGTATAATATAGGATATATCAAAGTGATGAATAATTCTTCGAAAGCTTAATGAACTGAATTTTCCGGACACTACAAAAATGATTGAGACTCAAATCAAGTTCCTTCGCACAATTTTTCGAACAGTACGAATGTCGAACGTCAACATTACAAACAACAAATATCGATTCTTCTTCACCTTGTTCCGCAAAAACGTTCGTCCGAAGAAAACGCTCACGAGCAATTGCGATTGGTAAAATAAAACGTAATTCAATTTCTTCTAATTCAACATCCCGATCAGAACAATACTCCGGCCGACAACGAAGAAAGAACATCCGGCAACTCGACTTCCGCACGAATAGCTCGTGGGAAAAAAATCTAAAACGAAAAAAAAAAAAAAAATTTTTCATCGATAACTGAGAGGGAAAAATGTAGAAAAAGAGGAAAATCTATGATAGAGAAAAAGATATCTCTCGGACAGCCCCGCGCGCGAGTCTAGGATACACGATGTCCCCATTTCGTCGAGCTTTCCGACTAAAAGATCCCGGGGGACTCTTCTGATTCTGCTTCCTCGTAGCGAACCAGCGAAAGGAAGTTTGGCATAGCTCATCCTATTTCTCTCCTTCTTCGTCCCATACCCGTCTTCGCTTCCACTCGACCCCGTTCATTTTTCCAAGACGTCGCTCTCCTTCTCGCCGCTGGGACCGATCTATATGCCAGCGGCTCTGCGAAGACGCACTCTCGGTAGTCGTCCCGGCAAAAGCACCCAACGAGGACCGGGCGGCCATGGGTGAAAACAAGGACGGTCGACGTCGTCGCGAGGGAGGAAGGGGGTGTGATGGTGATGGTGCTGGTGGTTGTAGAGGCGTTTGGAAAAACAAATGAAAATGGTACTCGAGCCGAAGCGCGGCAATTTCTTACCGCAAAACGACCGAGTAGGTAAAGGAGAAGGGGGAGTGGGCGGGAAGGAGGGGGGAGGATAGGTGGCGATGGTTAGAAGGATGAAAACCGCGGATCGGAGAATAAGAACTCGTTTTCCAACGTTCTTATCTCTCTCGTGGGTGGGAAAAGGGGGTTTAAGGTAAATCGCACCTATCGCACGTTTTCCCAAAGTACTTTCGACATCAACCATTTCTCTCACTCTCTCTCTCTCTCTTTCTCTTTCTCTTCTCTCTATCTCGATTTTTTTTACATTTATTTTATTTCGTTCTTTTTTTTCCTTCGTCCTTTTTATGCGTTTTATCGGTTCTTTTCGCTTGCTTCGCTGTCTCAATCGGGTAGTACGTATTTCTGGGATGCACTTTCTGGGCTCTCAGTGCCCATTGAATCGTTACGACGTGGCAGGGGAGCCGACCCACCTTCGGTGGCTGCAGCAACGGCACCGGCCACGAAGTGGAACGGATAGCAAAGTCGTTTCTACCTTCTGGAAACTATTTTAACCGTGCGCAGGGTTGACTGTACCTTTGGATGGACTATCGTGTACCGTAACGTCTTCGAAAATCTCGAAATCCTTCCGAATCCCGCTTTCTTCGTCGATCGCTCGATCGCTATATAACGCACGGTTGGATCTTCGGCAAAGCGCGCTTGCGCGTTTATTTTTACTCTACGGAGATTTAGAGATTTTTTCATCCATAGATGGAACGTTGCATCACGTTTTTATCTGCTGTTTTTGTATTTTCATTTTATTTCATTTAATTTTTAACGCCGCCAGTCAATCATTTGATAAAATTTTCTCTAAGCTTCGAGATATTCAAATGTGCTGCTTCTAGCTCGAAATTTACTGGAAGATTTGATTATTTTTTTCTAGTAGCTTTCATTAAATCTTGGAATTAATTTTTTTTGTGGGATTTACGAAAAATTGAAATTTTTCTACCGAAAATGCGATTCGCAGTTCGCCCAGGGAAGAGAGAGAGATAGAGAGTGGGCGAAAGGGAGAGAGAGGAGAGTGGACTCCAAGAAATTGATCTCGTATGCACGTACCAGGACGTGCAGTCACGTGGCTCCGATAAATTCATTTTCACCCGTTACAGTATAACATCTCATAAATTTTCTCGCGAATATTTCACTTTTTTTTCGTCATGCAACCTTCGACCGTGCGACCGTAGTTTGAGGCAATTTATGTATTGCCCAGTTCGAGGACCCCCAAAGTACCCGGAAAGAAGGTCGCGATGGTGCTTTTCGATTATTATTTGCAGCGAAAATGCGTTGAAAATAACATTAAAAGAAATCGAAACTCAAAATCGAAATATTTAAAAAAAGAACTTCAAAGTCAACTCAGACGTCAAAAAGCTCTAAAATACAGAAACGTTTCGACGTCGTTTCTGTTCTAATAATGACAATAATAATAATAATAATAATAACATTATTGTTATTATTATTATTTAAACAGATACGACATTTCATTATGAATAGTATACCATCATCATCGTCATAGATTAAAAATAATTTATGATGAACATTCCTTCGTCTGTCCCGCGTTTTCCGACAATGGTGAAAATTCGAACCCCGGAAGGTGTGACGAGTGCGGGGAAGTAGGTAAAGTTGGATTAAGAGAATCGCGGGTTGCGGAAGGTTGTTGCACTAGCAGTTCGGCGAGGGCGAGTTAATCCGCGAATTTTGCGCGCTTTTTCTCTCGTTCGTCGCGCGACTGGAGAGGGGGGGGGTCCTCGCGACGAGATTCTCTCTCATTCGCGAGAGAGTCACGATGCACGGGCGAGCGAAACTCATAAGCACAATTGATCGCGAGACCGTGCCAAAAAGCTATAGCACCGTCGCGGGGTAGCCTCGCGAGAGAGCGAGAAAGCGCGGACGTAGAAAGAGAAACAAAAATAGAAAGCAGAAAAATTAAAAAAAAAAGAAACACACAGAGACAGGTTTACCAACACTGCGTTCACTAACACGTGTTTGCGATAAATTCATTTTCACACCGAGCGTAAATCTGGCCGCCCCCGAACCACCCTCTCTGCCCCGCACAGACACTGCCGCGTATTGCAGAGTGGGTTATGTGTGTAAATGTGTGTAAATTCATGTGTGTGTATGCGTTAGGGTGGGTTTGTAGTGCACTTTGGGCCGAATGACCCCGGGCAACGTGTGTGACGGCGGTGAATCGTTGTGCACCCCTCACCTATACGTTCGCGCCGGCACACGTTGTGTTACGTGGCTCCGCAACTGCTTTTGCAACGAGTGCAATGCAGTAGTTACCGGGGTCCTCGACGTCGCACTGGATGCCGACACTGAAAAATGGACAAAGACGTATAATGAATGAGAACAACGTGCACTAGTCGTGATACAGTAATTTCATTTATTCAAATGATTTTAAGTTATTATTATTATTATTATTATTATTATTATTATTATTATTATTATTATTATTATTATTATTATTATTATTATTATTATTATTATTATTATTATTATTATTATTATTATTATTATTATTATTATTATTATTATTATTATTATTATTATTATTATTATCATTATTATTATTATTATTATTATTATTATTATTATTATTATTATTATTATTATTATTATTATTATTTTTATTATTATTATTATTATTATTATTATTATTATTATTATTATTATTATTATATTAGAGAAAAATTGTAATTTTTCTGAAGGTATTTCTTTATTTGTTCGTAGCATTATAATTTGAACATAGGAAGAACATATCTTTGCCGACAACGAAAATAATTATAATTATAGTCATGAATAAATTATGTATTATAATTATTATTTCTATTACCGTAAATGCTGTTGTAATGAAATTTCCACTCGACCCACTGAAATTATTATATTACAAACATAACGAACACATTGAGTTACTGATATTCACGAAAATATTTCAATCGTTATTATTCCAACGAAATTTCTATGAGACAAAAAGAACGAAAACACTTTTCAAAATTATTTATCGATTCAATAATAATATTCTAAGAATTAAACTTTTTCAATGTTCTCTCTTTTTTTTTCATCTTGGGCCACATATTTAATGCAGTCTTTCGACGGTTAGAATCTTAGCGGTGAAAAAAAATCCCTCGTGTCATTGCATGGAACTATTATGTACTTCTTAAGGGAGAAAAGGATATTCATATGGATATAGTAGAAAGTAGCAACGTGACAAGAGACTGCTCGCTGGGTAATACGAAACCTTGACGAGATTTTCGTTTCTCCGGCCCTCCATCTCTATCTGGGTGCGACGCAAGTCGATCGTCATAGACGCTACTCTGCCGCACCGCCTAAAAGCTGCACCGCACATGTAATAATGAATTATATATAAAATCTATTCAACCGATTTATTCATTCAATCGAATAAATTTGATTTGAAAGAAATAATTGGATAGAAAACGATTATCTATGATTAATTTATGATCAAACCAAAAAAGATGGGAAAAGACACATTAATTATAAAAGTTTATCAGACAAATGTGTTTGCAGTATTATTATTAGCGGATATCGAAATAAATGAAAGGTTTGTCACGAGAATACGAGGATATTTGAATTTCAATGGGAACGAATTTCGATTCGTCGTTTAATTTACAATTTCCGTTGAACAATTTGATATGACATATATATATATATATTTTTCAATTATCATGAGAACGTTGCGAATGTCATCGCCTCGTGCGTTATGCGTTTTGGGAAATCGCTACACGGTTTGTTGGCTTGCGGCGGAATCGAATGTGGTTTGGGGTGAATTTTAATTCTTCAATCCCCATGGATAGCGAAATTTCAATAACGTATTTAATGCACGCACGATGGATAAGTGAAGCGTATGGATATTGTCACGCGAATCGGTGTTGCGAATAATGCAGTTTCGTAAATTCTTTTTTCGTGCATTTTGCAGAAAAAAAAACAAACACACACATCACCGATGCTCGAATAGTTACGAGACGAATTGTATAATTTTATTGGATATTTATTCGAATTTAGATGGTCATTTACCATATATTATCGGACTTTTGGATGATTTCATTAAAACTTATATTGTTTTTCATATTGGCAATACATTTTTCACCCACGTAACTAACAATAAGCTTATACAATAATAATAATAATAATAATAAAATATCTGAAAAGTGGAACAGATTGAATCATTAATTATATATTTCTTTATTAACGCTGCTAGCTCAATAAATCTGTAATTTATAATATGTAGAATATATAATATACATTTTCATAAATAATATAAATAATGTATTGACGTTGCTCGTCGAAACATTCATTCAAAAGTTCTGACTAAGCGTCGAAAAATGTCAATTGCCTGACATTCAACGATTCGAAAGTCGCGTTGACGTTGTATCTTGGTCCCAGTCATACGAAACTTTGAGGCCTTTCCTTTTCTCGGGAAAGGTAATTGCGGTGAAAGGTGCGACAAGTCCGGAGGGGGTAATTGCTCGACAAGTGACTTGCGGGATTTTACCCAAAAAAAAAGAAATAAGTAAAAGACTGAAGACCGTTTCGTAAAAACGAAAAATCTCATTCTTAGCCTCATTATTATCCAAAAATGATAAAATTCTTAATAAAATCAAGAATAAAACAAATTATCTGCATTTCCTCAAACAATCATATAATGTCAAAAAAAACACTGCGAAAATAACCCAATCTAAGAAAAAATTCAATGAAATAAAATAAAATAAATTAAAGACGAATCAGATCAAAACAAACAAAATAAAGATCGTCGTCCCAAAAACCTCATTGAATAATATTCGTACGTCCCGCGAAAACGCCAACCAGAACCTCAGCTCCAATGTAGCAGCCGCACCAAAGGCCTCCAGACGTTCCGCCAACTTCTCCCGGAATATCTCCTCAACGTCTTCCACTTGTTGTTTTTTAATTTTTTTTTCCGTTTCGTTTCGAATCCATTCGCTCGTCCCGGCGACGCTACGGTGGATGCTGCGAGCGGCGCATACCTCGCCCGAGGTTCTTCGCGGAAGACGCGCCACGAAAACGTTTTACACGCACACACAGAAAAGCCCCTCGGGGCTTGCGAAACGCACAATCCGAAGAACGGTTCTTCGGCTCGCGAACTTCGTACAGTACGTTTCGGGCACACTCTCAACGCCGTCTCTGAAACATTTTCCAACTCGCGTTCCCTCTGGGCGCGGATCGAATTCCCGAATATTCAATGTTCCGACATGTCGCTGAATCGAATTAAAATTATCCGAAAATAATTCGATTGAATTTTCGGTACCTTCGATCCGTACCCTTTGCGCTCGCGTTCGAACCGTCGACTTCGTCAGAGCCGCAACGTTCATCGGCGAATCGACGTTTCCGAGGAAATTCCCTTTGGTCGAAAAGCCAGAAAAATCGAGCGAGACGGTATATCTACAATATATAGCGAGCACCGAGAAGATAGATAAAAACGTTTTGCGCAACGGTCGGTGGCACTATCTGGCGATAAAGTTGAACGAACGAACGACGACGACGACGACGACGACGACTATTTCCTTCTCCCACCTACTCGCCGAAGCTTCTTTATCTGTCACCCCAGAAAGCGAAGAACACAAAAAATTAAATAAATATTAAGAGAAAAAAAAACGCAAAGGCATTGTCGAAACGTGCCAAGACGACGAGGTTTTCAATATTCGCACTATCCCGTTATTCGTAGGCTCCGTCGTAATCGCGAAGAATAAAAAAATCGAAAGAAATGCAATTTAAAATCAAATAAAAAAATAAACCCCTCTCCTTTTTCCACTGGAGGAAAGGCGAAGAGCGGGAAAAAACTAGTAATAATCATCGAGGCAGAAGTTCGAGAACAAAACAATCGGTGAAGAAGAAGACGACTTGGATTTTTATGTTCGCGCGCATCCTCTCCTGGGTCATTATATTCCACAGGCGGGACGAGAGAGGTTTATATTGCAACGGTGTTCCTTGATGCGTGAGATCGAGTTTGGCTCGGGTTCATTGCATTCCGATCAAACCAGCTGCGCATTCGACGATAATAAACGTCAAGGAGCTTCGTCGTTGACGTATATTCGTCATACGTATTGCGACCCCCTTATCCTCTGCCCCTCCCCCCAGCCCCCATCATCTCTTCGCCACCTTTCGAGCGACGGACATGGAAATTTGTATAATACATCGGCGTATATTGAACTCTGCAGCTTCGACATAATCATTCGAAGAGAAGAATGGATCTGTTAGTCCGGAAAATTTTACTACACGATCCGGAGATGAGAAATCGTTTTGTTCTAATTTTTTTGGTTATTTATATTAATATTATGATTTTTCATAAGAATTAAAAGTTGTAACAATTTTATGATTTTATTATTATGATGATTATTTTTGTCTACCTTCAGAAGACCCTTCGAAAAAAATATTTTCTGAAAACGAACGTAACTTCCTTCCCAATCGACTCATTATTTCATTCAGTTTGATCATATAATTGAGAATCATTTGCAAAATCACAGATGAAAATTTACGACTTTCAACCGTAGGAACGTTCATTAAGAGTTCCCTGGATATCGTAATCTCTCAAAAGGTCGCACAAACCGTACCCGCTGTTAACCCATCCGTGTTGGCTGACGGTACTCGGTAATTCTCGACAGAACAAACTTCGGACTCAACGGTGTATCGACTCTTCATCCACCTGTAACCTCGGGATTGTTAACCCGTGGTTAGAACGTGTACCGGAGTACACGATTGTACAAATGGAAACGGTCACGATGCGTTTTAACTGCTTTCCGCTGAACGACCGATGGATAAGGAGAGTGCGGGGACGGAGACACCGTGGAGAAGCCAAGAGAGAGAGAGCGAGAGAGAGAAACAGATGGATAGATGGATAGATAGATGAAGCCAGAAGCCTAGAGAATACCTCGGTGTAAATTTGGGCGACTATCGGCGTACGTATACGCATCGAAGTAAGCTTCCTGCTCGTACTGTTATACGACCCCAATGACGACCCACATTCGTCGGGGCCGCAGGGACCATTCCGATGTTCATATATATATAGGAGCGCTACAAGCGGCTTATAACCCGATACGTACCTACAATTTACTCCTACATCGCTGTATACTAGTAGCTACACAACTAAAAATTTAACGTTATTATAAATCAAATTCATTATTTTCATAATATTTAATAATAATAATAATTATTATTATACAGAGAAATAATTATTATTATAATGAATTTAATTTCTAATTGGTTATAATTTTTAATTATAATCATATACAAAATTTTTATTTTTATTACAATCAATAACATCATTGAAAATTATAATACATTAAATTAATGATCAACATTATATTTCATGATTATTATTATTGTTCTATATTATTTATTTCAATAATAAATAATATATATAATGATATATATGTTTATTTCTGTGAACTATAAGAACGTGGTGGGTCATGACCCGCTTGTGATAATAGAAATACTGTATAATATATATATATATATACAATACGGTACTCACCGGAACGGTAGCCCATTGCACAGACGTTAACGTCTCGTTCTCCCCTCGCCGCGTCTCGACTGCACCGTAATATCTTGGGGCATCGTGAGTGCCCCCCCCCCCCCACCCCCCGTCCCGAGACATTCACCAACGACACATCCTCGTACGAGGGCATTCTGGTCCATTCGCGGTATCTTACGGTACTCCGACGGTCTTTCCCGTTCACACTTGTCGGGTACCCGTCGATTATCTCAACGTACAACGGTATATTTTTACGCACCGAAGAAAATTCGTGGCCAATACATCGATGTTTGAAACGGAAACGGGGCGTAATGTCACAATTTTGAGAATTTTTCTTTTCCTTTTTTTTTCGTTGGTTCCCTTGTTGGTCAGATCGTGTTTTGGGAAGATGTAACGTAGCACAGTTGCCTCTCGATTTAAAAAACGCGAAATTATGGAAATAGCAAATATGAAAGTTTCGATTCGGGGGGGTTTAATAAATGAGTCGTTTTAAAAAATCACGAGCTTTTGGGAAAATGATTGTGGAAATTCCAGTTATTTTTTTATGAGGTTATGAAGATTATATGATGATATTCATTTCTTTGTTTATTTATTTTTGGGCCATGGAATATTTTTTTGTATGTGAGAAAGAAGAAAAAAAAAGTCCATCAATTTTTCATGACATTTCGCCCCGGTCTGCTTCTTATATCGGGTGAATCGATAAACGGACGATTATTCTCGGTAGTTGGAAGATTGTACGTCGGGCCTTTGGGAAACGACGTAACGGAAAGTCAACTCGTTGCAGATACGAGTGCAGCGTCGGAGGAACAGAAGATGCTGAGACGGGATGTAAAAAAAAAGAGAGCGAGAGAGAGAAAAAAAGGTTGTGAGAAAGAAGTACGAAGCTTCTTCGTACGTACGTCGACGTCGATAGTCCTCGTGGGAATCACGGAAAGTCTTGGTTGATGCCGTACTCTTCTTTACGTTGAAATTCTTTTTTCCTCGAACTCAAAATCTCGGGATTTTCACGCTCGAACGTTTTTCCTTAAGCTCGATGGTTCAAGTACTTTTTTCAATGTATTTTTTTGTCTCGATTTTGGCAATATTTTCGGTTAAGAAAGTAATTCGGAAATTCAATAAAATTATTATTACTCGATGATTAATTTCGAGTGATAAATTGATCGAAATTGTTTCTCTTATTTTCTCTTTTTGTTAAATTTATAACACTGAAAATATAATTGTTTCATGTTCCGGAATATTTTTTAATTGATGGAGAACTCGTTGAAGCGTTCAAAATAATCAATGACACTGAACAATTATTTCTGACCCAATATAATTCAATCAGATATGCATATCCAATTGATATTCATTACGAATAATAAATGAAATATTCGTTACCAACGCATTAAAAATAATGTTTTCAATCAAACATTCCTTTTCGATCTCTACAAAAGAATATTAAATTAAATATCCAATTGTCATAATTCGTAAAATCCCGACAAATTTATCCACTCCTCAAATCTGCAATCGGCCATTCTCGCTCAGCTCCACTGACTCCCATAAACTTCACAGACATAAAGCCACCAAATCCTTTTTCCAACTGTACGGTAAAAAAATCGCAACTTCCATTTCCGTATCGATCAACGCATATACATATCTTCGTAGAGTCTCGCTTCCACTCGACCACTCACGATTTTCCAACGATGTTGACCATCAACGGACGCTTCGCCAACCTTCCACGAAGAACGTAAAGGGCACTTTGTTCTTTTTCCCCATCGTTTTCCATCGTCGCGTGTATACCCACGGCATCAACGGGGTTTACGGGCTCGCGAGGAGAACAGCGCATGGTAGGCTTTCATCGTTTTCTCGGTGGTATCGCTGATGCCCGGTACGTTATGGCTTAAGGCGATGTGGAACATCGACTAGGTCGCTATGAGTGCGAGTGAGATACCGCCATGGGCGTTTGCGGTGGCGCGAGAGAGAACGAGAGAAATATGTATCACATCGCCTTACGGTGAAGTATCACTTCACCTTAAGACGAGGAAAGGTGAACGAGGTAAAAAGAGAGAGAAGCTGCAGGTTGAAGAGGTCACCTCGTACGAGTAACAGCGGACGCAGCAGCAAGAGAAAGAGGAGGTGGAGGAGGTGGAGGAGGTGGAGGAGGTAGAGGAGGATGAGGATCGTGTTGAGCGTTAGTAAAGATACGAGAAAATTCAACGAGTGCTGCGGGGACGCGCTCGTCTCACGCCGCATCGTCGTTCAATCCTCGTGGGACCAACACGGTCTTCTTCTTGGTACCCCCTCCCGATCTCGAGAATTCTTCGTTCCTCAGCGTTACCGGCGGGTCCTTCGTACCTGGACCAAATCCACGGTCCTAAAATACGGGCCGAGAAACACGTGTCGATTTTACATTGTTGCGAGGTTGGCAAGATGGCGACCGATCGCTTGGTTCGCCGAACGTCATTCGGTTAGCTCGCTTTTGAGACGAATGGATAATTAACTAAGTAAATAACTCAATAGAGAAATAAATAAATGAAGAAATAAATAAATTTCTAGAGTCAAATAATTTACCTGGGTCTTGACAACGGTACAAATACGCACGGAATCCAATTTTCATTTACACTCCACGTTTATGTTTTTTTTTTGTACCCGGATTTTATTCCGGGTCAAAGAATTTTTTCATTCGATCGTGAAAAAAATCCCCGCCGTATAAATTGCACACATTACCCGTGGGATGAATCAAACACACATGAATATGTAACATCTGAGCATGAGATTTTTTTACATATTTTTTTTCCTACGGATAGTAAAATGGCGCTGCATAAAACATGATGAAATCGACATTGATAGTAAGGTGTAGCGATGCATGTACCGTTATAACGGTACGTAACACAGGGTGAAATCCTGTATGGAAGAGCAAACTCTCGTGGGTTACCCATCATCCCGTAGTATAAGCTCTCGTTAACCCGAAAGGACGTGCTGTTATTTTTTCTTTCGACCCCCTTCCTCCCTCTCGCTCGCCCAGGTTGGCCGTTTCTTCGCGCTTTTATCCACGACCGTTGATACAGCCGGAGCTTTCAGCGTGCTTTACTTTTATAAGGAATTATAAATTTTACAATCCATTATCGCCGTATAAAGTACTCCGCGCGCCATACACGCCGGACTCGTGAGCTCTAATGGACACCGTAAATAAAAAAATAAAAAATTCTACTGCACGAATGCGTATAATCCCGCTTGCCAATCGATGCTCGCCAGAGACGATTTTGAAGAGTATTCAAAAGTACTTGAAGTTCGAGGTATCACAAGTACTCGAGAACCGAGTACTTTTGAAAAACGAATTTTATAAATTTTAGGGCATTCAGAAATTTCAGGAATCTAAAATACTTTTGAAACTTAATATTATAAATAATTCCCCTTCCTTATAAATTATTATAAATAATTATTATTATTAAAAATAATGTTGTCACCCATAATATCTATATACACCACATATATCGTTATAATATATAATAAAATATAAATATACAGTAATAATTTACTCGAATAATCCATTATCATCGACTCTGTCACTAATTCCCGCTTCTTTATTATCTTTTACAGCCCTTTCGAGCGTGCGAGCCGCCGAGGAGACTCAGGTTGACACCCACGAAGGTTCAACGGTTCTTCTTCAGTGTCGTTTTCCCTCCGTTCGACAAAACGCAACGTGTTTCTGGTTGACACACACGAACAACGATCACGACAATGCCGCGATCGACGACAAATCTTTATCACCGAATTATCGCGTCTACATGGATCTATCCGAAGGTCGTTACGATCTCGAAATTCGCAACGTTTCTTACGAGCGTAACAACGGAAAATACGAATGTCGCGTGAAAGTAAGCGGAAGCGGAGTCAATCTTTATCACAAAAACGTAACGCTTACGGTATTGCGAGCTCCGGGACCGCCTTCGATATCACCGACGTCGGCACTGGCCACGGAAGGTCGTCGTCTCGAGCTTCAATGCAACACCGACGGTGGAAGCCCGGAACCGGAAGTCCGTTGGTACCGCGGTGACAGTCGCATGCTTCTTCACAGCGGTCGAATATTGTCCATAAATCCGACTAAGGAAGACGATCGTGCAATTTTCCGTTGCGTAGTTCGCAATCGCGCGATGCCCGAAGGCGATACTCTCAACGCAACGGTAATTCTCGATGTAAATTATTTTCCGCGAGTAACCGTCGGACCGGAAAATCCGTTGAAGGTCGAAGCGAATGGCACGGCCGTGTTAAAATGCAACGTCGAAGCCAAACCATCGGTGAGCATGATAAGATGGCGTCGGGGTGATAGTTTGACGTCCATCGACAAACAACACGTAATACAAAAAGTAACTCTTCAAGATGCTGGAAATTACACTTGCACGGCTGACAATAATTTGGGAAAAATTGGCGAAGGTTCGTTGTATCTCGACGTTCTTTATCCGCCCAGAGTCGCCATTGAAGGTGATAACGTGAGAATAGCCGAGGTTGAGGATACCGTGACCGTGCATTGCAACGTTTCCGCCAATCCTCAACCTTCGGTCATCGAATGGTTGAGAGACGGACGTCCGGAATTTCGTCAAACAGGATCGATTTTGCGTTTGATTCGCGTGACTGCCGATAACGCGGGAAATTACACGTGCAGAGCCATGAATACGATACATCCGACCGGACGCGAACCGAAGAATCATTCGGAAATGGCCAAAGTCAATATTCGCATAAGACACAAACCCGGACCAGCTAGGGTTACCCCGGATTCGCCGGTTGCCGCTGAAGGATCGAGCGTCAATCTCAATTGCATGGCCAGCCCCGCTGGGTATCCGGAACCGCAGTACAAATGGTGGCGGGAAGGCGACGATCCGTCGATTTCCATGCCAGCCGAAACTTCGGGATCGAAATACGTCATAAGCTCGGTTCAATTGAGCAACGATGGAATTTACAAGTGTCACGCGATGAACGAAATTGGCACGGGTGAAGCCGCCTCGGTCAAACTTACCGTTCAACAACAACCCACGTTTGTCACCAAACTACATCCTCATGTTACTAGAAAGTGAGTTAAAAAAATGTCTTTAATAGTTGAATTCATTTTTTATTTTTGGAGGGATTTTTTATTTCGATTTTTTTGTGGTGGGAATAAACTTATTGATGGGACTCGCAATTGGAAGGCCAGAATTGAGGGAACAACATTTTTTTGAGATTTAGAAACATTGCCAGATTTTGGGAACAACCGAGAATTCTTTTTTTCGTCGATTTTTTCAATTTAAATATTCTCAGCAAAATAAATTTTCTTATTTACTAATTGTTTTAACTAGCTTATTTATTAGATAAATTCTTCTTCCTTATCTACTAATTACTTGAAAAAATATCTATTAGGTCGTTAAAAATATAATCCTTATGACGTATACCAAAATTGCATCACATTTTTCAGTTGCCGTATCCATTTTTAAAAAATAATGAAATCACGATAAAAAAATTACCAAAATAATGATAAACGACCCAAATAATAATTCGCATCAATGTAATATAAACGTCTCCATTCTTTTCCGCGCAGGGTCGGTGAGTCGTCCTTCATGGTATCTTGCATCGCCCAAGGAAAACCAAGACCGGCCGTGCGTTGGTTGAAAGACGACAAAGAATTAACCGCCGACGAGAGTCTTTACAAAGTCGTGACAATAACTTCCGAAGGTTCTCGTAACGTCATAATGGTCAATTCAACTTTAAGCTTTCTGGGCCACGCGCGACCCCAAACGGACAAGATAATAGCGAGCGACGGTGGCAAATACACTTGCGTCTTCATGAACGAAGTCAAAAGAGTCGAATCTCAAATGATGTTGAAGGTCGAACACGCACCTATAGTACTTCACAGACACGGTAAAGTCGCCGCAAACGTTCGTGACGTTGCCGAAGTTGTTTGTCGCGTTCAAGCATGGCCGAAACCGGAATTTCAATGGAGTTACAACAACAACGCGGTGTCTCTTCAGGGTTCGTCGAGCGACGGTCATTACGAAATTTCCACGACCAGCGACAACGATTACGTTTACACGTCGGTTTTAAAAATAAGTGACATCAAAACGTCCGATTACGGGGATTACAGTTGCAGAGCCGCCAATGCGCAAGGCAGCAGCGTATCGACGATAAGATTGCAGGGCAAAGGAGCGCCGGAAAAACCAACGAAAATTTCGGCAATGAGCGTTGGTCCGACTCACGTGGCATTGGCTTGGGAAGTCGGTTTCGACGGTGGTTTGCCGATAACGAAATATTTTATTTCGTACAGACGCGTGCCGGGCGAGGACGATGCCGTTGCACCGGATTGCGCGACTCCTCGGGGACCACCCGGACAATGGCTCGAATTGGATTGTCGTCGTTCGAATCCTTGCAACATAACGAATCTCGAACAACATCAAACTTATACGTTCAAAGTAAAAGCTTACAATACGAAGAATCATTCGGATTATTCCGACGAAGTGACAGCGACAACGGCCGTCGCGAAAATTCCGACGCCTCAACGAGTCAGTTATGATCCGGAAACCGGAACTTTGGCGATAAACGTCGGAGCAACGTGTTTGGCTCTCGTGGCTTCGATCGAAAAGTTTCAAGACGATCCGAACGATCCTTGGCTCATCGTTGAGGATTGGCCACTAGAGGTTCTCGGTACAGCGCCCACGCAGAGAGAAGGAGTTTTGGAGACTCCGGTCAATTCGAACAACGATGCGCGCATCAGGGTTCGTCTTTGTTTGGAAACGGATCGACAAAAATGCGGAGAATACGCCGAAGCTAAGAGTAAGTATTTTTTTAAATATTTTTAACATAAAATTTCTTCGTGTGAAAAAATAAATTTGTATTTTTTTAATTCGATTGACATACGAATAAATCAAGTTTCTGTTAGTTGAATAAACCAATCATAATCAATACAGTCATTTCCGGTCATTCGAACTAATTTGACATCCCTTCGGAATCGAATTTCTCATTCGTCGTTGAGAAAAATAAAAAAAAATCGCATCTGTCGACTTTTCTATTCCGCCGATGGAGGAAATAAACCAAGTTCCCGGTAGTAATTCAATCTGTTTTGTTGAAACACAGTCGGACCGTCTTACATAGCACAAGCCGGAGCTCTGGCGACACCCACACTGATAGCGCTTGTCGTGAGCGGAGCGGTGTTTCTTCTTTTCGCCGCGCTTCTTCTACTGTTCTGTCGATGCCGAAGAAAGCACGCCGCCAAAGCCAAGGACTACGAGATGGACTCTAACGCGTAAGTCATCCCTCTCAAATCCGCCCACTGATCCTCCCCCTCCCCCTCAACCCCTCGCTTTCTCCCCCTGGAAAGCCCAACTTCCGACGGCTTTGCATTCTACATTCAAAGCGCCAGCAGCTCCCGCTTCTCATTCTTTTTATCCGCGTTCGTTCTTTTTTTCTTCTTCTTCTTTTATTCTTCTTCCCTCACCTTCGGTTTTTCCATTTTCTCAGTCTCTCCGACGCTTCTTCGTTTATTTTTTTATTATTTCTTTTTTTTTTTCGTTTTCATCGCTTTTCTTTTTCGTACCCGGCACGTTTATCCGAGCCCGAGCTATCGACGCCCGTAAACCGTGAAATGGAAAGTCTCGCTGGTTACGCTTCGTGGGCTTCGCCGCGGTCTGCCACGAACGGGAGGGAAGAAAGAGGGGAGGAGGGCAAAAACGTTAAATCCGAAAGATGACGAAGTGTGCGCGATTACGTGCAAGAAACAAAGAAAAATAATTCTTTCTCGACGGTTCGTCAGCTTTGAAAAAAAATAATAATTTCATTCACAGAGATTTTATTGGTTAATTTTTTAAACACAAATTTTTATTTTTTTCTCCGTACCGTTTGTGTCGGTAAAATCATGAACGTCACGATAGCGATCGTCAGGGTTGAAAGGAAAAAAAAAGAAATTGTCGCGAACACCGAACGTGTACGACCGAGCTTTTTTCGAACAGTTCATTTTTTTTTGCTGCACTCGTTTCTGTCGGAAAAATCATCGACGCGACGATCGAGCGTCAGAATTGATTTAGAAAAAAAGTGAAAAAGGAAAAAAAACTGAAAACGCGGGCAACCAGAGAAAAGTTTATGACATTCCGGGGTTGACTTCCCGAGGGATGCTCGTGGATTTCTCGACGACCGATATTTATATATATATATATATATATGTCATATAATATGACCTCCGACGCCATTCTATGCGTTCTCGTTGAAAAGAGTATTGAAACTCGGTTTTCACCGGCAGGCTTCAGTCTCGTGTGATAATATCGATATTGCATGCTCGATCACGCACGACAACGCGCTGCTTCGCAACAACCGGCCGAACAACGCTATAAATAAGTAAAAAGAACGCGTGTCCATGTGTGCATGCGTGTGTGTGTGTGCGCGCGCGCGTGCGTGTGTGTGCGTGTGTGTGTGCGTCGCGTTATAAGCTTCAAGTTCCGTTTTTATTTTCTATCGCCGTCGAAGCCACGCCCAGGTCATTGTTTTTCATAGTTCGTTATTCGCGATTGTTCGCACTATCGACGTCACCAGAGCGAAAAAAAAGAAAAGAAAAACAACGAGCGAAAGATGCGCTGCTGCTTGTTGGATTAAAAAGAACATACATATAAAGATAGCCGTTGCAGCTTTATTTTAGAGAAAACGAAATTTACAATCAACGAATATTTTTGGGGGGTTTTTCATTTGTGCCACGGATTATTGCGATTCAGCTTTTTTTTTTACTGTCCTTCTACTGCTCGGTCTTTGTAGAATCGTCGAAAATCCTTCCTTTCCCCTTCGCTAGTCTCGTTTTGAGATCTGGTACTGAACAAGCTCGTTTTTATTTTTTTTCAAATGTAAAAAAATATTTTTTCTTTCTTTTTCACGATCCAGCGTCCGACCTAGCTTGGTTACCGGAAACGGTCAGCAGACCCAAGCCCCGCCGCCGTATTACGCCGAGAACAAAGCTCTGGAACACAGTCTCGATCACGCTCTCGCTCTCGAGGACTCCAAAACTCCGGCTTACGCCCAACCGGGTTACGGATACCATCAGCCCAATCACAACATCAATGGTGAGAATGGTAAATTATCATCGAAAATCTTACTAACACCATTATGCTTGCAATCTAACCTACTAACGATATAAAATGGACCGACAATAGGTAAACGATTAATCCGCAATCAAATTCCATTACTAGAAACATATATATTATTATATAATAATAATAATTATTATTATTGTTTATTTCCGTTATTAATCCGTTATTATTATTATAATTCATTATTAATAATAATAATAATAATAATAATAATAATAATAATAATAATAATAATAATAATAATAATAATAATAATAATAATAATAATAATAATAATAATAATAATAATAATAATAATAATAATAATAATAATAATAATAATAATAATAATAATAATAATAATAATAATAATAATAATAATAATAATAATAATAATAATAATAATAATAATAATCCTAATAATACCCATTATTATTATTGTAATAATAATAATAATAATAATAATAATAATATATACATAAACAATAATTTTTGGAAAAAGAATAAATTGTAAAAACCATTGTTCTTATTTAAAAAATCGCGATTAAATTCTCATACGGATTTTATTTATTTATTGATTTTTAAAAAATCTCTCCAGGTGTCAATATGGGTTACATGGACAACAGCTATTCGAACTCGAACAACGGCGGATCAGTGAACTCGCAAGATTCCATCTGGCAGATGAAGTCGGCCGCGGCTAACGGCGTAAATCCCCCGTACGATCTCGGTGGATACGCGACCACCGAGTCCGATTATCCCGCGCACCCGCACTATATGCCGCAACGGGAGGATTACCGGGAGAGCCACAATCTCAGCCGCCAGCAATTTTGCTCGGAGCCCTTCGCCACGGTCGTCAAATCGCAGAAGCACGTCGGTCAGTATCATCCGAACAATCTCTCCGCCATAATATTTCTCATGCAAACCTTTTCGTCGCGTCGCAATAAAAACGTTTACTCATCTTCCATTTGATTGAACAAAATTACGATAACAAAAGCAAAACGAAATACCCTCGATTATATAATAAAAGTCGCGTAAATTAATGTAATCAATTAAGAGAACACTTGGAATGTAAAAAAAGTCGAATTCATTTTGATGAGATTAATTAAGTACCAATTTTTTTTTCTCATTATTTCAATCATCCATTTAATTTTATTTAAGTCACTCTCACGAAAAATAATAAGGAAGAATCCACTCCTAGGTGTTCAAACCCCCTCGAAACCTAATAACAAAAATCAACAAAACATCATCCCTTCCTTAAAAAAAAAATTAACGCAATCAATTAAAAGATAATTTTCATTGCAATGTTTAGATTCTCCGTACGACGTCTCAGGATTGCCTTATCAGGAAGCCTACGACGAAGACGCAAAACCGCCTCAACAGGTGAGCCTGTCCTACGACGAGAGTCTCGAATCCGGTTATTCAACGCCCAACAGCCGACGACCGAGAATAATAAGAGAAATAATTGTCTGAGATCAGCCTACCGGCTCTCGAGCCGGCAAAACGCGGACCACTTGGCTCTAGCAGCAGGCCCCCAATCCCCATAATCCGCATCAGCAACAAAATCACCCGCAACAACAACATCAACAACAACAACAGCATCATCACATGGAGATAGTAATCGAAAATCCAACCACGGACGTGACGACGACATTGACGAGTCCCATAAACCCAAATTTTCCAACGAATCCTGGTAATCCCGGTCATAATCGTCCTTATCGCGCGGCTTACGTGTCAAACGTCGACGGTACATCGCCAACGATCGAATATTACAGCACTCTCCAGCATCCACGTCCGCGTAGTCGTCTCATAAGTCCCGAACCCGATTTCGACTCGACGATTCCACAAGTTCCAACGACGGTTCGACGAGTCGACAGATCTGGTCTTTTGGAAATTGCCGAACTCGAACCATCCAGAAACACCTCGAGAACGCGAAATTTAACGGGTTCGGACAATAATAATCATTCGGGAACGTTGACGAGACGAATAGATCGTTCGGGTCTTTTGGAAGCCGTTCCCGAAGTTCCGGATCAATGTCAGGGTTGGAAATCACCGGAAAAAAGTGCGTCAACGTCGAACGACGATCGTCACGGTAGATCTTCGATCGATCGACGATTGACGGGTGCGGAAATCGTTGGTAAAAACGATTCTCAGCTTCAACAAAATCGTCAACAATCCACGAGTCCGAGAAATTCGAGATCACCGATCGATCCGACGAATCTGTCGTCGTTGCATCGAAGATCGTCGGAAATTCTCCCGACGCCCGAAGATTGCCGAAACATCGGTGAAAATCGTACAATCGTGCCGAGTCCGACGAACGTTCGAAGTTCGATCGTTAATTCATTGACGTTGCCGTCGTCGGTGTCGAGTCCGTATCTTCGTCGTTATCCCGGTGGCAATAGTCCGACGTTCACGAATCTCGAACGTCCTATACCGGTGATTATCGGTAATACGACCGTTGTCAATTGCGAAGAAACGAGAAATAAAAATAAAAATTCTTACGCGCGTTTGTCATCACCCGTTGGGACGAAATTTTTGCCAATCGACGATGTTTCATCGAGAAATCGACAATCTTACGTTGATTTGACGGGTGCGAGTTACACGAGATCAACGTCGACGTCTCCTAATACGATATCGAGAACGATTGTTGATTCGAACGTTACGAATACGACGGATTCCGATAATTCGCGTGACAAACGTCAACAACCCGATTGTCTCGGACGTTTGAGTCCAAGAACGAAAAACGACGTTACGTCGGCTTTGACGATGTCAGCCATTCCCGATGTCATAGAAGCTCACGGATCCAGAAATCACGGAAGGGATGACAACGATGGGAACGAGAAAAATGGTCCCGAAGGCGAAAGAGCCGAAGCCGAAGGTTGCGAACATTCGGCCGGTAGCAGTCACGAAGAAACTCGAGTTTCTTTCAAAGCGTCCAATAAAATTCTTCACAACGACAACATTCAAACTTTGAGGGTAATTATACTTTCGGAACAATTGTGAAGGCGGGAGAATCTTCGTTCTCGCGATAATTTCGATGATAATGGCGCCGCGAAATTTTTACGCGAGAAGGAAACGAAAATTTCTGAATTAACGAAATTAACGACGAATCGTTGGCTCGATTCGATCGATTTAGCGGATACTAACGTCAATGCCAAGCAATACGAGAGATTGAGATTTATTCGCGCGCGTTCGAGACTCGGCACGTGTATATTGAATCGATTGAATCGCGTACTTTGTAAAGAAACTAATGACGAGGTTGTTGTGTAATATATCAATTAATTGTGTAATATTTTTAAGGACTTCATTGTGACCGAAAAAACTCGCGACGAAAATTTTTTTATCTTATTGCAAGAATTTTTTTTTCTTTGGTTTCTTTATCTTTTTTGTTAGCTTCTTGTGATTTTTTTTTCATTTTTATTTTGCATTTACTTTTTTTATTTACACGTACGGAGAAACTCGACGAAAGGCTGAAGACGCCACAAGAGGCCATATAAATATCCACGTAGATAGATTCGAGAAAAAAAAAACAGGAGAAGAAAAGAATTTGCGTGACGCTTGAGACGAGAATTTCTTCGTTCTCGCTCGTCACCGCGACGAGCGAGTTACTTACGTATTACCGAGTGAAACTGACTTTTACGTAGGCGCATGCCGCGTCAACGGGACACTGCAACGCAAGCATAGCACCCGAGTTACTTAAACTTTATGTTTCAACGAAAAAATACGAAACAAAATGACGGACGAGAAAATTGTTGTTGGTTTTTTTTTGTTTGTTCGTGTTTTTCTTTTTCGCATTCGTTGCGTGACGACACTTTAATAGCGCATACGCGACGGTTCGTCGGACGAGAGACGGTCGAGTGAAAATTTTCCATTGCTGTGGGAAGAATTCTAATTCGTCAATTTTTTCTAATTACCGGAAAAATCTTCGATAATCCGAATAGCTTCGGGTCTTGATTTTTTTAAATGGCAATTGCAACTATTTACAAGATTCCGATAAAAAATTCCGTCGCAAAATTTTGTAGGAAAAAGAAGAAATTAAAACAGCAATGTTTAATTTTTTTTTCTACAAAATAAATTAATTTCGATCGTAATTTATTAATTTTCGGGTGTAAAATCGTTGTTGTCGATAATTATAGAACGAAGCGTGATTTTCGGGTTATTTTAGAATCGCGAGACGCGAAGAATGTTTTTGGGAAACGTTGAATTCCGGGGTTGGAGTTGGTGCGAGTACGAAAATGTTTCGAACGAAGGAGAAAGCAAGCAAGAGCACCGAGAAATTCTCACGGACCAGCTCGGTTGCCCAGCCGCGTTTGGGTCGTTCGACAAACGACGCCGGGAAAACGCGCATCCTCCGGCGGTGTTTGCGAATCCGCCCATACATCGTTTCTGTGACGATATCGCGTGCCGGAAATACCGAGCCAAGGCGAGAGGACGCCTTCGATCCGAAGGCTTTCGTCGCTGAAACCGCGAAAACTATTCGTAACGAGCGCAATCGAGCGCGAAAAGTTTTTCCATAGTCACAACTTTATTGAACGCGAATCTGACCGACAAATATTCGATTTTTCGACGTGTCGATGAATCGAATTAAAATGCTACTTGAATAAATGTTCCGAATCGGCATGGCTGCGATTGTCAATGATGATCAAACGATGGTTTGGTTTTCGGGATTTTGATCTTTCGAGACATTGACACTCGGAGCCACGCTGATTCGGTAGATTTATTCTCGCAGCATTTTAATTCGATTTAATGGGCTGTCGGAGCATTGAATATTCGAGTCTTCGATCCGCACCCATTTTTATTCAATCTATCGCGCATAGAGATGACAATCTTGCGTATTCTCCTCTCCATGAGCGATAAATCTTCGAGGAATATAAATAATTAACGACATAAATACCTAAACATCATCAATTTGCGCACAGAATACCACAATTAAAAATTTAAAAAACATCATAAATAACATCGTAAATAAATTTTGAAAATTTTCACTCGACTCTCGTGCCGTCCATCGAATCATCGCCGTCGGTGTGTATTTTATACTTTTATATCGTGGGGCGAGACGCATCGAAATGTTTCGGATAATGAATGATTGTGATTCCGTGTAGCGTGATTTTAAGAGATATATATTATCAATGTGACGTGGATTATTCATCTAAGAAGGAACGAAAGAAGATTAAAAAAAAAAAAAAAAAAAGAAACGCGTAAGACGAAATATTATATATAAATATATAAATACATTATATATATTTGACACGCACGCGGATGGTCGATGTTCGGAGTATCCTCGGGTTTAGGATGGCGAAACTCGATTGAAGGATCTCGAATGTGTTATCGCGCTCGAAGAATCGTTTCGCGAAGTTTCCTCCGACGTTTTATAGCCCGCGTCATGTCCTAATCTGCATCGCTCGCTCGTCGGGCTTATTTCGTATTCGTGCGTCTCGAAAGTGTAAATATAGTCGTAAATTCGTGTTTTAAGCGTACTTAAGCGATTAGGACTGAATGTGTTCTCGCGATCCCCGGAAACTTTAAAGAAGGCGGGGAGAGGGGACGAGGGGGAGGGGAAGAGGAAGAGGGGAAGGGACTATTCGCGTTTCGCATTTACCATTTCTCACGGATCTCGCCGAAATCCTTTGAGATTATTCTCCACGTGCAAGACGACGGCTTTGTTCGCCGTAAAATTAATTTTGACATTAAAAAAAAACATGTAAGAAACGTCTCTTCTCCTCCATTTTTTTTTTTTTCGTTTTACAGTTCAGTCTCTGATGGTAAATATTAGAAAGTCCGTGACGGCAACTATATAGTTTGTATTTAGTAAAAAAAAAAAACGCGATGAATTTTGAAAAAGAAGGAAAAAAAACGAGAGAAAAAATGTGTTCCGTTCGAAATTGTGTGCGTTATGTCGCGTCCGTAGGTATAAGCACGACCAGGCGAGATGAATAACCGACGTTTTCGCTCATGTTGAACTTTTAGTTATTTTTCTTTCTTCTTTCAATTAATTGCTCGTTAGCAACACACGAAGGATTTTGTGATTTTTATCAGAGTTTTATCATGCTCCGAAAATCATTAATTTCTCGCAAAGTTTTTCTTCACTTTCATTATTTTTGTTTCTTTATTATAATTAGTTCTGTTTTTTTTTTCTATTACACGTACAACATTTTTGATCTCATTTTTATTTTTATCATAGCTCAAACCGCTGTTGTAATAATTATTATTTTTCTCTGACGACAAGAGGCAGAACGCATTGATTTAAGTAGCCGCGGATAAATGTCGCGAGGCTTCGAGTGCTAGACGTGTGCACTTTTATGAATTTTCAATCTCGGCTTCGTTAAAAACGCACATCTTGAAAAAAATAGTAGCTATATATATATATGTTAAATACTGAATTTATGTTCATCGAAGATCCGAAAACAAAAAAAAACCGAAAAAAATGATAAGAAAATTAGTGTAAAAGAAAAATAACGTCGGATGTTAATCACGAAATCGCCAGAAAGACGAGACAAGCCCCAGCCATCGTCCCCTCGATTATATTATAGTTAAATTGAGAAAATACTATACGGAATATTATATATCCGGTGGTTCAAAGGATTCTGCCAGCGCTCGTTGACTAACGTGTTTTACGATTATGTGTGACGGTGCGAAAACCGCGAAAAGAAAGACAGAAAAAGAGAGAGAGAGAAAGAAATAGACAACAAGAAGATAAAGAGAAGCGATAAGAAAAACCCTTTTTTTTGTCTTTTCTATCTCCATTTTTTCTCCCTCTCTCTCTTTCTTTTTCTCTCTTCGCGATTATCATCGACACACTTGCGGCGACCGAAGTCGAAATGTTCGATTACTAAAGTACGAATAGAAAGAAAAAAAAAATTATCGACCGGTACGAATTATTGGTTAAAAAAAAACTGGCTTTGCCGAAGCGTTTATCATTATATCAATTTAATTCGTTGGGTCGAATTTATAGTTTCTCGGCGTTGAAACTTCGGTCTCTCGCACCTGCGACCAATTAGTTCGAAAGAGCTTGCTGTGACGTTTGAACGTGAAAAGGAAGGTGAGCGAATAAACGTGAACGAGTTGAAGAACGAGAGGAAGAGAGAGAGAGAGAGAGTGAGATGGGGAGATCGGAAAGAATTGAAATATTTTTGCATAATGGAACCTTAGTAGATGAGAAAGAAGAGAATATATAATACTTACATAACGGGTGATTAAATTTAACGAGCGTTGGCAGTATCGTCTCCTTTCCCACCGGTTCGCGGCCATCCCCCCAACGGTCCCCCTATTCTCCTCGTCCTCGCCCTTTTCCTCTCGAACCCTCGATCCCCAAACCCAAACCTTGTATAAAACAACGCAAAGAATTATGTACATAGTCGTGAAAGGAGAGAATGAGAAAAAAAACACAAGAAAAGAAAAATGTAACGTAATACTCTAAGAACTCATACTAGTATTTATCTACAAAGTAATTGAAAAGAATGATGAATTTACGATATAAAAAAAAGGAAAATTGAAAAAAAAGAAAAAATAAGATAAAATAAAACGAAGAAAATGTTAGAAAACTACGTCTCGGCGCGACGAGAGTGCGGCTCTGATTGAGCGAAGCTAACGAGATCTGATACGACTGCAAAAATCGTGACGAAGAAATACGCGTATTGTAATTAGCGAAAGAAAAAAAATTACGGAATCTCGTTTAATTGAAACAAAAAAATAATATACAAAAATAAAATGTGTCGTTCGAATTTTATATTCTCGTCACCGAGGAAAGAGATTATAATTAAACTTGAAAAATTAAATTGGAAACAAAGCTAGGTCCTGTACTGTTCAATATTTGAACAAACAAAAAAATGCGCCGTGGGACCGAGATAACGAAGTAGGGCGTCCAATATTGTCGATTATAATTTGTATATACATATAAATATATATAAACTACACAGAAAACACACTCTCTCATGAAATTATATATTCATTATTGCCTATTATTAGTTACTTCATTATCATTATTATTATTATTATTATCATTATTATCGAATTATTATTTGTACAAATTTTATGTTGCAATATGAAGAAAAAAAACCAATAAATGACAATGTGACGATTTTCGTGACGAAATATTTGTACACTCTTCGTTTCAAATACCTTTTCTTCTTTTCCTCGCAAGACCGGAAACTCGCTTTCTATACGATAAACAGCGAATAAAATGTTTTAAAAAACATTTCCTTTATTCTATTTAATTTTTATAATTAAATTTTACTCTAAGTCAACGAATTTTAATCAATTCGACAATCACGAAGCCTAAAAAAATGTCCTTTTTCTGGATCTGCATGAATTCCAAAAACTGCAATAATATAACGACGAAATAACAGATGATAAACGAATCCCTCTGAATCAATTCATTAATTCCATAATGGGTGGGAAAGCCTCATCGACCGCTGGAACTGATGATGGGTTGTTCATCAACGATGGAACAAGGTAAAAAAAAATCACTTCGCTAATTACGAGTGAAGAAAACGAAGCGAGGGCAGGTGCCGAGCGTGGTTCATGCAGACCGGATGTCCTATAAGAATAGACAATGCTACATCAGCCATCACATCTATACATTCATATATATGTGTGAGTATAACCGGAGGATTGCCGTTTCTGATTCCCACAATACGAAGTAATTGGCTCGCGTTACACGTCGTCCGACTTTGTTCTGAATAAGCAGTTCTCGCGAGCCGTAATTCGTTTTTTTTTCTCTTTCTTCCTGCCACGGCTTCGAACTATATGTATATACGTTTCCAACGAGGGAGGCAATGCCTGCCGTGGATAAATAATATGGTGCAGGTTGTTCGGCCCTTGCAACTCCCTCCCTCGTTTCTCGAAAATCGTTCCCACGAAATTCTTTAAAATTGTGCTCACTCGAGCTCGACTCAATTTCGTATCTTCAAGATCGCTCGGAAATGGTTGTGGAATCGTGTTAGCCTTGGATATTTTTTATCGTCGACTGTATAAAATAAATGGCCTACGAAAGATTATCATCAAAAAAATCTTTAACGAAAATGTGGAAAAGTTTGCCGATATGATTTATTGTAATATCAATCCCTGGGTAGATTTTATCTTCCAAGTTAAGTTGTTTTTTTGTATTATTTTCTTGTAAGAAATGGCGAATGGTAATGAACCAGCGGTTGGATATCTTGGAAGGGAAGATGAGAGACTTCCGGTGTGAGTGTTATCAGTGGGTGTTTTTATCGCGCTGTGATATTGATCTCTTTTGCGGGCTATATTTTTCCATCTGTCGATAATGGAGGGACGACTGACAGCAAGCAGAGGAATAACGATAGTGACAAGCAGCGAGAATGAGTAGGTCTCTGCAGAGGGAATCTTTTTTAACAACGTTAGCTTCGAACGAAAATTCTCCGTCGGTAATATTCAAGAGAATTTTTATTCGATTTCAGACAATTTCTTTCATGCTTCGCAGTTGACTCAATTTTATATGTATTTCCCTAATTTTTTGTAATTTATTAGGAAAATCAATTGTATTTATATGTAAACAACGTTCGTCTGTAATTTATGGTTGACTCCATTTTTATTTATATTTAGACTTAATATTCCCTTAATTCATAGTTTATTCAATTGTATTTCTATTTGCAGTCAACTCTTTTCATTCTCATAGTTAATTTAATTATATTCTTATTTGTATAATTTATTTCCTTCTTCCTAGAATATGAAACAAACAAACCCAAATAGCAAAAATTATCTTTTCTTCCTAATTTTCATCCTACGAATCACGAGCTATTGATAATTTTCACGTCGTTAAGAGCCGATCGATAATCCCCGTCACTGAAATAAGGCCACAAAGCAAGTATTGTTCGAGCCTCGATATCTCTGTACACCAAAGAATAAAATCTTCGGTCATTGCAAGCCTATGCTTTCGCTTCTCATCGCTGCCACCGCTTCAAGGGTCTTCCCGAGCTTGCGCCACTGCCTTCCACCCCCGCACCCGCGACTCGTCGCGACGTTATGCATCCCCTTTAGTTTCCACAGTGACGTTCCATCGTCATCCACAAACTGTCCAGCACTGTCCATCGAATTTCTAATAATAATAACAATAATAATAATCTAAAATAATAATCAATCAAAGTTCTCAACTTTAATCCGTCCTATTAAATTATTCATGCAAAAACGTTATTTAGAAAAAAGATATATATTTCATCCCTTGTAAAGGCAAAACGGGCGTAATTTTTCTGTGCGAAATAAATGAAAAACAAAGTTTTTACAAAGCTAGTTCTACAAAGTTGCGTCACTCCACGCGCACCGCCGCTAAGTGCACGTGTACCGATTCCCGTGCAAGTTGTACGTGGAGAAAAATGATTTATGATCGAATGAATAATAACGTCCGAGTATCATCGATCGTGGATATGGGCAGGGTGTGAATTGTCCGATGTTCGAAGTGACGTAATGACCGCAAAAGTTTTGTCGGGATTACGGGAACCGCACTTGGGTCAATGTACCGACGTTGAACCAGTGCCGGCCGGTACCGAAGTCCTCGAACGTGTGCGCGGTTCCAACGTCGATGGGCTTGAGCGATGTTTCGGATGAACTCATTCCGGGGCAGGATGGTAATTCGAATTGGTTCACGTCTGTTCATACGAGCGACATGAGCGCATCGAGCGGAGCCTTGTGCGTGAAATTACGAGTCATTAACGCAGTGATGAACTAACTTGAAGAATGATAGGAGAGAAGAAAAAGTCGAAAAAAATGGATATACATAGGAAAAAGTTTTGATTAATTATTTATTGTTATTATTATTATTAATTTAGGTTATTTGGGTTATTACGAGTCATTAATACGGTGATAGACTAATTAATAAGGTCAGAAAAGAGAGGAAAAAAGGACAATATATTGATATATAGAAAAAAAATTGATTATTAATTTTATTCATTGGATTTTAATTTTGCAGCCAAATAAATGTTTGAAAATTAGATAGACGCATCTTACAATTAACCGTTCTCGATTATTTCGATATTACGAATCGGGAATTGTTGATGCTTTTTTAAAATGAAAGAAAAATCATAATGGAATTAACAAAATATGTTGAAATTTAAAAAACCCGGCGTCGAAGATTTTCAATAAATTTATTTTGAAGGCCTGACGTAAGAGTTTGTCACTTCTCTTACTGCAACTGAAGGAAGAAAAGGAAATAGAAGTGAAACATAATCAAGAAATCCCATTTGCCATTGTGGAGACTCTAATAACACCGAAAACAAACAATTCCTACCATTGAGACGTCAATCAACTACTCCCCAAAAGAGATAACGCCTCAAGACGTCGATCCAAAATTCAGTCCAGCATCTTTCAAAATAAAAAATGAATATCACCTCGCTCGATGAATAAAACCGAACGAATCATCAATCCAGAAATAAACCACAATCAGATAAATAATTACCATCGACACGCGCTCAATAACCGGTACAACACCACAATAACTGGGACGTTCGGGTCGCAGAGCACTTGCGCAAAAAAAAATGTCTCGCGACATTCCCTCACCGGTAAGAAAATAAGCTAATTACGTCGATAAATATTCAATCGACGAATGATTACACAAAGCGACAGACAAACCAACGACTTTGACTCATCCAAAAGAACAAAAACACACAGAAAAGATCTGAAAAACGAAGAAATATATAGATACATCAGTAGAATACATCCATTTGTGTATCCGAAGGACGTGATTACTAACGAGATACGAGCGGAGTCACGATGATGGTAAGGTTCGCCATGTGGAACGCTCGTGAAAAGCAGCGAAGGACTGTTTTTGTCGCATCATCGTCATCACCATCATCGTCATCATCCGGATCGTTCGGTCGTTCATAAACGTTTCGAGTCCATCGTCGTTCGTCGTCCAAACTAGTCGAAGTATACTCGTCGATTTCGACGCTTCGCTCCTTAAATCCCTATCCAGTGAGAAATTAGTTCGACGATTTATCGGGGCGATTTGCGTTTGAAGTGTTGTGGCCGTCAAAAACAGACGTTCGGCACACGGTAAAAACAAAATTATTCGAGTACGAAACTCGCGAACGATCCTCAAACGTTTCTAAATCACAAATAGTGAAGTGTTAATTAGAATTACGGTGATTACAAAAATGAATTAATCATAATTTGTGTATTTTGATAAATTCAACTTGAAAAATGTAAATAACGTGTGTGTAAAATCGACAAATTTGATTTATTTTTCTAACCAACGAGTAACCGCGTGGGCTTCGAGTGACCGAAATACCGCGTCGTGGTTCACATGGCGAAGGATTAAATGAAAATAAAGTTAATCGACGTTCGAACGGTTGAGAAAAATTTGCATGAGGCGAATAACAATCTTGTGGATCAATTGACGGTGGTTTGCAAAATAAATCAACGTTACGAACCTGTTTCTCCATTATTATTATTATTTTATTTGTGCAATTGTAATTGTGGATATGTCGAGGATTATCGTTGAATTGTGTAATCGATGGTTTATGCAATGATTGGAGCGCGAGTCGAGTGAATAAGCGGCTCTCGGATGACTCCTGTTTGTGAAAAAAGTAATTAGACACTAAAAGGAAATAATTGAATGAATCGTGTATCCGTTTGGTGAAATACTGTGAGTTACAAAGTGTACAAAGATATTTGTGCGACGACCGGCGTGTGAGAGAGAAAAAGAGAGAGGGATAAAGAGAGAGAGGAGAACATACGACCGGATAGGACGATACGCCCCGCTTGAATTTCAAACTTCCGACCACGTGACACAGATACCTAAACACTGTGTTTGCGATATAATCACAAATATGCAGCATTATATATACGAGGTAGCTGATTTAAAAAGGAGTAAAGAAAAAAAAACAAAACAAACAAACGAAAAATATGAGAATCGTCGAATTATTGGACTCTCGAGACACCACAATTCATCATTTCATTTGTTTTTTTAATCGTAAAAAGAATAATTAAAAAAATAATATATATATAATAGAAATAAAAAATCTAAATACAAACGTGAGTTTAAAAAAAAACACAATTGTTAATAGCGTAGCAACGCCAATTCAAATTCAAACTCGGTGCAACGAAAAAAAAGAATTGTCTCATTGGAGCAGATCTTGAATAACCCCACTAGCCAAAAAAGATTCAGAATAAAAGAAAATCAACGATAAAAATCGAGAACGATAACTAATTACCGAAAAAAAATTCTTTCCAACCTTCAAAACATATGACAGAACAGTGTTGAAAAATAACATAACGAAATCGCGCAATCACAAAAAATGATGCCGAAAAATAAGCATGAACGATTAATTTTTTATTCACCAAGATAATAACTCGTCCGGTTAAAAATGGATTCATCCATGAGATAATACGTTAACGTAGTAAGCATTTAAATCGTTGATAACGAAAATCGTAGATTCGAAGGGATGACGGAAGAATGGTCGATGGGAGTCGAGCACGCGATTACCCAGTGGCACATATTTATGGTTCGGGGTCATCGACCTCGCCGGACCCGGAGATCAGCTGATGCGAGCAACAGCGAGTAAATCGCAAGATAACCCGCAACGATTGGATTGTGCAGCAGGTGCATTGAATTGCGAGTGAAAAAGTGCACCCACGGCAGCGAGAGAAACATGAAAAATATATATGTATATTCGCAAAAAAAATATATGTATATATAAATTTGCAAACGCTGGTATATCGATCGTTCCGGCAGCGTAGCTGGTCGAGTTCTGCACATCGTGAGAGAGGAAAAGCTGCGCGATGGATATTGTAGGGTCAGGTCAGGGCGCAGGTGCGAACGCCGGAGGACGTTTGGTGGCACGTAGAAATTTTCGGGACATCGCCCGGTTGTGGATTAATTCGTTGAGGGCGTATTATTACACGGGGGATGCTGCGTCCGTTTCGTTGAACGAGACGAATCCCGGAATGGGAAATCTTCAGAGCGACGGACGTAAGAAAACGAAGAAGAGCCGAGAAGCTCACGCGTCCGTGTCCGCGTGCACGCCCGGCGATGATACGCGGGATCATCGAGTGCGGGAAAAATTGTCCAGCAGCCTTAACGATCTCGACGATGGACCGATAAGTGTTTCCTTCGAGAAGGTCCAAACTCCGGCCAAGAGACTCGCACCGAAACCCCCGAAGAGTGCTTCTACGTGTCAGGTTGGTTATTTATTTATTCATTCATTCATTTAATTATTTTTTTATTTGTTTTATTTATTTATTTATTCATTTATGTTGTATTACACTGAGCCATGGTTATTTGTTAGAATTGGTATTATTATTATTCGTTATTTATATATTTGTTCCTCATTTTATTTATTTATTTATACGTGTCAGGTTAATTTTCGCCGAGATTATTTGTAACCAGTGGTTTGATATTTTATTTACTATTGTTTGTTAGTAATATTTAAATTCGTTTTATTTTATGTATTAATATTTTATTTCATTACACTAAGACATAGTGATTTTTTAGAGTTACTATTATTATTATTCCTTAATAACATTTTTTCAGTAATTAAATTTATTTTAATTCATTTCATTGATATATTTTAAGGGCGAAGCGATGGTTTGGTAATGTCGTCGATTTACACTTCTTTGGCACGACCATTATCCATCCCCCCACAACGATAACGGTCGTAATTACTGATTCATGAAAAGTTATACCACTTAGAAAAAACAATTCATCCACTGCTCCTTTTTTTAAACCCATAACAATGCAATAATATTTAACAATATCCCTTCTTCCTCGATATCATAATTTTTTTCAAACGCTTATTCCTTACCATCAAATACATCAAATAATTTCCGGATGAAAATAATTGATATCGCGATTAAATGACGTTAAGATTTATCTCGGTCAACGCGTTGCAGCCTAACAATAAGCGATTATACATTTCTCCATATTCCGATCGATCGATCAGAATCTTTTTTTTATTTTCGATAACAGATTCCACGATTGTAATCTTTTTGTCTACAAAACCGAATTTTTCATTGACGATTCGATCTACAAACCTTCGCGCCTGCAATGAATCTCCGAGTGTTTTATCAACGATTATTATCAGTCACCGCGTAAACGATAACTCACGATATATAATATCCGCATTCGCACGATTCTATTCTCTCCCTCAACGCGACTCGATATTACACTTACGCGAACAAACAAAGTTTTTTTCTTCTTCTTTTTCCCTCGCTCTTCGCAGCGATAGGCCGGTGGGCGGACGGGTGGTTATCTAAGAGCGAGAAAATAAAACAAACGTGGAATAATCTCGTGTATGGAACGTAATGGCTCTGTTGGATCATCGCTGGTAGCTATTCGAGCGGGAACCGCGTTCGACGCTGATCACGTTCGCTCTGTCATTCGGTATCCACTTTGCAGTTTCCGGTTAAGACGATTTTTCGATTTTTATCAGATTTTTCTACTTTTTTTTTTTGCACACGATGTACATAAATCGTGTATGTGACATCCAAATATTTGATTGAGTCCGAAACGCGATAAATTTCGACCTTCCGACTGAGGTCTGCGAGGAAACGAGAAATAGAAAAGAAAATTAAAGAGACTTTCGTGCTCGCGGTGAAGAATAGTGAAAAATAAAAATTTCAAAACCGTGCGGAATTGATTTTTCATTTTACGTGAAATTGTGTAAAGAATTCGATAATTATAATAATAATTATCTCATTAGTTGAATAAGATATTTGTTATTCGTTTGATGCGAGGTGCATTGAATCTCGACTGTCTTTGACATATCTGAAGATAAATAATAATTGAAACTCTCTTAGCCACGGTGATATCGATAAACATTGGAGAGGATAAAAATTTTATAATCGTGCCACGGTAATTTAAAATTATCAACATATCAATATTTTTTTAAATTCATCCACCAAATCCAATTATTCCACGACCCAAAAATGTCCACCCAGTAACTTCATATGTATATAAAAACCGGTTGTAAACTGATAAGTTTTTCAACGCGTTCACCAATCATTCAATCCCCCTCCGGCCCAAAAATCTCCGCCCAATAAATCGCCCCCCAAAGAAAAAAAACAAACAAACAAAAAATATTAACAGTTCGATTCTTTTTCCCGACTCCACAGGGTTCGGCGACAGTGCGACCGTCGATCGAGTCCGATCATGCCAACCAGCGTCCGCAGGACCTCGTCGCCTCGTCCAAGCCTCAACCTCAGCCTCAGGATCTCCATCGGCCGGAGAAGGACGAAGAAGCGAAGGAGAGGGAAGAATCGTCGGTGGTGGGAACTTCGCAACGGGGAGTCATCGAAGTCGATTCCGGGAGAGTTCCAACGACCGTCGAGCCCCCACCTGTTGACGACGTCGAGCCCTCCGGGGTTTCTCCATCCTCGCCGGTCGTATCACCGTTGTCGGTCGATCAACCGAACGTTCCGGCACTCGGAGTTCTGCCATATCCGACAACGGGTCCTCCTCTGCTCGTGACGGATTCTTGGCGTCGGGCGAACGCCGATCTCGCGGTAACGGAAGTTCCTACGCCTCCGAGTCAAGAATCATCGAGCGACAGCGTGTTCACAGATCCGGAAGAAATTCTCGCGGGTATGGTGGCCGGTGAGGTCGCGATCGGGCGTCAAACCCATCGCAACGAGAAATCCCCGACGTCGTCGAAATCCGCGAAACGCTGCAAGAACGACGGAAACGAGAAAAATTTTGGTAACGGCGGGACTCCGAGTTCCGGACATTCGAATCGTTTTACGGTGACCAGACACCGGAAGATCGAACTCTCACCGGCTTCGCAACGACTCGGTGAGCTTTCGAACAACTCGCATCGTTGGGTACTGCGATGAGGGGTGAGGGCGGAGGGTGGACGGGAGGGGGAAAGGGGCGACACGGTTTACCGCGCTTTTTCATTCTCATTCGCGGTTTCGATGTGAGGTTATTTAATTTTGTTTATGCCCGGGTAAGAACGAGGCACGCCGGAAACGTGGGGAACGTTTGGAGAGGGGGGGTGCCAAACTTCCGTGATGAGTGCAACAATGCTGATCGAACGGATGTTACATTCGGGTAACACGAGCGTGGAAATTAAAGAGAATTTTACGTAGAGTCGTGTTGATTTTCGTTATTTTTATCGACGAGTTTGGATGATTTACGAGGATTTCGATATGTGCGTGGATTGTTATGAATATTGGAAATCTTAAAGTTTTTGTGTGGTTTCAAAAACTCAATTCTACTTTTATTTCGAGTGGGAGATCAAGAATGGTCGAAAAAATAGCAATAATTAACTTGATGTCCATCAACGAATTATTTGGCGTCTTAAATTGGGGTTATAGTAGGACAAATATTTTTGATTAAAATGTTGTGGGTTTAGAGTTTATTCTATCTAGAAACAATATTGTTACATATCTAAAAAAAATCTACATTAATAATCAACCGATTTTTATTATTATTATTTCCGTGAATTTCGAAAAAATTAATCAGAATAAAAATGGAGCACACAATGACGATAGTCCCAAGATAAAAAAAATTAAAAGAAAAACTATAACTCGCAACGTTCCCACGAAAAATATTTCCACGGCTGAAATTAAATTTTTGAACAATCGAATGTGTCTGCGACCTAAAATTTTCCAAAAGCTATTCTTAAAATTCCAGCAGCTCGTCCGTGCTTGTAAGAAATAACGCAGAAGTCGAATATTCTCAGTGATCAGCTTTTGCATGCCTCGACCTTGACTGCAGCGAAATGCAACAGAATCGTAAGACACAATCGTAATCCGGTCGCTCGCTGGTACCACGATCAAACCTTCGGGACATTCGTTCCAGCGGTTACAAATATCGAACGATTATCTCGACTTTGAGCCCACGCGACAATCCCATGTTAATTAAAATGAGATCGTCGTAGTACAACTATTATTATCCATCGTTTTGTAATCACTCGTCGACGTATCGAGACGGAGTACAGTACGAATAATTTTATCGCATCGGCTGTCATTGCCACCTGTTCGAGATGCAAAATTAAATTATATACAAACCAGCAAGCCACCTGCAACGCACGGTCACGTGCGATCGAAGATCGCTCGACGCTTCTGACTCCCAACCATTAATTCCATGTCACGCCAGAAAAAAACGGAAAAAAAAATCAAAGCGCCGACTTTGAGGTGCCGAAAGATTCCGCAAAGTGCAAAGTTCTCGTGTTCTTTTTTTTTGTGTCCACGCGTGATTGTGTGCTTCGCGTAGAAGATGGACGATAACGTTTGACGCGAGAAAATTGTGATTTTTTGGGGTGTCCCGATATTTTTTTTGGCTCTATAACGAAAAAATTTGTCATTGCTGAGGAGATACATTTTTTTGTTTACTTTTATTTATTTATTTATTCGTTTTCACTGTTTCGAACGTTTTACACGATAGAATGTCGCCGGTAAGATTAGCTACAGACGTGTGAGAATAAAACGATGAATCGTTGATCGATGATAATAATTGTTTCAGGACCAAATCCAACGTTTTTGAATGCATCGCCTCTGCAACGAAGATACAGCGCGAACGAAGCTTTGCCCAATGGAAGCGCCGTGCTTCGAAGGGTCGCCAGTTTTACCCTCGATCGAGCAACTTCGGATTCTCGCGGTAGCCCGAAACCCAAATTTACCCCCCAAAAACTCGACTCCAGACTTTGCGAGAAATTCGATGGTGAGACAAAGATAAACAATTTCTTTAACCAAATCTTTGGAAATCGTGAAACAATTTTTAATTTTGTTCGCTGAAGATTGTTCGGTATTGGGAGAAACTTTTTTATTTTTCGCGTTTACATTTTGTTCAACTTTACTGATTCTCATTTCAAATAAAAAGAAAAGACAAAACTCTTCTCTCTTTATCAGAAAAAAATACAAAAAGAAAAAACTTGTTTCATCGATCGAATTTATATTGTAATCAAAATCAAATCGCTCGTGGATGGTCAATGACCGGGACGCGGGAAATTATTTTATCGCGCACGGTTGCAATCGATATTCATTCGGAAAAATCGGTCGAGTGTACATGCGTGTACACCGAGCTCTATCACGCCGACTAGATTATAGCATGATGCTGTCCATCGTCGGTGGATTACGCGTACATATATCTATAAAGCAATGGAAAATAAGGCAGCAAATCGCTAGTGGTGCTTCTGATACGCAAGAGAATGCATCGACAACATTTCTTTGACTCGTCAGATTCTCTCGCGTTGGTATTTGTCGGAAGAAAAACTGAAATAAAATAAATAAAATAAATAAAATTAATAAAATTAATAAAATTAATAAAATTAATAAAATTAATAAAATTAATAAAACTAATAAAATTAATAAAATTAATAAAATTAATAAAATTAATAAAATTAATAAAATTAATAAAATTAATAAAATAAGTAAAATAAAAAAAATAAAATCGCATTCCCATAGCGATGATTCATGAATCAAAACGGTAGATAAAATGATAATTATTTTTTTTTCACCTCATTAACTCGTTGTCGGCACGCTCGTCCGTGAATCCAACGTCGAACCACGGACGCTGCGCGTATCTTTCGCATGCATGTGCAACATAGGTCTTCCGCGTGCCTCACCGAAAGTCCTCTTCACGTGCGCGCCCCTCACGCTTTGCGAGTCTTTCATTTTTCTGCCGCGAATGCGGCTGATTACCAGGATTCGCGGTGCGTGAAGCCCTTCTCTCGTGATACACCGAATTCAGATGCGCTTCGAGGATGGATAAAAAAAAATAAAAAGAAACAAATAAACTTGTATTGCAGAAAATTGCATCAATCACGTGATGAAACGACTGTCAATTTGCTAATGACAAATTGCCCAACGGTATTTTACTCGGATGAAGACTCAGACTGCGGAGAGAATCATTATTTTACTTAATTTTATTTTTATTTAAATTATTATTATTTTGACATTCTTCTCTACAAAATCAGACTTACCGTTTGATGAACTCAGTGTTATCATTTGTCAACGATATATTATTGTTTATAAATTATAAAAACATTTGTTTATTATTAGTATGAAAATTAGTATTCAAGTATGAAAAAAATTACCTGATTTTTAATTCAATCTACATTAAACTTTTTCAATCTGTGATTCTTGGTGTATGTCGTAAGATCTCATCCTGAACATTCTTTCATTCACTTTCTATCCATTCGAAGGGTGCTACACTTTCTAACCACGAAGCATACTTATCTTCGAACGCATCGGTGCATCAATTATATATTCTTCCTCGAGCCAAATCCACTTCAAACGCATAAAAATATTCGAACGTGCACTCACAGAACCTCTCCAGACGAAAATTGTATGCAAAATCGCTTAAAATCACTCGAAATCACTTTCACAATCATACGAAATGTCTCCAAATAATCATAATGACGTAATGACAACAACAAATCGATATGACATCATCGGGAGTAAATTAAAATCATCCCAAATCGCACGAACCCACGCGAAACTACCCGAAATCGTTTGAAACCCAAAAAACAAAACATGGCCTTAAAAAAAAATGCGAATAATTAAAAATAGAATAACCAAAACAACCCTAAAAATAAAATTTCCACAGAAATAATTTCCACTCAACTCCTCATTCCCAACTACGCGCTAATCACACACGATCTTTCGTAATAAAATGACGTTCACCTTCGCACCGTAAATCATTGAAAATCTCGTAACAAACCACTATAAAAAATTGAAAAAAAAAAACATCCAAAGATATTAATCTATAATGCGTTATGATAATTAACCGATAAAATTAAAATACAAGTCAGACCGGTACGGTAAATCGGAGAAGCGACCACGCATGACATCGTAAAACCGTTTCATCCACGCCGTTTCTTCTCTTCTCGGGTGTAATTTTTCTCTTAATCATCGACAGACGCGAAAATTGTTCGTAATCTTCGGTGTCGGCGAGTCGCCGTTCGCTCGACGCTCGAACGACAAAAGCTCGAAACGATAAGCTCGTATCTCTCGTCGTGCTCTCGGTTCTTCGTTCGCGCATATCTCAGAGCTTTCGGCGTTACTATCTCGCGGAAACAATAATAATAATGCCGCCTCGCATTGCACGGCACATCGCACGAGAGCCTCTCGAAATCCAAGAAACGACGGACTAATAAACACCCGACCATGCGATGTGTAGTGTTACGATATGTCTCCATTTGCCTTACGGGAGATCTTGAAATATCAAGAGGCGATAGTTGCTGCTGCTGCTGCTGCTGCTACTGCTGTTGCTGCTCTCGCTACGATTTCGAGGCAACGACGAATAATATTGTAACTAGCGTTAAGATCGCGATTGGATGTTGTACTACTTAAAAAAACAGAGGCCAGAAGGATTTATTTTACGTGCGAATTAATTTTTGGAAGTAACTTTACGGAATTTAAATTTAAATAAATAATTTGATATTTTGGGAGTCTCGTGAACGTGGATAGAAATATGATTTTTTCTTTTAATTATTTGAGTAATGAATAAGGGTTTGGATGAGTAGGTGTGTATATATGGCTGTGCGATATTATCGAGTGTCGTGAACGAGTGAGTTTTAGAGTGGAATCGATTTTGCATGGGATCAAGTGTTATCGTCGATGATTTCGATAATCGTGTAATTTTACGTGTTTTCGAAATATTCAAAGTGATTGCGAATGGTTTCGAGTGATTTCAAGTGCTTCGAATTCATTCCAAGTGGTCTCATGACAATTACAAATAATCCGGAATGATTATATAAAAATTTCAATCGATTTTCGTAACAACGATTTCACTAATTTTTTCACGAGATTTCACGCGACCTGGATTTTCATTCAATTTCGAGATACATTCAATGAATCAACGAATCAATGGTATCCTCGATTATTTCCATTACCCACGTTACATCCAATCCACCGGAAAAAGAAGAAATGAGAACGACAATTGACGTTAAGATGTTGATAATTTATTTTCATTATTTCTCGAGCGCGTTCTTCCACGGCGAATAATATTTTTACCTCTCCGTAGAACTTGAGATTCGTTAGACAGTTCTTGTGTAAATATCTCGAGAGAATAAGGAAGGACAGCCGGAGACGTAACGATATTTTCGAGAGTATTTTTCAAAGACCGAAGCGATCGTCGTCGGGGGAAAAAAATGTAAAAAAAAGTTTGAAAAATATGAAAAAAAAAAATAACGAAGCAGGTGTCGGTGACGCAAAATTCCACTTTTCGGCTTTTGCCGGTTCTCGGGAGAAGATTCGAACCCGGGCCTCACGCTGGTCATCGTAAATTTCGTGGTCACGAGTACCTGTCGAAATCTACGTCTTCGGAAACTAGCCGCGCGAAGAAGCTCGAGAATCGTGAAACTGAATAACAGCAGCAGCAGCAGGTTTAAGAAGCCTCGCTCAAGATTCATTCATTCAGAGTGGTTTCGGAACTCGAGACCGACAACTTCTCATTCAGTTTCTCATCGCTGTCGCTGTATACAATTTTTCGCGTTGGTTTTTGTTTTCTTTTTCGTTTGCACTCGACGGAGAATCGAACGTTTGGTTTTAATCCTGATGTAGTTTTATTTATGTATAATTAACGCATGGTTTAAATAATTATGTTGATGGAATTGAGGTTCCATTGATTAGTGAAATATTTATTTATCTCTCATGAATATTGTAGGGACGATTTATTGATATCGTGAATTTGGGGAATGGCAAACGCGTTTGGTTTTTTTTACATCTATTTATCTCTATTTAAATACAATTAACGCGAGGTTGAAATTATTTCGTGGATGAAATTTAGGTTCCATGGATCGTTAAGATATTTATTGATTTTTTATGAATATCGTGGGGACGATTTATTGATATTGTGAATTTGTGAAATATCGAACGAGAAGATTGGATTATTTTGTGTAGTGCGAAAATTAATATCGATGACGCGCGAAAAAATATGGAACTGTCGGAATCCTCCATCGAGGAAATTTTTTCACCCTTCGGTGAGTGGAATATCGTGATTACATGCGAAAGACGTTATAATGGTACTTGAATGGGACGTTCATTAATTAAAAATGAATTTTATAGTGGACAGAAGGTCGGAATATGAAACGTTAAAATGCAGACAATAAAATGAATGCGATTCTTTTTTTTTCCGGATTCAATAGTTACTCGTCTCACGTCTCACATCTTGCGAAATTTATTTCCATCTTATTGAACTCAATTGTTCTTCATTAAATTATGAATTATGAATTTAAATAAATATTAATCAAATTATAATTTTAATAAAAATAAATTTACGAATATACATGAAAGAAGTTATAAATAATTTAAATATATGAAAATAAAAAATAAATTATATAGAAATAAATTATATTATTATATAGAAATGCTCATCAACTTTTGCGATGTCCCGATTTTATTATTGTTTCATCAAAGTTGTTAGAAGAGAACTGCCTAATTTGATGTCGAAATAATTATCCGCGGAACATTTCGACGAAATAATCGAATGGTGAATCTTTTCATGAACGTTAAGCATTTTTATGGCAATGTCCTAAAAATCTTAACGTTTCGAGACCAAAAAAAAAATCTCCAATGTGGGAGCGATGGTAGATTTTGTGAATTATGTTTTGTAAATAATATCTAAATATATGTTGCAGGGCAGCATCTAGTCAATTGGCTGGCATCGGGAATTCCCGAAAATCTACGAAGTCAGTTAACCGATGTCGATCTCAACAAGTTCAGTTCCTCGTTTTGTGCTCATCTAATGGCAGCCGGTGTTCTGAAGCCTCTCGACGATCGAGGCACCACAAAAAATATTATTTTCACGGTAAGTCTGCCTATTTTAAATTTCTATTTTTCAAAGTATTGATTCGCAAATAAAAATTCCTCAATATAATAATTAGAGGGATCAAATGAGTTCAAAATATTAATTGAATACTGATTGAAATATTAATTTATAGGATCAGAATATTATCTGAGTACTATAATTGGTTCAGAATATCAAGTAAAAACATTTTTTTCAAAATATAATGTTTTTTACATATTTTCGGGAATTTAAAGTTGCGAAATACGATCAATCAAACGATTGACGATAATCAACGATTATTTCGAAATTCCAGGCGGAACAAACATACTGTTGGGTACACCAGGAGCCCCCGACACCGACAAAACCTTCATCCGCGAAGCGCAACAACGACTCATCGTATTCCCCGGATTACGTTCGCAGTTTGGAAAACGAATTAGCAACCCTGCGCGACGAGGTCGAGCGATTTCGATCCCTCGTCAAAAACTCGTCCGAAAATGTCACAAAAAGCAGCCAAAACGGCGAATCATCGCCCCGTGAAATTCCTCACCACAAAACGAAAACAACGTCGAGTTCGCCGTTATCAAAAAACGACACGACGTCTTCGTCCGACGCGACCGGAAATACCCTCGAGAGCGGAAGATTCACAGCCACGAGTTCGCTCGACATGTCGCCAATAATTTCCGACAATCTGAATTCATTCAGCTCCGAGGATTCCCGAAACGATCCTTCGCTCATGCCTTCGAGTCTCTCGCCTATTTCCGAAATCGACAAACAATCTTGCCACGAAGATTTCTCTCATATAAATAATCAACCGTCGGACAAACGGCCGTCGAATCGTCGAATCGCAACGAAACCGGACGATTTAACATCAACGAGGCTCGAAAAAGACGAAAATAATGTTCACGACGACGCTGACGACAGTGTTTTGGATCCGCCGCGGATAAGCGTGATAAACGGCAATAAACTCCGTGACGATGTGAATAATACGCGAAAACGTTTGGATTTCTTGGATAAAGAATATGGGGGGAGTGAAGATGATGATAAAGTTGTTGAAAAACGAATTTTTCGCGAAAACGGATGTGCGACTGATAGGATACCGCGGGTGCTTATAAACGATGTCGCGGTGGTTTCTCCACCGCCTTCTTCGACCCCTATGCCGAAACCCGTAGCATCGTCAGGGTCTTCGCCGATGATACCGGAAACAGCGGGACCACCTCCTCCTCCTCCTCCTCCGATGCCTGAAACGGCAGGACCTCCGCCTCCTCCTCCGATGCCTGAAATTGCAGGACCTCCACCTCCTCCACCTATGCCTGAAATCGCAGGATCACCACCACCTCCTCCTCCTCCTCCTCCTCCCATGCCTGGAATCGCAGGACCTCCTATTCCTCCTCCCCCTCCTCCAATGTCTGGAATGGCATCACTTCCTCCTCCTCCCCCTCCTCCTCCTCCTATGCCTGGAATGGCAGGACCTCCTCCTCCTCCTCCCATGCCTGGAATGGGAGGACCTCCTCCTCCCCCTCCACCTCCTATGCCTGGAATGGGGGGACCACCACCACCTCCCATGCCTGGAATCGCAGGATTTCCACCTCCCCCTCCTATGCCCGGAACCGGATGTCCTCCTCCTCCACCACCGGTGCCAGGACTCGCTGGCTGTCCTCCTCCACCACCACCTCCTGGAGCCGGCTCTCATCCCTCTCCGCTACCTGCCCCTCCTGTCGGCGGATGGAATCCACCGGCCAGAGCAGGTGCGTTTTCATACTCGCCATCGTAACCCCAATGGGTTCATTAACGCTTGGTTGACGAGATTCGATTCGATTTTACGTATTCCGGATTTCACGAGAAAATTATTATTCACCAACAATTTTCCTTGGTTTTATGCGTATTACGTATTAGATATTTTATACGTCATACATATTCATTGGATTCTACTGACGAGAATTAGAAATGAATGATAGGACGTAGTCGTTTCTTTTTTTATATATATATATTTATCATTCGATTGATCATGATCAGCAATGATTGTTAGGAAGTGATATTTTTTTTTGGTATACATATTTGCATCTTTCTACTGAAAACTGATGCTAGTAAGTGGTAGCATTTTTTAAAATGTTTTTTCGAAGCACTCGATTGATTAAAATTAGCAATAATTGTCACAAAGTATTGCCAATGATTTTTGTAATTTTTCTCGTGAAATCCGCGACTCGTGGAAACGGCAAGTCCGGTTATAAACCTAGCGTTAATATTTCTCCTTCTCATTTGCTTGTCGGTAATCCGTGTTGTTTTTTTCTTTCAATCAACGCAGTTATGAGAAAGCAGCCGCTCGCCCTAGAAGTTCCTATGAAGCCGCTCTACTGGACGAGAATACTAATACCAGCGGATCAAGCACCAAAAGTTCCCGTCGAGAGTCCTGAATCGCCGCCACAAGTAAATTATGTTTCAAAAATATTTTGCCGCTAACCAAAGAAAAAAAATACGAAAAACACAACGTGACGCTCTGACATTTGCATAATAATAATTAATTATCGAATGCAGATTCCTCTGTGGGCGGAAATCGAGGAGGAACGAAATTTGAATCTTAAAGAATTCATCGATCTTTTTTCACGTCAAGTCGTCGAACGCAAACCAACGATAAAAAAAGAAGAATCCGAAAAACCGTCCAAGATACAACCAGCGAAAATTCTCGATTCAAAGAGATCGAAAAACGTGGGAATTTTGGAAAAAAGTTTGCGAGTAGATTTCAGCGAGGTGGAAAACGCTGTTTACAATTTGGACACGAGCGTCGTTAATCTCGAAGCTCTTCAACAAATCTACGAAATTGTTAGTAAGAAATGCTAAAATGAACAGTAATTAAACAATTTAAAAAACAACTACCATGGTTGAATGAATTTTCATTCAACTTCGGAGAATATTCAAATAGAAAAAGTAAGGTTAAAATTCGGTAAAAAAAATCAAAATAGTAAAAAATAACGTTAAAATTCGCCTCAAAGAATTGAATTACTTGATAACATTTGTTTATCGACGTTGATCCATCTTCTTTGCAGATGCCAACGGCGAAGGAACTCGAAGAGATAACAGCTCACGAGAAAGAACATCCGGAAATACCTCTCGACAGGCCGGAATTGTTTCTCAAACAATTATCAACGATAAAACATTTTACCGAGCGAATAGCTTGTCTGATGTTTCAATCGGAATTTCACGACGCCATATCGACGGTATCCACGAAACTCACGAATCTACGATCGACTTGCGAGTATCTGTGCAACGCTCAATCGCTCAAAAGAATAATGGCTCTGATATTGACGTTGGGCAATTACATGAACGGGGGTAATCGAATGAGAGGCCAAGCCGATGGTTTCGGTCTCGAGATTCTCGGTAAATTGAAAGACGTTAAATCGAAAGTTCCGGGTGTGACGTTGTTGCATTACGTCGTGAGGGCGCGATTGGATCAGGAAGGCGATTACAGTTTCGATGAGCTTCTGCCTTTGCCGATTCCAGAACCTGCCGACGTTGAAGCGGCTTCGACGATTAATTTTGAAGAAATAACCAAAGAACTCGACAGGCTCGATAAACAACTTCAAAGTAACCATTTTATTATTTCTATATTTGCCTTATTTATTTATTTATTTACTTATTTATTCATTCATTCATTCATTCATTCATTTATTTGTTTATTCACTGATTTATTCATTTATTTATTTATTTATTTTGGTTATTTATTCATTTTGTAGTCTTTTTTTGCTGCTAGTGGAAAAAAATTCATGTGGAAATTAATTGTTTATGGAAAGATTGCAGAAATAAGAGTACTGTGGTAACGGAAGCTGATCCGGAAAATTCCGGACCTTTTCGAGAAAAAATGGATTCGTTTTTGAACAGAGCGACGACCGAATTGGCCAACGAAAAGGAATGCTTTCAAGAAGCCAGAGCCAAGTTCAAAGCCGTTATGCAGTTCTATCAATTCGTTCCGAAAGGCGCTACTCTAGACACGGCCGATCCAAAGGATTTTTTTCTACTGTGGCTTACTTTTTGTAAAGATTTCAAGGTATTAAATCACTTGCTCAATCAATAATAATGAATAATATAATATACGTAATTATATAATTAATTGTACTTGTCTGATTGATCTAACTCCAGTGTTTGTTCTTGAAATATGTATTTTTTCACCCTCGCTTGATTTTTCTCAGGATATTTGGAAGAAAGAGCAGCAGCGAATAAGGAAAGAGCGAATAGAGACGATAAGAATAAGATTACAAGGCAGACGAAAGGTGGAAAAGGTCAAAAAGGTCCCCGGAGGATTGAAAGATCGGTTACAAAAATTGGCGGGCAAAAAGTGGTAAAACTCGCGTAAAATAAGGAAGGAAAAAAGACGAAAAGACTTTTACAGCACAAATCGAAAAGAAATGAAGATTAATAGCACACGAAAGAACGAAGAAAATTATTATTCGCTTGCAATTGCGATTGTATCACTAAATCCAAATCGAAATATCTTTTTCGGGAGTCTTCTTTATTTGCTAAAAAAAAAAGAAAATAGTGTAAATTATATTTCGTTGCGTCAAATCGTTACACAGACCATAAAAAAAATCTACGAACGTTATTTATGTAGACACTGTAATGCCGATATGAATTGTTAATATTATGTATGTATATATAGTTTCTCGTTTCGCCTAATGCGTTTTTACACGAAATCGTTGTTACCGTTTGATTTATGCGATTGTAATGTAAATTAATATTTATTGAACAGTCTAAAGTATTTAATAAAATCTTTTTTACACGATTTTTGCATTTTAAAATCAATCATAATATCTCCATCGTGATCTCGCTGGGTATCTAAAAACTGAAAACAGGACAGGAAGTGTTGGGAAAGAAAAAAATATCATTTTTTAAATATATATATATATTGATATATATATGTATATTTTTCACAGCGTTATTAGCGACGATACAGAATTTTACAATATAAGGCGAACCAAATAATTCGTGTAAATGTTAATACATTAATTGTATTAGATAATAATAATAATAATAATAATAATAATAATAATAATAATAATAATAATAATAATAATAATAATAATAATGATAATAATAATAATAATAATAATAATAATAATAATAATAATAATAATAATAATAATAATAATAATAATAATAATAATAATAATAATAATAATAATAATAATAATAATAATAATAATAATAATAATAATAATAATAATAATAATAATAATAATAATAATTAATAATTAATAATAATCAATAATAATAATAATTAATAATAATAATAATAATCAGGGACAGAAAAAATTTCTGTTATCTTTGAACGCATTCGTAACATAAAAAAAAATTGGAAATGTGTTTTACCGTTCGTCCCCTGTCGCAGAGGTCTCCATGAACCCTTTCGCGTACGAAGATTCGTTTTCTTTCTCCATCTTCTCTTCTAAACTACATCCACTCATCCACAATCTTTAGACTTGATTCAAGTTCTTTGCAACTTGGTTCACACGCAACGAAAAAAGTAATTAAAATTAAAAAAAAATAAAACGTCATGTCAATACTTTTAAGGTGGCCGTTTTCGAGGGCGTATAAAAAAAAAATGAACAAAATTGCGTTCCACGATTTGTGCTATATGAACGTAAAACTAAGTTTGATTAAATCGTTTAAGTTTTTCCGTTTGTTTTTTTTTAAATTTATTTTATTCTTCATTTTATTTTTATTTTTCTTCGACGCTCGGCGCAGCGAATTCTCGTTCCCAAAAAAACCCGCAGGAACGAAGCTTTCGTTAACTCGCCGCCAAGCGACGTTTATGAGCGAGAGAACGAACCAATATTTACACAATATATTCCCTCGCCCACGATCCAACGTGTGCTCTGTCATATCCATTCACACGCGAAACGATTCGCTCTTAGAACGTTTTTACATTCCTTCTTTCTCTCTCGTTTCGGGTCGCAGAGCCATCGAGCATCACGAAAATAAAACGAAGCTGGCAAAAGAAAATAGAACAAACGGTGAAAAATACGTCTGTCGTAATATATACGCAAGGCAATGGATTTTTCTCCGTGTTCAAGGAGCAAAGAAACTAAATGAAAAGAAAAAAACAATCAGGATAGTATTTTAAATAACATCCTACAAACACTCATATTAATCATCGGATCTCCTACCGCATTAGGAGCGTTAATCGTATCATTGTAGTTTATAAAAACGAGTATAACTAGAGATAGCCTAGATTTGTTTATTTTTTATTAAAGAATTATTTACGTTAAATTCTTCTCTCTTTTTTATCTCAGTACTGAACGTGAGTGTGCCAGTTTTTAGTATCGTTTTTTTTTTTTTATTATTTTGTTTTGTTTAATATATTAAAATTCGTAACAATAAAGGCGTTGAGCGACGACACACTTCGAAAATCAACGGCCCAAGTCATGTTTGATGTCATATTTATACCCCGAACCGGATCCGCGTTTTCGAAATCGCGAATCGTCGCTGCAACGTCCTCCTATCTAACTACAATTTACTCGAACTTTAAAAACTACTTCTTCGGAGTTTTTTTTCTGCATTTTCTTTTTTTTTTTTGTTTTAGAACGAGTGAAAAAAAAATATTACGATCTCTCACCGATTTCGCGAGGTTCTTCGTCGTTCGCGTGATTAAATGTCTTATAATTAATAATGAATGGCATTGAAAACATGATCGCAAATATTCAGCAAAAGCTCCGCAAGCTTTTCACCGTAATTTCGATATCCAAATGCTTCAGTACTATCAGGCTTGTCTTTGAAAAACGGAAAATATATAATCGTATGTATATATGTTGGCCATGTTTGCTCGATAAATCGTTTTGTTTTTTCGTGGATAAAAACCCACGAAAGATAATCTTTCTTCGAATATTTATTCGTCGTTTCGTGATCACTTCGTAAACACGACCACGACATTTTTTTCGATCGTTTCGAAACTCGTTCTACCGTCCCGAGTCTCTTTCGACGGGATTAAACTCTCTACTCCATATATAAATTTGACTTTTTTTCGTTTGTAAGGAAAAAAAAAAGGATATCCACCCTACTTTTGAGCACGATTTTTTCCCGCAATTTTTTTTTTCTTCGTTCCATTTTCGCGGTTTAATCAACGACGAGAAGCGCAAAAAGTTACATCGACGGGTGGATATTGCAGGCGAGTACGGCGTATTACAATGCTTTTTTTTTTGTTGCTAAATATGGCTTTATCAAAAGCGAATTCGACGATTATGTTTTACGATGCTGTCTTTAGTAGTGCGAAATTTCTAGTTACAATTTTTAAGAAAGCTGCGTTCGAGAGAATATTCGTCGTATTTTTTTCTCTTATTATTATTATTTTTTTTTTGTTTAAAATATTATTTTCTCGATCGTCGTTGAATGATGGAGGACGGATTACAATCTGAATGGCGCCCTTTGATCGATCGGTGTCGGTTTTCCTCGTCGCGACGAGGGCGTGTTGTTGGACACGGAAGTGTCGGACGCGCCCGAAGGTTTTCTCGAGAGCTTCGAGCCGGGCGGGAGAGGAGTGCTGGATCCGCTGGACGGTGTGCGAGTTCTAAATTAATTCAATTGGAATTTTGATTAACCATCGAAAATAAATTCAAAGAAAATTTGAGAAGAGAAAAAAAATAAACGGAAATTGGCAATCGCTCGTAGAAAGCGAATTAAAATTTGGCTGGAGTCGATTTTTGTCTTTCGGACTTCTGAAAGGTTTTTTGATTATCGAAATGTGTAGCAGTAGGGGAGAACGATGGCTCTTAGATGGTAATTAAGGGGTTATTTCTTATTGTTTGGGTCGAAAAAATGGATTGTTTCTTGCATTTTCGCGGAGTACAGAGTTTTGAGTATATTTTTTTAAGATTTTATCAAGATCTGAGCATTAAGTCTGACAAATTGATTTCATCCACGAAAATGTTAGGGTCAACATTTTTAACGCGATTATTTAGGAAACCTTCTTTTTCAAAAAGTTATGTGGCAATGAGAACGATTTCTCGACAGCGATTCAACCGATCGATTTCATTCTTCTACGAGATTGATTCTAATTATAATAGCTAATTCTTGAACGAAGGTATTTTTATTCGGACCAAAATTTACATATTTTTGGATCAAAAACCTAATTTTTAAAATCTCTAAAATCGAACTTTGCCGATAAATCGACATTAGCTAAAAAAATCAAAATGTCAATAAACTTTTTGTTAACAAACTGCGTTCAATACCATACTAAAGGGATCTTTTATTATTATCAGACGATTAATTCCAGAGATATGCTCACCACAAGTGATTAAAAAAAAAAGGATCTTTTGAAACAAGGACGATAGTTCCCTCAAAATTGAACATTTCTTAATCCAAAAATGTATACAAGTACCTCAATATATATTAAAGTGGATGCTGTGTCCTGTATTCTAATAAAATTGTGTTAACATAGCCAAAAAAAATCGCGAAAATCTCATAATTTAACCTCAAACAACCGGAAATAACCCTTCAAGAACGTGAGAAAAGATCTCCGGACTTAAGCGAGATAAGCTTCGGTTAATCGTGAATAGAATAGCACCAGTTACCTAGCTTGATCAACTGCCGTCGGGATGTTACTTGCTGAGCTTGCGCAGGCCGAGTTGCCCCTGGTATCATATTATACAGACACATGTGAGTTTAATGCACGTAAAGCTTCGTTCAAGCGATGACAAATATTCACAAACATATGAAAAATTTAAACGTGAATTACAAATAAATAACATCATCGAATGATGAATTACTACGTTCAATAAAATGTAAATGTGACTACGGTTGAAGACGAACGAAATTTATGTGCGGACGTGACGGATGGCGGAAAAGCTCAGGGTAACTCAACGGATAAGCAACGAATCAAACATTTTTCCAAAGGACTCAAGGAAGAAAAGAAACTTGAAAAAAAAATTAACAAACAAATAACGACATAAAATACGATTTCATGCATTTTTCAGGGTTCCGTAGAAGTCTAGAAGTCCTTATGGTTTCGGTCAGTCCGTCTGTGTGGCTTTTTGCATGTCACAGTCCTATAATTCTCTCATTTACGTACCAATCAAGATAAAATTTGAGAAATAAAAAATAAAAAATAAAAAAGATTAAAAAGTAGACTCGAAATTTTTTTTTACTCCCATCGAGTGAGGTGTCTTTCAATAGATCTCTTCAAATGCAGTTTAAAATGTTCTCAGACCCTTTCATTTCAACCCTTCAGTCCCGGGATATTTCCCTTTCAAAGACGTCATCAAAGTCTCTCCCTCCCCCCTCTAATTTCTAAACTATCGATTCAAAAAATCAGAGAAAAATCCAGAATGTAGTTTTGAATTAGTAGATTCGATAAAAATTATAACGAACACTGTAGCAAAAATAGTTAACGAAAAACTTAGAAATAACTCATGAATAGCTACGGAACCCTATCGTAATTTTTCTCACAATAATCTATCTTCCCGAAGGTGAGAAAATAAACTCGAATCACATGCAAAACGCAAAGAGGTACGAAACGAAAAGACAACACACACGAGCAGAAGAACGAGCATACCCAGTGGAGTCAGTAGAAATTGTAGAATGGTTGCTTTGTGTGGAATGAGTCGAAAAATTGCTCGTAGTAGACTGAGGGGATTTAATATCCGGTCCGACGTACACAGGAATCCGAGAGCGGCTAAACCATCACCATCGGATTAACAAGCGATATTTAAAAAAAAGTCATTTTAAACATTCAAAAATTCGTTTCACCGCAAAAAAATTCTTCTTCGTACAAAACTTCGAAAAAAAAAAGAAAAAAAAATACACACACGATTTCCAGGTCATAAAAATGTGACAAGCATTCCAGAATATTTTTTGCAACCGCGTTTTGCATTCGGGAAAAAATCTAAAATCCTGTTAAACCCGATGTAAGGAAAAGAAGATGCAAAAAAGTTTCAAATTCCCGTAAAATTGTTAGTCCGTGAAAATTCGAAAGCCAAAACAGAAAGAAGAAACGAAACACAAATTTCCGTCGCGAACACCGGGACAAAGCGACGACGAAAATTAAAAAAAATGGCGATTGATTATTCCCAAGGAAAAAGAAAATAAAACCCCGAATTGATTAATCAATTTCACCTAATCGTTGTTCCGACACCGTACAGGGTTGGAATACTCGACGTTCGATAGATCGAGCCGAACCTAAAAACAACGTTAATACGCTTCTATTGTTAACGATTCGCAAAGCAATTGTTCGAACGAATTTATCGCGTTCGGTGGGAAATTAAAAACAAAGGACGTTTGAAAAAAAAAAAAAAATAATCCGTATTTAGCTTTGAGTTGAGAGAAAATAGAACGAACCTGTGATAAAAAATAATGCAATAGCTTCGTTTGGCTTACCGTTAATGCATTTTATGCAGTTAAAAGTTATTGTGTGAATGAATAAATGCATCTAGCGCAATACATGTTAGTTTTTTTTTATCCTGACGAATTTGTTAGGTTGGGTGATAAGTTTCCGCATTTTTTGTACTTTATTTATTTCTGCAATCAATTTCCATTGGTTGAGTGAAGTATGTATATTTGTGAGTTCTTTCCTTGCTGTATAAACCGTGATGGAAAGCAAAACCGGCAATTTTTTGAAATGGAAATTCCAGGAGGCAAAAAAAAATTATTTTCGACATCTGTTGTATTTCGCATTTCGTCCTGGTCAAAAAGTTACGGACGCTGATCGCGAAATTTGAAGCCTGTAGGGTGTAGATAAATGCTACAGCTTCGAAAACCGCTCAAGATTGGTTTGCCAAATTCAAATTCCAAATAAATTTGTTTGCCTCCCGAAAATTCCATTCCAAAAGCCCGCAAAAAATTGATTTAAATGAATTAATTCGGAAAAATCAAAGCAGATAGATTTGTAGATCAAGTAAAGGACTTTCAAATGCATAAATATATATGCTTTACCCAACGAATCACAAAATTGCTGGTAAAAAATAAAATACAAAAATGGCGGGAATTTATTAACACAACCTATTTAAATAAAATGATTAATATTATATTATTTCAATTTTTTTTTTTTTTTTAGATTCGTTGGAATTAATTGATTTCACGAACCTGGAGAGTGTTCCGCTCGCAGGACTGACAAGTCCCGTCGGTGTACGCGGTCGTGAGCTCGATCCATTGACCGGAGCTGCCAAACGTCTGCCGGACACGCTGTTGTGTCGACTAGACGTCGGCGTGTTTCCGGTTGTGCCCACGGTTCTTCGTGGAATGCGGCTGGGTGTTCCCGACTCGTCTGTAATTAAATAATCGAACATTTATTGATTAAAAATAAATGAATAATTATTTTTTAAAAAAATTAAAATACGTTGGAAATTGGGAAAATCAATCGCACCTGTGCCATCCAAAGACTGCGTGGAACCGCTTCGACTGGGAGGCTTGCTGCCTTGCCTCGAAGCTGGCCTGCTAGCCGATCTCGACGCTGGTCGACTCGACGAACGGCTACCCCCTTAATAAACGAGAAAAAAAAATTAAATGAGTATTTTCTTGAAATTATTATTAAAAATAAATTTTTTATATATTTTATTTGTATCTAAGAATTTTATTATGAACATATCTTTGAAGAATTAATTTTCTAAATAAATAGATGAAAGGAATAGAATAAATAATTTTCTACACATTGAGGCAATATTGTTCTCAATATTTTAACCTCAGTTAGATAAAAAAGATTCAATGACACAAAATTTGACGCTCGATTAATTTAATAAAAAAATATCAACGCATTCCGAATTCATCATTCATAAAATTATAATAATAATAAATTAATAAAAATAATTATTTAATGAAAAAACAATTTTGAATAACTCATCTATGCATGCAAAATTTTATTTCTTACGTTGGGAAAATAAGTTTATAAAAATTATCGCAGAAAAATCGGAATATATATATTTCATGAAATAAATTTGAAAAAAAATTAATAATTCGTAATTCAGCGTTTTAGGATGTTACCTGGAGTGATGGTACTTCTGTAAGGCGTGCTGGTCTTTCTCACTGGCAATCGGAACGAGCTCTCGTTATCGCTGAGGCTGTCCGGTGTTCCAGCGCTGAGCGAAGACCTCGAAGCTCGCGTTTGTACCATAGGCACGCTTCGGGCGCTTCGTTCTCTCACCTGAGAAAGCCAAATAAATCCGTCAAAAACCTTTTTTCAAAATAAATCAAGTTAAATTTATTATTTCCAAACAATCTTCGTCTGATGATGATTAAAAAAATTAAACGTTATTTCGATGTGCGTAGAAAACTACGTTGAATAAATTCTGGTTACACAAAAATATGATTATTTCAATGAATTCCAATCTCGGCAAATGTAAACGAATTAAGTTACAACTCGTGACGGTCTACGGGTAAAAATAAGTGTAAAGTCTCGCATCGAAGGCTAAATTATCCAATTAGCTAAACGAAATTTCATCCAAACTTCGTACGAATAAAATAATCGAATGGATGAACTTAAAAATTTTTTTTTCGTTTAACCCTCGATTACGCAGACGAATTACTGCATCATATTTAGCGTACGGTGTTTTTAAAATGATCAAAAATAAATAAATAAATACGTACCATCTGCTCCTACTAACTGATTTACTGCTATTGCAAATGTCAGATTCAATTGTGGTAAATAATTGGCAAAAATTTGTCCAGACATGATTGAAAATTCGTCACAAAGACGCGAATAAAAAATTTAATAGAAAAGAGAAAAATAAATCAGTGATTTACCATAATTAAAACTGATCGGAAGTTCTATAAAGGACATGCAAACTTACCATGGGAAGTTGGGAGAGATACAGTAGCCTATGATGGTCTGACGTATCTCCAATCAACGCCACTATGCACGCATCAATACAGGAAATAGTTATGCATATAATCGGACAGTCTACCAAAATATCTACGTATAATTTTTCATACCAAAGGGATTTTTAAAACGCAATTCCATGACAATGACTGAATTTTTAGTACTATTTTTTTTTGTCAAAACAGAAATAATCCGCGTGGAATAATCGAATCCGTTGAACGATTTTAATTTTGGTTTTTCGGTAATACAAGCAATAACACAATTACGATCCGAAGAAATAATTTTCAATGGTTTCAACATTTTTTTTCAAGGCAAAGACTATAAACTCGAGGCATTCCAATCAAAATAATGACGAAAATGTGAAAACTCATGAAAAAAAGGGAGAATAAAAAAATACATGATATAAAAATAAAAAAATAAAAAAATATATATAAAATAAATCGTGGATGATGATGTCCTACTGTTTTCTACAATTGCACGCATCTTAGACGTACCTAATTATCAACTTACATCAAATGGAAACAGCTACGATGCCGGAAAATATTTAAAAAAAAAAATTCAGACACACACGCACTCATTCTACAAGGCAGGGCAAAAAATCAACTCATTGTGCTTCTCCATCCTCCCATCGAAAGGGCCAAAATCTCGACAAAAGCTCCGTCTCAACGGTCCAATTTAACGGATCCGCCAACACGGAAAACTTCGCTTTCTCCATGCTGCTAAAAAAATTTCGCAAGCGCGCAAACGCAAATAGCAAAACGCACAACGAAACGAATAAAATAAATATAAAACAAAACGTATAACGCACAACGAAAAAAAAAAACGAACGAATAAACAATTACGAGACTGAGCAGAAACAAGAGAAAAATATGTTATTTACCCAGTGGTAAGAGGGGGCGTGCATGTGGAGAGGATACGAGCACGGGAGTTCCTCCTTTTGCCTCAAACTCTCAAATATCGGCATCAGCTGGCTCATAAACTCCTCCGCTATATTGTGTACCATAAACCAAATTAATAATACTAATCGTTCGATAATTTTTTCAACGAATTTTCGACTCGTCGCTATCGACGATTCTTCGTTAAAAGAAATCGACAAATTTTTTTTTCTATTTTTTTTTAAATTCCTGCAACATTAAAATTGCAACGAAAAATCGCGCATACGGGAAATATCGAATATCGATTGATATTTCTTCGATATTGTTTCGCGAGAAAACATTTTTCTTTTCACAGATTTTCGTGGGGATCGCGCTTAAGGGGGAAGGAGGAGCAGATAATTCGAATGGCCTACGCAAATGTCCTAAAATCACATCTCCTGAGGTTTTGATTAAAAAGTTCAATAATTATTTTTTTTTTTTTAATCTTTTTCTCGCGAGGATATCGCACGTTGCCAGCAAAATTGTCCAGCAAATAAATTGCATTTCGAGACAATTCATCGGAGGCTCTTACCGAAAAACGGAATAAACCCCAAATCAATACAAAGATCGCAGCAGCTAATAAACGTAACAACCACGAACGAAAGAAGACAAGCGTTTTCACTTCTACCAAATGACAGCTACGAATGTGAAAAACAAAACGTTAAAAAAAATAAATAAATAATAATCCAACGAGCATGCTCATGCAGAATATATGTAACTTATACAATAATTATGCATTCGTTTTCCTCTCCCGCAGGTTGGGAATGGAATTTTCCCAAACGATACTTACCGAAATCTCACTTGTTGACGAGCCCGGATAGCTTTACTTGGCACGAGAGGCTTGTGTTGTACGTGTCAATAGATTTACGTGATCAAATGCGATGCAGGTGTGTGTGTTTGTACCAAAAAAAAAATGTTTCTTTGATTTTTTTTTTCCGTTTTTTTTTTTTTGCTACTCGTAACGACGACGAGCATCCAAGATTGATAAGGTTAAATCGAGATCGCGTCGAGAATTGACGGAGATATTCAGATGCTTGCCGTTGTCACGTGAACGTGCGTGAGTGATCGGTGAGTAATGAGTGAGAGCGAATTTCGAAGAAAATCAAATTGCTCTCGAAAAAATAAATCGCCAAACCGATTGGACGTTTTTTTTTTCTGTTTGTTCTGTTTTTTTTTTTTTTCTCGCATTTCGCTTCGATCTATGCGACGTTACCTTTGTAATTGGACCGGCGGAGGACATTTGCGAACGTTGCAGGGTTGAGGTCGGGCTCGGTTTGGACCTGAACGCCGTCATTGTCTGGCTGACACCATCCGCCAATATGAATTGTTCCCGCAGCTCAATATTCGTTCTTCCCTTGGCTACAGTGTGTTGGCGTGCACGCAGTTAGTAGGAAGGCGTAATAAGGATGCCGGGGGTTTGATTTTTTTTGTTCATAAGGATGTGCCAGATAGTTTAAATACAGAGAAAGAGACAGATGAAGAAAGATAAAGAAAGTATGAGGAATAAAAATCGATTTTGCGATAATTACAGGGTTTGAAAAAAAAATATAATAATAAAATTATAAACAAATATATCGAAATTATTGTTTTGATGATAATTGTGATAAGAATAATTTTGTACAGATTCACAATATGCCAAACCATGCGGGTGGTTAATCGAGAGGAGTGAAACGAATTTTGTAAAAAAAAAAAAAAAAATTTTTTTTTCAATTACGAGTGAAAATGAAATATTGATAGAAAGAAATTGGCGATTGTTGGCGCACGTCGGTGTAAGTGTTTTTGTTCGTGTTTGTGTGTTCGTTTTTTTTGTGTCAGTGTAAAAAGAAAAAGAAAAGAAAAACATTTTGTATGAATAAAAGCGAAAAAAAAGAACTTAAAAATTGTATGAATAAATTAGGAGTACTGGGGAGTAAACACTCGAATAATTTGATGCAAATTCATGATAAGATTGTTGAGAAGCTTTTTTGTTTTGACTGCTGACATTCAGTTCTGCAGATTTTAGAGACTATTTAAATATTTATTTCTCTGTTCTAAATTCTTTTTCATGAATTTGCAACTTTTTAATTAACGATCATCGATCGATAATTAAATTCACAGTGTAATAATAACCAGAGGTTCCAACTAGATCACTACTTATAAGAAAAATTGTACCACGAAAGAGTTGTGACTCATTTACTTTCTGAATTTCGAATTTTCGTTCGCGAAAATTTTTTTTTCTATTTTTTTCATTAATTTATTATTTTTTTTTAGTAATTAAAATTCGTGTTCCAATGACAGATTCGATTGAAGAGCAAGGTGTGTCAGAATAAGGCGTGAGATATCAAGATTAATTTAAATTCGCACATCTGACCCTTCAATCTCGACAGCACATGTAAAAAATAAATAAAAACAAACGAACGTATTTCGAAATTTTGATAATCAACTCCAACACCATGCTAAAAAGCCCGAAAATATACGATAACGACGGAGAAAACCAAAACCATTGATAATCCCACGCTCCAGAAAAAAATATATACACCAGTCGATCTGTCAAAATCAGGTTTTTCCGTAGCAAAACCTTTTTTTTTTCTCGAAAAAGCTAAAGTAAAATTTCGAGAACAGATGAACGAAATGCCAGTCCGAAGTAGTTCGTAAACTACACGCATGGTTATTCGGTTATGGTTAAATACAGTCGGATTAATGAGCGACGAAAAACAAAAATAAACCCATGAAAAATGATTCTAACGAAAGGAACAAAAATAAACACACACGATTGAATAAAAATGAAACAACGATAATAATCCTTACTTCCCCATGCAGGCACACACACACGAAATGATCGATGCAATTTAACAGTCTGTACTTTTCACGAATATTCAATACTGACGAAATAAATTGAAAAAATAAAAATAAAACAAAAAACGTAGAATTTGTTGAATTTTTTTAGATTTGTACAGACTGTCAATTAATAATGGAACGTGCAAGGAAGCCTCACCGAGCGGACACCAACCCTCGTGTTGTTCCGGCTTGTTGGGATCCGGTATTGGCATTAGAAAGACTTGAGGAATCAACGGGACAAAGTTTTCGAAAGTTTCATAATTCGGGAATCAAAATCATGCGAAAATAAAGAATAACAAAAAAAAAGTTTTGGTAAAAAAAATTGTGTAGGACGTTCGGGAATCGTTCGAACAAAGCAAAAAAAAAAAAATGAATAAATAAAACGATGAATAATACAGGGACATTCGAGGGAAGGAAGGGGAGCGTGAATGAGAAAGCAAGAAAGTTATTGTTAGTACAAAACTGGTTCAATGATTTTTGTTTTTTTTTTTTTTTCATGACTATCTACTACGTAGGTTTGCGAATCGAATGGCTTATCCAGAAACGAACGATCAGTGCATCGAAATTTCGTGAAATGCAACGTGAATAATGATAAATCGAATCGACAACGATCGATTTATGAAGCGAGAATTTTTTTTAATTTGATTCCAAAAAAAAGTTAATCGAATTATTCGACGATTTTTCTTTCCTCTTTTCCGGATGAGCTATCGCTCGTCATTAGTTTACAGAGAAAAAAAAATGTATTGAAAAAAAAAAAGATGTATGGATGTATATATCTAACTAGCAGCTAAAGCAAAGCAAGAAATAGCAGACACACACCTCTCTTGTTCACTCAAAAATGCGTTCTATATCGGCGATCGTGAATTTGCGATTAATTACGTTATATCAAATTTGTTACCTCAGGAGCTGAGATCATACACACAAACGCACGTAAGCGTTATTTTATTATGATTATTAGGACAGAGGCTCGGCGCAACAAAGTTATTCACGTTAAAATCATTAATCACATTATGCTGATGTTATTAATTATGTTTGGATTATGGTTATTGCATGATTAGCGCGATTTTGTTGTTTGTTTTTTTTTTTTTAAATCATTTCGATGCTATGGCTGGTAAAACGGAGCAAATGAGTGTCGATACATGTGAATAATGTCATGAATTAAATGTAAATTTAAACAAAATTGTGAAACGAATATGAATGATTTTCCAAAAAAATTGTTTTTCAAAATAAATAAAGATTCGCCTCGTAGGGAGATTTTCACCGCTGTAACAATTTTCCGTTTTATCCACAGTAATCGCTTGCGAAATTCAATCACCGTAACGTTATCGACGGTTTTTAAAAAACGGAAAACTGTTCAAGCATTTTTTATACGGATTTTAATTTGAAGAATTTCTAATTCTTGGAATTATATCGTATGGGAAATTCTTGATTTCTTGATTCTATCGGACTTTTGAATCTTTTGAAAGGGACTATATCGTAAGAATCAGAAGAATTATATTTTTAGTCGTAAAAAACGGGTAATTTGTAGTATCGTATTTGAAAAAAAAAAAATGTGATTGTAAAGAAACTTACCGCGGCAAGGATCGTTTTTCAGTAGAAATTCGTCGAGAGCGACCCATCCACCGCCGACTCTAACCATCACGGTTGATCGTAGGATGCGAACGAGTCTTAGCTTCTGACTGTCACCGAACTGCGCGATCAAACGAGAAAATTTGCAATTACGTCATCGATTTTTCACAATTTTATCGGCGTTTGATGTCGAAAAAAAAATATATGAAAATCGGTGAAATATATTTACCCGGTATTTTCCTTCGCCGACCTGGAAGACGCGGAATTTTTGTCGACAAGTACAGAGCATGACCAATCGTTTGACTTCGTCGTGAATCTTGTCGGTGTCGTTGTGCGTTCTTCTCTCCTCCCAATCGGGTCGCAGAGCAGCGATGAATTCCTTCCAGTCGATGAGACCTTCTCCATGACGATCGAAAAGATCGGCCACGGCTCCCATTTCCAATCGGGACGTTTCGAATTCTTTAAATAAATAAATAAATAAATAAATAAATAAATCAATAAATTAATAAATTAATAAATCAACCAATCAATAAATCAATAAATCAATAAATCAATAAATTAATAAATCAATAAATCAATAAATTAATAAATCAATAAACCAATGAATCAATGAATCAATAAAATAAATAAACGAAACAGCGTTTCTTATCATTTTATATGTAATTCTTTATAATTGCAAAAGTAACTTACTGGTATTCATAATTCCTTGAATAAAATCTTCCCTCGGAATTAAACCGTCGTTGTTCTTGTCCATCTTCCTGAAGAGATCTGTCAGCCTCGATTTCTTGTGATTCATGAACTTCAAGAACTGTCACGAAGAATAACGCAAATCGGAAAATTTATAAATCAATGCGTTTGCATTTCTAGCTTTTGACATTTTTATGTCAACGTAAAAAAAGAATCGTCGCAATTACCCTCTTGCGCCAATCCTCCCAGCTGAAGTTGGCAACGCGATCGAGCTCCTGTATGTAGTTGAGCTTGTCTTGAAGACGACGTTGACGTTCCCACGCCAGCATCCAAACGTGACGCCAACGATCCCACAAAAGTCGGACTCTTGGGTTGCGGAATTCCGGTTCGGCTCCTTTGCTACTCGTTCCCAAAAATTATACATTTACATTATTCCGTCTTCAGCTGTCATTTGAGCGAACATCTCATTCATTTTCATACATCTAAGATCTTATTTATCGATCAATTTTCAAAACGAAATTTAAGAAAATGACGAATGATGAAAAATAAAAAATAACAAAAAATAGAATTACAAAAATATATATAGAAATAGATATAGGTATACATATATTTTAATAAAATAATTCAAAATATTACCAAAGATCTTATTTATTAGTCAATTTTTGAATCGGAAGTTGAATAAATGAAGAATGAAAAATAAATAGAATTACAAGAATCAAAGAATAAATATAAAGGTCTATATTGATATATTTATATTTTAGTGAAAAGATTGAAAATATTAGAAATCAATAAACAAATCAACGTCTGAGACGTCCACCTAATTAATCAAATGGCCACGTGAGAAACAAAAAGATGATAAAAACTAATGACACATGAAAATACACATGGAAAATAATTGAGTCGATGAGACTACGTCTAAAATTCATCCCCATTCGCAACCTCTTACCCAAACGAAGCAAACAAATTCTTCCTCAACCACCGCCTACAAACTTTTTTCAAGCTACATTTACGAAAACGATGAAGAACTACGAAAATAATAAATGAAAATACAAAAACAAGAACAGAAAAAAACAAAAACAAGAATAGAAAAAACAAAAACAAGAATAGAAAAAATAAAAACAAGAATAGAAAAAACAAATAAAACAACAAAAAAAATGGACGATTCGGACGGATGATGCGATGACGAAGAGGATGATGTTGAAGATGAGAAGTCACTGACCTTCCTTTGGGTGGGAAGCGTGGGCCAATGTGCGGCAATGAAGGATCTGGCGTTCTCTCGCGACCCGGGCTGGCTCGGCTAAACAAGAACATGCGTCACGTCACTCATAACACTCTACTCAACTTTTAAGGGCCATCTTCTTACGCGCTGTGTCACCGAACAACGCTAAACTCATTCAATTTGAGCCCTCCTTTCTGTTTTCTCGCGTGTCCGTCAAAGTGACGCGAAAAAAAATGTTTGGGGACAATTTTTCGTGACAAAAAAAAATGTCAAAATCTTCTTTATCAATCGAGGGGGAATTTTGATTTGGACGAAATGAAATTCTGAGGTGAACACACAAATTTTCGCACAATTTGAATTGAAACAAAACAATCAACATTGAACAACGAAAATAATTATTCACTGAACAACGTAAAAAAATTGTGTGCAACATTGAAACGTTTGTTAGTCGTCGTGCTAACCGAGAAGCATTTATTTATTCATTTATTTCGATATTTGGTTGTTTTTTAATATTAATTTCTGGCAATATTTATCTTCTAATCGTAATTCTAATGAGAATGCGTTCGTAACATCGAAGATAAAGCGAGTGAGATGAAGCGAGACGATTTATTACCTGCCACGTCGGGATTGCAAGAGGTCTCGGCTGCCTTTGAAGCTAAACAATGGCAAATCAATCACGAAAGTTAGATCGGACTCGAAAACAAAAAATAGCAACGAAAATAATAATTAAAATAATCCAAAAAAGAAAGAAAAAAAATCGTAAAAAAGTTCCAAATCGAAGCAAGAAAAATAATTATTTAAATTTAAATTCCAAGGATTGAAAAACGAGGTTCAACTGAACGCACCTTTGCTTACGCAGCGGCTGATCGTGATCATTGTCTTGATAGTGGTCCTTACTGCTGTGTTTTTTTTTGTATCGCCATAAAATGCGTCATGCAACAACAGACAAATGAGTTACAATGATGTACAACAAAACGAGCGACACAATACAATAAGCAATAACAAGTGAAAATAAACACAAAAAATAATGCAACATAAATTTGCATTGACAAAACACAGATCAACGTATATAATAAAAAGTCATTCGCTTGAAACGAAAATTCACAAACGTTTTTGTTTCACTACGAATTGTTTTTCTTTTTTACGAAGCGTACATTCGACGTAATTTTCAAGCGTAGACAAACACGAATAGCCAAATCGATAAAATCGTCGATGAATAAAAATAAAAAAAATAAAATCTTGAGCAGACACGATAATGATGGATGGAAGAATGTCATGCAAACTTACACTTGACCGGGTGGTTTTCCCTTCGACATTTTTCGGGAATCTTTGACGGTTTTGACCTGTCGGGCTTTGCAAACTCGATCGACGTCGTTCTGTCTGCGACTCGTGTTTTCCATGAATTCGCGATGATCGGTTATGAGCTCCTCGAGAACCGCGCGATCGTCGGGCAGCGGTTCGGCTTCGAGGACCGTCAAAGTATTGGTCAGACTTTCCAACCAGGCCAACAATTCTTCGAGAAGATTGTCAAGATCCTAGATGCGAACATTTTTTTTTTGTTTTTTCAATTCCGTTGAGATAATTTTATTTCATTTTTTATACGTAAAATTTCATTTTTTTTAAATATCTTCTGCATTGAAAGCGAAGAATTTTATATGATAAATAATATAACAGGGAAATACATGAATAATAATAATAATAATAATAATAAAATAAAATTATAATAATGATTATACAATTAAAAAAATATATTTCTGTATTAAATTATGCAATAATATATTATATATTATTATTCATTATATATTATAATATATATTATTATTATTGTTATATATTATTTATTTTATTATATTTCTGTATTATTATATTATTGTTTTCATCAAAATAATAGAAAATAATTAAAAAATCGATTTTTTTTATATATCAGAATTCCAGAAAAACTCAAATTTTTTCCAAATTGAAAAAAAAAATCCACATAATTGGGAACATGATTCCTACTTTAATTTAATGAAAAAATTTACTCGATTTCTATAAAATATTTGAGTGTAACAAATTTTATCCAATTTGAGACGGTAGAGAAATAAATAAATCAATAATATATAATAATAAGTAAATAATAATAATAATAATAAATAAATAAATAAATAAATAAATAATAATAATAATAAAGAATAAATAAATGAATAAATAATAATGAATAATAAATAAATAAATAAATAATAATAAATAATAAATTTCCATACAATAAAAAAGTTTTCAAAAAATAAATGTAAAAAGATCGTCATACTTGTAGTCCTTGCATGTGATTCTCGAGTCTTTGGTTCCTCTGATGTGCCCAAGTCGAGACCTCTTCCCACCGCGACTGAATGATGGTGATCCAGTGTTTAATCACAGCCGCGCCATCCGGATGAGCCTTGCCGAGTATCGAATGCGCCAATTCCAAAGTATTGTCCTTCTCAAATTCCTTGGCCTCAAGTTCGCGCAAAAATTTCTCGTGTTCCATCAATTGATTGCGGCTTTCCTGCTCGTCTTCCGGAAGTTGCCCGGCGAAACGTAATTTTCTCTCGGCATCGCTCAACCATTCCAAAAGCACGTGCACGGCTTTGTGAAGTCTCTCGGCTTCTCGACGAGCTTCCTCGAGTCTCGCAGTTTTTTTCGACGACAAACGCGTGACGGTGTCCCAAAGCGTCGTAACTTCGGAAACTTGAGATCTTATCGTCGTGGCGTCTTCAACAGTGGCTTTGGATTCCAATTCACGTCCCGTTCTTATCACGGATTCCATCTGCGAAGCGCGAGATTCCAAATCTTCCTCAAAAGATTTGTGTTGATCAACGAGATTCAAAACGGTATCGAGATCACCGTGAAGCGGTCCCATATTGGCCAATTGTTTCTCCGTTTTTCTCAACCAATCCAAAAGCGCTTGAATCGCGTCCTTGAATTGTCCGGAGAACAAAAGCGCTTCTTCGAGTTTTCTCTGACGATCCACGCTTTTACCGCAAACCGTCGTCCATTTGTTCTTCAATTCGTTGATCAATTCTTTGAGCGCTTGTTCGTCGTTCTTCGGTGCTTTGTCCTTCAACGTTTTTCCATTCTTCATCGTCGTGTCGTAAGTACCTTGTTTAGCGCTCAAAGCTTTTTGAATCTCGCGATGTTTGTTCAAACGATATTTAATTTTTTCCGGATCATTACCACCCACACCGTCGGCCGTCATGTCGTCCAAAGTTTTCTCAGTTTCGTCCAACCAATTCATCAGATGCGACCAAGAATCGTGGAATTCACGCGCTTCTTTGTAACCGTGATCCAAAGCTCTCGTTCGTTCCGCGGATTTCGATACGACGCGTTCCCAACGATGTTGCACGCTTATCATTAGATTTTTAATCAATATGACATCTTGTTTCTGCGAGAAATAACGCAAATGCGTGCCTTTTTTGTCCAACACGAGCATGGTTTCACGATGTACACCCACGTCTTTTTGAAAAGCTTTGTGATCCTCTATTTGACACAAAATTGTTTCCATTACTCGCGAAACGGGTTTTAAATTAGTCAATATTTTCTCAGCATTCGTCAACCAATCGACGAAAGCTTGAAGAGCGTCGTGAAATTCCGTGGCTTCTCTCAAAGCTATTTCCAATTTGATCTTCTTATCACCGGCTCGTGCTGTCACGCTGTCCCAACGTTGTTTCAAATTACGCAAATTGTGATTCAAAGCACCGGCGCTCGTCGTTGCCGCGCGTTTCAAATATTCTTGTCCCTGTTGCAAAACCGTCTCGACTTTGGGACGATTTTGTTCGAGTTCGTTGTAAACTTCCATGAAACGTTCCAATTGTTCGGAAGCGGTTTCCGGCAAACCACCGACGGGTTTCGAAGCAATCATCATGTTGTCAACGTCACCCAACCACGAGAGAAGATCTTGAATTTCCGCTGTGAAAGATTGAGCTTCGCGCAATGCATCTTCGAGTTCGCGTTGACGATCGGCCGCTCTTTGAAGCAAATCTCGCCAACGACGATTCAAGGTTCCTAATTTTTCCGCGGTTGTCGAAGCTTCGGCCGTGCCTTTGCCGTCTTCGATCAATTGACGTCCGGCGTCGTTCAACGTATCGACGCTCGTTTGATGCGCTTGTATGTCATTTACGAGAACTTTGAGCTTCGCCAATTCAACTTCGATGACTTGTGGATCACCGGCGACTGGTTTGAGCTCGTTCAAAGTACGATCGGTGTTGTCGATCCACACCAAAAGCTCGTCGAGAGCGTGTTGAAATTGTCCTAGACGCAGAAGAGCGTTTTCGAGCAATCTTTGACGCTCGACGACGCCACGTAACAAACCGTCCCAACGACGATTAACCGCGCCCAAAGGCTCCTTTATCGCGGCTGCTTGCTCGGAGGATGTTCTTTCCGTGAGCTCGGCCGCTTGCCTGTCGAAACATCGGGAAAATTAGTTGGTAAGATGAAACGCGGTGAATGCGGAAACGACCGAAGTGAAATATTCAGGTTTTCTATGCGTTCCAAATTAATTTTTCATAAACTTTTGATGGTGTAAAAATTGATTCATGCACAGTGAAATGTTTCGATTATGTATGAGCAATGTCTTGGCATTTTTTTTAATAGCTGGTTCTGGGAAAATTGTTTTTGAGAGTTTGGTATTTTTTTTTTGTTGTTGTTTTCGTTGAATAGAAAAATTGGAAAATCTCACTCCCGTCTGTTATTCCATCGACAGGTACACGAAGATACTATTAAGATCTAATGTGAGTCGATACCACACCTACAATTTCATCCAAATATATTTTAGATTCTCTACTGCCTTAAATAATGTAATTAAATTAATTCAAATAAACATTGATCGATCTACTTCATCCGATTAAAAATAAAAAACAAACACACACAAACACACGCGCGTGAAACGAAAAAAAAACCGTGGAAACGTTGTTGCCAACGGTTTTATCACAATAATAAGCTGCTTGCCTCGCGCAATTCGTCTCTCCTTCGCTATAAATCTGCGCATCATGCTCACAAATATGCCAATAAAAAATAATTATAATTGGAAAAAAAAAAATCTGCGACACGAATACAACAGGACCTGGGTTAAGATCAACGATTCGTGTAATTATCACATGGGTTTCGGGGTTGCTAGAGGGTCGGGTCGGGCATTATTGCCGCATAATCAAAAAAAAAAAAAAAAAAAAAAAAAAAAACAATTTCTCAAGCCATGCTTCTAACTACAGCGACAACTCGTGGAAGTTGACTTGCCTTGTCAGACTCCTTAGGTTCACGTACCGAAACAAGAAACGAAAAAAGAAAAAACGTTTGGGATTAGATATATATCGTTGATTCCAAGTAGTTTTCATCGAGGCTATCAATGTAACGGGTAGAGCATTTTCGTTGTAGCAGTGAAGACACAAGAAACAAAAAAAAAAATACAAGAACGTGACTGCTTTCGCTAGGGTGATGAAGAATTAAAAAAAAAAAAACATTGTAACGCGTAATTCAAACGGAAAAAAATATCCGCACTCGTGAATTCGTGACGTAAAATCTTCGCGTAATTCTCACCTGTTGAGAGCTTCGACCTTAACCATGTGCGGATCGACTTCAGCCTTGAATTTGGCCAATTGTTTGATCTGTTTCTTCACCTCGTCAATGTCACTGCCGAGAATTCCCATATCGGCGAATTTGTCTTCCGCTTCTTGCAAAAATTCCAACAAATTTTGCAAAGTTTCGTGAAATTCCATAGCTTTTTCCATGGCATCGATGAGATTTTCCTCTCGTCTGGCGTAAAGCGCGGTCACGTTGTCCCAAGCTTGATCGAGATCTTCGATGTGTTTGCGTACTTCCGGTTTGTCGGGTTCACCGCAAAGTCCCATCAATTCGTGTCCGGATTGTCGTACTTGTTCGACATCGGGTTTCGTTTGATCGATCTCTTGTCGTATTTCTTGAAGAGCAACTTGTTGCTGTTGAATGGCAGCCGGTTGAGCAGCCGGTGGTGCTTGTCCGGCAAGAGCATCCTGAAGTTCCCGGAGAGTCGTCATGACGCCATTGAGCTCGGACCAGAATTTTTCGGCAACCGCAAGGGTATCGTCGAGGGTTTGACCACGATCATTCGTGGCTTTTTGCACGTCCGACCACAATTTGTTAAGTTTTTCCAATTTTCTTTTGATGTCCTTGACCGCGGGATCAGCGCGATTGCCAGCTTTGCTGATGACATCATCAGCGGCTTTGCGTACAGCCGCGTAAGCTTCGGTTCGTTGAGCAAGATCGTCGGCGAGAGCGGCGTTTTCTTCCATTTGATCGCGCAAACGAGGCGGATGTGCGCTCACGGGTTCGATTCCGTTGACTTGATCGGCCGTTGACGAAAGAGCTCGTAACATACCTTCCAATTTGTCGGAGAATTGCGAGGATTCTTGAAGCGCTTGTTCGAGAGTCTGTTGACGAGCTCGAAGTTCCGCTCGCAAAGCTGCGTATCTGGCATTGTCATTGTCCAAAATATCTTGTACTTTCGCGCCTTCTTCGTCGTTGCAAAGCTTAATCAAAGCCTCACCGGTTTTGTTTAATTTTTCTACGAGAGGTTTGTGCTCGTTTATGCTTTGAATGAGATATTCGTTCTTGTCTTGTTGATGCGCTATCAAATCCGGTCGCAAAGCGGGCATGGGAAGCATCGCCACTTGTTGTTCAGCTTCTTCCAACCAACTCACAAGACCGGCGTGAGTGTCGCGCAAATGTTCGGCAAGCGGCAAAGCTTGTTCGAGAGCGCCCAAACGATCGGTCGACAATCCCGAAACAATTTCCATCGTTTCACGAAGATCTTCCATCTTGTCTCTTATCGTTGACGTGTCCTCGTGATGAGTATTTTCTCTTATGACTTTCTTAGCCGTCGAAATAACGTCTCTCACGCGTCCTTTTTGACTCGAAATGTCATCGTTAAGTGCTTTGTGTTCCTTCAATTGTACCCGAATTATTTCCGGTTCGCTGCTCGGCGGTTCGGCTTCGCGCAATTGATTGTCAACTTCACGGAACCAATCCAAAAGATCGTCAATGTCACCGATAACCTCGAGAGATCTTTGTTTGCTCAATTGAATTCTCTCGGCTTTGCGTTGTATTTGCTCGGCAATCGCGTCGAAACGACGATTATCACGCGTAACCAAACCTTCGATAGTCGCAGCACCTTCACCCGGCGATATTTGACACAATTGCGGTCCTACGGTGTTCAATTTTTCCAAAATCGGACGATATTCCGATATTTCCATTTCCAAACGTATTATCTCTTCTTCGCGTGGTTCGGCCGATTGCAAAGCGGCTTCGGCACCTTGCATCCAATCCATCAGACGATTGTGATTGTCGTGGAATTGTTGAACAAGAGGAAGAGCTTCCTGAGCGTGTTTCAAAAGATCCGAACCACGTGTGACGAGATCGTTGAATCTTCGTTGCAAAGAATCGAGTTTGTCCTTGAGTTGAAGAGCTTCGTCGCTGGATATGTGTTTCATCAGTTCGAGACCGGAATCAACGGTACTGTCAACTTCGGTTTGTCGTGTTGAAACTTCTTCCGTCAAATCGGCGAGATCTTCCATCTGTTGAAGCAATTTTTCCGTGTGTACGGCTAGAATGCGATATTTCGACAATCTGAGTTCCATGCTTTCCATCCAGGCCTGGAGATCTTGATAGGTGAGAACGAGATGACGAAGTCCTTGACGGGAACGTTGAAGAAGATTGCCAAGAGCGTCGGAACGATCGACGAGAGCGGCGTATCTGTCGGCCGCGTCTTGAAGCTTGTCGGCGAGCGTAGCAGCTTCGTCCTCGCCTACGAGACTCATCAATTGGCTGGCAATTTCCGTGAGTTCGCTGAAATCTGGTTTCTTCGATAAGATATCGTCGTGAAGAACGTCGTGTTCGGACACGCGTTGTTGAATCTTTTCCTCGTCCGTGGGAACGAGTTCCATGTCCTTGACTTTCTTCTCCGTTTTGTCGAGCCAAATTGCCAGAGGCACGAGTTTTTCTTGAAATTCTTTGGCAACTGCCATGGCTTGTTCGAGAGCGTCCATTCGTTCGGCCGCGCCTTCCGTCAAATTGTCGAAACGTCCGACGAGATCTTTCAATTGTTTTTCGATCGCTTTGCGTTCTTTCGGATCCGCACCGGCCACCACTTCCTGTCCCATGTTGTAGAGCGACGACATGGAATTTTGACGATCCATCAACATTTTCTTGAGGAACTTTTGTTCTTGCAGTTGTGCCTTCACGACTTTGTAGTCCGACGACGGTGGTTTTTGATTGGCGACCATCTCTTCGGTGTCTGCCAACCATTTTTCCAAACCGTCAAGAGCTTCCTGGAATTTTCCGGATTGCAGCAATCCGACGTCGAGCTTTCTGTCACGTTCGTTCAACTGAAAGACAATAAATATTCGATTAACAACAAAATTTTATCAATACGTAAGAATATTTTGAAAAAAAAAAATCGCTGACACACGTAAAAATAAATTATGACCACCGGATTCGTACTCTGTGCCACGAACAAATTCTAAAATAAAAGTCTTCCATGGAAGTACCGTCTCGGTCGGCGAACGACTGGCGACTGATTCGATATTACGCTTAACACAATTCGCCCAACCACGTAAAACATTACGTAAACCCGTTAAGAGGATGAATTTCGTCACACACTCACCCTTTCCTTGAGATCGTTCCACCTCTCGTTCATCTTGTCCAAATCTTTTTCTACATTGCTCGTGCTTACGTCGCGACCGGCCGATTGAACGAGACCCTGACCCGTGGCATTGAGCTCGTCCACGGTATGCGCGATCGGTTCGATTTTTTTGGCTTTTAACGCGCGGAAATCTTCCTGCTGCGCTTTTATCGAATCAACCTCGGAACCGATGGGTTTGAATCGTCTCACGAGATCGCTGGCTTCATTGATGTCTTCCATGACGTTGCCATGAGCGTGATAAAATTCTTGAAGCTTGTTGAGAGTCGAATTTAACTCGTCGTCGCGATTTCTCGCGCGTTCGTCCAATCTGCCGATATTTCGTTTGAGAGAATCAACGTGATCTCTGGTTGCAGCGGCGTCGGGAGCAAAACCGCTGTCAACGAGATTTTCACCGGAATTCACGAGATCCGAAACATCGTCGGACAAACGATTGATTCGATTGATGAGTTTGGCCACGTCTTCGATTTGACCGCGAACGATTTTGATCTCACGTGCCGGAGCTTTCATCGAATCCAATTCGTTCTCCAGAGCCGTTAAATCTTGAATCAGACACTTGGCTTGATCGTTGAATTGCGCCACGGCCGTGGCTGCGCTTTGCAAATCGCTGCAACGATCGTCGAGTTTGGCTTGCAGATCGTTTATGCGATCGGTGAGATTTTCGATCTCGTCCTGGAGATGAGTCGCGTCCACGCCTTGCTCGCGAGCTTTGTTAGCGAGATCGTTGGCTTGCTGTCGCACGGCTTGAAGAGGTTTCTTCAGGCTCGCGGTTTCTTCTCGTAAATTCTGGAAATTATTTTTGATTGATTTTAATTGCCGATTTTTTATTGCGTTTCTTTTTGATGGAATTAAAATTTTAGGGAATTCGGGTGATACCTTTATTCTGTCGAGGAGCTTCGGGTCTTTCGATGCTCCGCCCAAAGCGTCGTGAGAGGCCAATTTGTCCTCGCAACGTTGCAAGCCGTGCTGGAGATCGCGCAGATTTTCGTTGAAATCGGCGAGATGACGAGCCGTGTCTTCGAGCGCCTGAGTTCTTTCCAACAGGTCTGCGGGTATGATTGAAAATCAATTGATGATGAATGGTCAAAAGCGTGTTGGGCACGCACATGATAGGGTTATCGTTCTCACTCATTCGGAAAAAGAGTTGTTTCTAAAATCTCCATAAACTATTTTTGTTACAGTTTTTGTTGGAATTTTGATTGAATGTACTAATTAGAAAAGCTCTATTCTGGATTTTTTTCCAATTGTTTGTTTTGATAGTTCGGTGATTGAAGGGGGGATAATCTGATGACGACTTTGAAAGCGAATATCTCGGGGCTGAAGGGTTAAAATGGAACGGTCATGTTTTTTTATTGCTATCATTTATGTTTTTGGGTCATCGATTTACGTTCGTGTACCGAATTCCGTCTCAATCGGTATATAAATGAGAGAATAGGAGGACTGTGGCATACAGATTGACGGATGGACGTCCGAATCGAAACCATAAGAATTCTTATACCCCAAAAATGAATCAAATGACTCCCCCAGCTATCGAAAATCGAAGATTAAACCAAAAAATTTGACGTACCATTGTTCAATTTGTCCCATCTGGCTTTCATGGCGCTCAGTTCGTTCTTGACGACGTCCTTGTCGATGTCGCAAGCGCTGAGGAAAGTTTCGCCAAGAGTCTTGTTGTTCTCGAACTCGCCCGATCGCTTCCACACTTCGTTTCTAAACGACGACAGTTCCTTGAGTTGTTTCTCGATGTCCTTGCGTTTGAAAGAAGCGGGTTTGAGACTCTCGAGCTTGTCCTCCGCTTGGCGCAGCCACGGCAGGAAGGAATCCTGAGCCCTGTAGTACTTCTTGCAGTGCTCGGCACACGTCTGAAGCTTCGTGTGTCTGTCCATCGTGTCCTTCTTGAGACGATCCCACTGAGACTGCATTTTGTCAAGGTCTCGCTGTAGCGTACGATTTTCGGTCTTCTGGGAACGCGAAATTATGTCCCGACCCTTGTTCAACAGCATTATCACTTCGTGTTCCTTTCCCATTACGTTGCGATAAACCGGCTGAAAGCAAGGAGGAAACAAAATTGTTAACGACAAAATAAAGGAGAAGAAATGTCTAAATGCGGAGTGATGGGCAAATTTTTTCTTGAGGACTACCGAAGTGAAGAACAAATGTTTTTTGTACTGTCACTTTTGCCAAGTCCACAGTAGAAATGTACCTTGTACTCCCACGTCTGCCAAGTCCAAAGTAAAAACATACTTTGTACTCCCACGTTCGTTAAGTCTTCAGTAAAAGTGTACTTTGTACTCCCCCATTTGCCAAGTCCACAGGAAAATTGTACTTTGTACTTCCACATTTGCCAAGTCCACAGTAAAAATGTACTTTGTACTCCCACGTTTGCTAAATCTTCAGTAAAAATCTACTTTGTACTCTAACCTCTGCCAAGTCCAAAGTAAAAATGTACTTTGTACTCCCACGTTTGCTAACTCCAAAATACTCTTGTACTTAGTATTTACTTGGCTCTTCAAGTACAAACGTACTCGAGGGCTGCCCAACACTGCACAAAATAACGTTTCAATGCAAACAAAATGACACGTAAATCCTTACCTCGTGATGATCGAGTTGTTGCTGCAAAATTTCCCGATCCGCCGAAACTAGAAGCTTCTCCGACATATTTCCAAGTTCATCGGCCAGCCAACCGAGAGTTTTGCTGCACGATGCCTCGAATTGCCGTCCGTCACGAAGATTTCCCTCGATCTCCGCCTTTCGATGATCCAATTTTTTCTGCAGATTGTTGTAAAGTTTGCCCACGGCCGATAATTTGCCCTGAATCTCGGATTTCGAAGCCGGATCGCTCAAAACTTCGCACAATTGCGCGCCCGAAGCTTCGGCATCGGCCAAAAGCGGTCTTTGTCCCTCGAGTTGTCTCTCGAGATTTTCGATCTTGCGCAATTGTTCCTCGGGATCTTTGTCGAGCGATAGATCGTCGAGATTGTCGGAAATACCTTGCAAAGCATCACGGAGACGATTCAAACTCGCGTCGAATTCGCGACTCGTATCGACGGCGTCGCCCAAACTCTGAGCTCGTTCGTCGAGACGGCTGACCTGATCGGCCCATCTTTGCAACACGTTCTTCAATTTTCCGCTGATCTTCTGTCCGTCCGGAGAATCCGCTGGCAATCTAACGAGTACGCTCTCGCCAACGTCGACCAAATGATCGAGCTGCGGTTTTTGCGTACGGAATTCTTCACGCAAAACTTGTACCTGTTGAACTTGACTCGCGACCATACGCGGATCCGACGAAATTGGACCCAAAGCGCCCAACATTCTCTCCTTGGCTCCCAACCACGAGTTCAAACTCTCGTAAGTATCGTGGAATTCTTTGATGTCTTCCAAAAATTTAATTCTATCCTTGCAACGATCGGCGATCGATTTCCAACGGCTCGACACGTCTTCCATCTCGTCGTGAAGTCGGTCCACACCGTCCGCGTCTTTCTTGCGTCTTACCAGATCGCGAACTTGAGTTCTCGTGCTGTCCAGCAGCGATTGTTTCTCGTACATCTCCTCGATCACGATTTTTATCTGCTTCGTTGTTTTGTCGGCTTCTTCCTTCGTTGCCGGAATTATTTCCTTCGGCAATTGACGCTCGATCTGTGAATATCCAAGGCCAATAATTATTGCATAAACGTCAACAGAGATCTTTCGAATGAAAAAAAAACCCCAGAAAATGTATTTATCCCTGTATATTTAATTCCCTGGCTTAATTTGCCCCTCAGGATCGATAGAACTTGGAAAAAAATATATATTTTCACGCTGTTTTGAACGAACAAAAAATTCACGGACCTTGTCCAAGAACTGCGAAAGAGTTTTGAGGTTGTCAAGGTGCTTTCTAAGCTCCTCCTTGACGTTGTCAAGTTCCGTCTGTCGATCGGTCAATCTAACCCCGAGCAAACCGTAACGATTGTTGATCTCCGACAGTTGTTGCTGCACAGCCGACAATTCTTCGAGATGAAAACCGTCCTGACTCGATCGTCGACTGCTGAATCCACTGCTGCCACCTGGGGAGACCGGACTTTGTACCGCGTAAGACTTAGTGGGGGAAGGTGAGCGACCGTCTTGTGACATTCTGCGTACTACAAAAAAAAATTGGTGTGTTTTTTTTTCCTCAATTAAAGCAAAGTGATGATGTGTCGTTGTGCGCTGGAAATTGTAAGCCAGAAACATGTTTTTTTTTCTTTCGCTCTTCGTTTCAGAACGAATTGCGAAGAGTGCAAAGAGAAATGAGCAGCAGTCATTGTTCGAAAATGATTAAATTGACTTTCGGATCCAAGGAAAGATGCTCAAATCTTCGAGTGCGAGGTAAGAAATTGCGAGAACGATAAACAACAAATTGATCGAAAAAAACAAAAAAAAATAGTTTACGCAGACAGCTGCGAAGGTAATACGTACGCGGACTGGCAATCGTCGTTCTCTTCGTCGGGCTGGCGCTGCCGCGACGTCGCGGTGGGCTCTCGCCTCGTTCCTTGATCAAACTGTCGTAAACGATGCCAAGATCGTTGATTTTATCGACGGTATTTCCATAATCGCGATATTCCTTGTGTATTGGTTTCAATTCTTCCCCCTGTTTCTTCAAAACGTCAAGATCAACGGCAACGGGATGCAAACGCGTGACTCTTACTTCCGTTCTCGTCAACCAATCGACGACCTGATCGCGCAATTTTTCATAAGCCGACAATTGTTCGGCCCGAGATTTGCTCAAACGTTGTTTCTCGTCCAAAAGATTGTTCAATTCTTTCCACTGGGTTTCCAAAGCTTTGATCTTGTCGCGCACGTGAGCAGCGTCGGTTATGTCTTTCTTCGACAACAAATTTTTTCCATTTCTTATGAGATCTTCGAAATTTCCGCGATGTTCCTCGCGTTTGTCGATCAATTGTGACATTTTTATGTCGTATTCGGTGACGTCGAGTTTCGCGAATTCGCGTGATTCGAGAACGTCGATCATGTGAGAGTACCAAGTGTCGAATTTAATGGTGTCGGTGATGAAATCGCCGAGGGCTTGAGCCACGTCGTCGAGGAATTCACCACGACGAAGCGACTTGTCCAACAACTTTTCGAAACGACTCTGCACGTCTTTGAGTTTGCTCTCGATGCGTTTGGCCACGCGAGCGTTGCTAGAATTTACGAGAAGATCCTGAGCGCTCGAAGTTATGGCTTCGACGCTCGGACGATGACTGTCAAGGTCGGATTGCAGGAGACGTTGGTCTCTTTGTTGTTCTTCCAGACGATCTTTTTGCAGACTGGCAGGTCGTTGCATATTCCTTGGTGACGGGACAGAAAGAACGGAATTAGATATTCTACTCGATTGATATCGATTGAAAGGAAAAATTTAATATCTTACATATATATTTAGATAAATAAATAAATAATCATGTAAATAAAAATTTTGATTTTTATAAACAAAGGTCTTTCTAATATAAATAAATTTTTTATATGATAAAGGTCCTAATTAACGACCTTAGAGCGTTGAAGAATATGAATATTATTATACGAATATATAATATTAATATATTATATATATTATATTATAATTATATTATAATAATCAATTAATTACTATTATTATTTTGTTGGTATTATTATATTTATTATATATATTATTATATTGTTGGTATAATTATATATATAATTTTTTTGGTATTATGTATATTAATATTATTATTATTGTTAATAATTAATTAAATTATATTATATTATATTATTATGTTACGTCCCTGCGTTTAATCTATATTTAAATATTAACATGCAATAGTCAAAAAGACTTATTGTCGAATTTTTAAAGGAAACAATATCTATCTTAAAAACTTCAAGACGGAGCCACGTACGAACGATGCCGTGATGGCTCAGTTAACCTAAAACAGGCGATGCCTAGGTTAAAATAATGCCCGATGAGCGACAGCACTTCCCGATGCAGCAACGCTGCATAGGCCCGTTCCCCTTCTTCACCACTCCTCAACCGAATATTCATGCCGCGCTTTACCCCACTCTTCCTCAACGGTTAGGAGCCACGCGCCTAACCGCCGGGTTATGGGTCTTCTTCCCGCAACAAGCCACCTGCTAGATGAAGACGGTTTTCTCTCTCTCTATGTTTTTTTCCTATAGATCTGAGTCGAACTTCTCGAATGTTCACCCTTTTTCCCCCAATATCAGACCCCTTTTTCCGATCTATTTTTAGGTTTTTACGGCACCACGCCCACAGAAAATGGTATATAAACCCAGGGTTTTCATCATAAAGTGTCTCAGTTTTAAAATGTAATACGTCCACGACAGTTGTTTTCGCGACGCGAATAAGTACCGTTACTCTGCCCGAACGGACTTAGAATATTTTTGTGTCCACCGATTTTTATTTCGGTTTGGACTTAGAATCGTTTTCGCGTCCGGACTTCTCTTTGCATCCACCGTATCATCTACGGTTGGGACTTAGACTCGTTTACGCGTGCAGTCGTAGATTCTTTCGAAACCACCCGACTCTTTGTACAGTCAGGTAGAGTTAAGGAACATTGAAATATAAATTTAACCGCGTGACTAAAAATACTTACAAATCAAATAAACTGAGAACCAATAAATAAATACGTCCGCGACCAAGAGTCTGCGATTGACAAGAATAAATAAATAACTAAAAGTCCGCGAGTTCCTGAATAAGCTGTAGACCACGACGTCCAGCTTTGAAAAATTAATAAATAAAATAAACCAGTAAATAAACTGAGTGCCGAAAACTAAATACATTCGCGACCAGGAGTCCGCGGTTAATAAAAATAAATAACAAGAAGAGACCGCAAGAGACAATAACGAATAAATAACAAAAATCCGCGATTGATAAATATTAAATAAATAAAGAATAATCAAGGACCAAGTGTCCTCATAAATAAATAAATACATACGCTTAACAGACCGTAGAGTCCAGCGTAGAATCTAAATAATTGAAGCCTAAAGGAGGGCAATTGAGATAACCGAAAACGGGATAATACGCCCACAACCTTGAATAAGATTTAACCCGATCGACAATAGACATTAAAACAATAATTATAACAACGCTTTCAACCTAACATTTTGTGCGCGAACGAACATCGCGAAACTGTGAACTGTGTAACAATTAATGTTAACCAAGCTGAACTGTATACCGAAACATCTTACACGTAAAAATACAAAAGATTGTGTGTGCGTCCCAAATCTGACATTCCGAACTTTCTTTCGACCAACCTGCCCTTTTGCAGTAGGCAAGTAATACTAGAGGTCGAAGGACGAGTAACTGCAACAACAATCATCCGCCGCCATCCAGACCGCACCACCGACAAGGGACGACAAGTAAAAACCAAGAGGTTCATACATTTCGATCGTGATTAGGCTAGATCTCGGTCCCCGAGTAAAGGCGTAAAAACCTGACTCAAAAGCGAGATCAAAAGCTGGGTTACGTCTGAGCGGATATTTTATTATATTCGTAGTTAGGACGTAACAATTAGATGAATAATATGAATATAATAATAATTATATAATATTATTAATTAATATAGAATATTAATATTATATTATTATATAATATTATTCTCAATTATAAACTAAATATTGAAATGTAATTATTAAAAAAATTAAAAAATAAATTTATCAAATTTAATATTAATATTAAATAATCTATAAATATTAACTATAATTAATCCATACGAATTAAGATCTTCTATACACCAAAAAATGTATATATATTTTTTTCTATGTACTACTTTTTGATAAATAATATTATATTATTAATATTATTGAGGCATTCTTACTTGAATTGACTCTCAGCATTGTTGAGCCACACGACCAGCCCGTCCAAAGCGTCCTGGACGCCCTGACTCTGCACCAATGCGGTGTCGAGTTCCTGACATTTCTCGGCCAAAGCGTTCGAAAGCTGTCGATACTTGTCCTCCAGTCCCCTCACGGGTTCTTCGAGTTGATTGACTTCGTTCGGGGTCAATTGTCCATCCAAAGATCGCAGAAGAGCATCGACGCTGGTTTTAACATTGTCGACGAGTCTTTCGTTGGCAACGAATTCGTTGTTCAGAGCTTTGGCCTTGCTCAACTGATCCTCGACTTGTTTCGGTTCAGCGGCGATCGGTTCGGAAATAATTCGATGAACTTTCGGTTCGACTTCTTTCAGCCAAGCTCTCGCTTTCTCGAGAGACTCGTGATAATCTCGTTGTCTTCCGCCAACGCCCGACAATCTGTCGGAAAGATTGTTCGCACGTGACAACAAATCTTTGTACTGCGCCGTTACGATCGTGACTTCGCTTCTGACCGGTGAATCTTGACTGGATATCGGTTCTTTGTGGGGCAAACGTTGCGGCAAACTCGTTCTGAAATCATTGAGAACTTGAAGATAATCACGACTCTCGTCGACGAATTTTTGCGCCGCCATCGTGATGAAACGCAAATCAGCCTGATGGGCGATTACGTCGCTGATAAAATCCCGAGTCGTATCCGTGCTCGTAGTTAGCTTGTTCAAATCGGACAATGAACGTTCCTTGTCCTCGAGAGTACGACGAGCTTTGTCCAACCAATTGGAGAACGAAGAAATTTCATTCCTGCGAAAGATCAATCGATAAAATAATTTTGTACAATTTTTTTAATCGATTTTATTTAGCTGCTTGATGGGAAACTCACTTGAATTTGGTTAGTTCGTCGCGAGCACCGACCAATCGTTTGAGCAAACGATCGGTGCGATCGGTGGCTCGATCGAAACGCGTTTTTAAAGAACGTCCGTTCTTTTCCAGAGTCGATACCTCGTCGCTGGAGAGAACGTCGCTGCCGGTCAGAACGACCTGGCGAATTTGATCCAGGCAGGACGATACGGGACGATTGTGAGCCTCGATGTCTTCCTTCACTTGCTGCAGAGGTCGAATTATATTGATTTCCAGGTTTTTTGCACGTTTTAAAACGAATCCAAATCATTTTGGTCGTATTTCGAATATTATTTTGTTCTAGAAAAATTATCTGATTGAGAACGTAAATTACGCACTTTCATGGTGTTGATTTGATTTCTGAGATCCTCGATGTCTTCCTTCACGACGTCTTGATTGGCGAGTTTGTCCTCGATCTCGGAAATCCATTGCAAGAGCTTCGACAGCGTTTCGTCGCACAATTTGTACTTTTCTTCAACCGCTTGCTACAATGGTCACCATAAAATTGCATGGTTAGTCACCCTCGCAAGCTCACACGCGCTATTGGCTTAACAATTACGAGGAAAAAAATACCACCATCTCACCAGAGGCGGTAAAAAATTAATTAATTACCGATAAAAAAATAAAAAACATAAATAAATAAAATCAAGATGGAGATAAATAAATATAGAGATAAATAAGGCTATGGCATATCTCATACATGCAAGCACAAACACGCACAAACAGAACATACACGTCGTCTTAAGTAGGGTACAGTATCTGTTGTAGCCTTAATTTATCTGCATGAACTGCGACATTCTCGATGCGGTATTAGAATTTTTTTTTTTTCATACGCAATTGGAAGCAAAACGAAACAAAAGTACGACAAAAGCCGCGAGAAGTTTCCGACGAGAACGAATATCAAGCAAATAAATTAAAACGCACAATAATGATAGTGCAACGAATTCATAATCATGAATATTCGTATAAATATGATGAGATGTGTCTATAAATATGTAAATAATTCAAAATTCGTGAATAATAATTGTAACGAGAAAACTGGAAAAATAAGACACCTGAAAACAAAGTAAAAAAAACATTTACAGACACGATTAACAACAATATAAAGAAATAATTGATATCTGGTACGAATAACAATGAAGTTATTAAATTAATGAACGAAAGATCGGAATTGTTTTCAATGTTTCGATCACTGGTGTTAAGGACGGTTGGTTAAGTTCGCATGAATATTATGAAGACATCGAAAAATTTGGTTTTTTTTTAGTACAATGGATAGCGGATTTCAGCGTGAATAAAAAGAATAAATATGATGGATTTTTTTTCCAGGGAATATAAATATCAATAATAAATTTGCACACAAGTACTTTACCTATGACAACCGTTTATGGCGCCTCTTCAATGAATCGAAAGTATGAATTATGATTGATTCGTTGAGAAAAGAATTTTGATGAAACGAGAATTACTAATTTGGCCTTAAAAACGTTGAAACGATTGAATAACTCCGAATAATTGCAACGATCCTCAACATAGTAAAGAAAACATATAACAATAAACATCAAAATTCTACGACGTTAACATAAAGAATAATTATCGTTTAAACCAGCTGTTCAGCGATCAGACTGCTTCGATTGATTACAAAAGTGCCTAATCGTGATGCAAAAACAGCTGGATACGTCGATTAAAGCTACATTAAAATTAATACAATAATTAAAAGGCCGAATTAGCGTTGCTGATGCGATAAAAAAGGAAAACAAATAAAGAAAAAAAAATATCGTTTCTCCATCGTTTTCGTTCTTTCATGGATTAATGAAGACAATTCAACAAGCGATGTTTGAGAAGTATGTTATGACGTGCGCGATGTTGCCGTTTCGGCTGTCGATGGAAATTTATTTTAATTTCTTTATCATCGCTTGCGATACGTTTTGGTTTCGGCAGTCGTAAGATCAGAGCGCAAATTCCGTTGGTTAGTGTCGGGTAGGAGGTAAAGTTGGTCTTTTACTAGCCCCCATGTTAAATGATAACAAGCACGGGGATGTGAGTGTCGTATAACATGGGCACACTGTAAAAACGAGACAAACATTGTAAGCGGGACGTTCGGTTCAACTTTCACATGGGATGGTCTTTCACTTAACGTACGAACGATGAAAAACGAAAAAAAATTATTCAACAGATGAAAAAAAAAATCATTGAAAAAATAAATAAAAAAAAAAAAAATAACAATAAGAATAATAATAATTCGACACAATTGTGGGTTGTCTGGATGCAGGTGACTGTTCAATGGGTCGCTATCTCCGCGACCATCTCATGTAAACGATAATAAGTGTTGGTAATGATTAATCGAAAAAAAATAAAGGTCCATGCACAGGACCATGCCACCAAGCTTTGCCAATGTATCAATCAAATCAATCATCGTCTCCTCATCGAGCGAACGATACGAAATTCCTCTTGCGTCATAACAACAAGGGTTCAAACGGAATGAAAATAATTTTGAAAGCGTAAGAAAAAGACGAAAAAAATGCAAGTCCTCAACCCGCTGGCAAGCTTTTTGTTGTTTTTTTTTTTTTTTTGGCAATAGAATACGAAATTTTGATAAAAAAAATAATTCACATGGTGACTTACCCTAGCTTCGGCTGCGAGTATGAAACCCCGCTCCAATGCCTTCACGAAGTCAAGGTCTTTGCCTTCCGGATCTTCGATAAACCTGCCTGCCGCGGAATCTATTCTGCCCGCGAAAATTGCCTCTAACAGGCTCGTAATGCTACCACCGACGGGATCTTTGATAACCGTGGTCGAAGGATCTATCAAACCCGTTTCTATGGCCTCGTCGAGATTCAAACGTTTGCGATCTAACACGGAAGTTATCAAGAAAGGATCGTGAAATCCGCCGGTCGTGGGATTGTAAAGACCGAATTGCAGGGTCTCGATAAAGGACAGACCTTGTTTTTGGGTGGTCAAAAGTCCGATTTCCACGGCTTTGGGTAACGCGTAGAGTTTGGACGTCGAGGTATCGAGAACGTTGCCTTTGTCACCGTCCATTATGCCTTTTCTAAAAGCTTCGGGCAATTTAACGAGTTTTTTCTTTTGTTGATCTTTGATCAGAGCGGAATCCGGATCGATCGTTCCACCGGCAACGGCTTCTTTCAACGACAACGTTTCGTTCGTCGTTGGATCCGTGTATCTCGCATTTTCAAGATTCAAATAACCTTTTTCAACCGCCTCTTCGAAACTGATAGGTTTAACGAGGAAAACCGTTGTTTCCTCGAATCGCAGACATTTCGTGACGGTTTTGCCGTTATTCGTTTCGACGGTTCCTCTACGAGACGGTTCTACGACCCCGTCTTCGAGAGCTTTCGCAAGTGTTATAAATCGTCCGTTTCTCGGATCTTTGACGACGGAAGTGCGCGGATCGAGAAGTTCGTATCTAATCGCCTCTTCAAGAGTGCATTCTCTCACGCCTTTGGCCTTGATGGCTTCTTTCTGCAACTCGAACGATGTTTTACGCTCCGTTTGCACGGTCAAAGGCTTATCGACGTTGACCAACAATCCTCGTTCGAGCGCAACGTCGATGTTGTAAGCGCGTTTTGTTTTAGGATCGAGAACGCGACCTCTCGCTACGTCGATCGTTCCATCCTCGATTCCAACGATCAATGATTTAATTTGTCCCGTCGTGGCGTCTTTGAGAGCCGTCGTGTCGTAATCCAAAAGACCGTTGTTCAAAGCTTGCGTAATATCGTAAAATTCATTGACGCTAGGATCAACGAATTTTCCACTGTCACCGCGATAAAGATCGCATTTGACAGCTTCTTCGATCGACAAAGGTTTCTTCGCCGATACGATAAATCCTTTTTTCTTGGCTTCCATGAGATTCATCACACGATCGTTCTCGACGATTTTGTAAGTTCCGAGAACGTCGTCGATGATTCCCTCGGCCGTAGCCTCTTCCAACGGTACGTATCTGTTGGTTCTCGTGTTTTTCACGATCGAAATCACGGGATTGACGAGATCTTCGCGACAAGCATCGGCGAGAGACAATCTTCGATTGCTCGACGGATGAACGAATTTACCGGACGAAATGTCGTACATTCTCATGTGCACGGCTTCGTAAAGACCGAAACCCGCGCTCTCGATGTCAACGATCAAACCCAATTGCAGAGCGATCGTCAGAGAAACCGGACAATTCGATCCTGGTTCTTTGAACATGCCCGAACGTCGATCGATCACACCAGCTCGACAACTTTCGGCGAGCGAAAGCAAACTCTCGTTGCGTTTGTCCCAGTAGCAAGCCAATTTCGGACTTATCACGCATTTTCTCATCGCCTCGTGCAACGTGACAGCGCGGCCATTGCCGGGATCGGTTATCTTGCCGGTTTTGTCGTCGTAAAGACCTTGATGAATCGCTCTTTGCAGAGAAACCGCGGCTTTGTTGTCAATTATAAGACCAATCTCGTAAGCTTCGTGCAACGATATTTCCATGTTGTTTCGGGTGAAATCCTTGACCTTGCCTGTGGTTCCATCCACCGATCCCATGCGTATGGCTTCCATAAGAGTTATTTTCTTCGTAAAACCCGTTTTTGGATCTTTCACGTGAACCGAATCCGCATCGATCAAATTTTTTTGTATCGCTTGCAGAACCGTCATGTAAGCACCGGTTTTTGGATCCAAGAAAAGTCCGGTTTTCGTGTCAAGAATGCCTTTTAGTATGGCTTCGCTGAACGTCATCGGTCTGCGAGTTTCCAGTAACAAACCTTGTTCGAAAGCTTCTTGGAAATCCACCGGAAAACCTTTCTCAGTCGCGATCGTTCCGGTCTTTGGATCAACGATTCGTTCTTTGATCGCTCGATCGAAAGTTATCAAATCACCGTGAAAATCTCGAACTATCGCTGATGTTTGATCGATAACGCCTTCTTTGATAGCTCGATCGGTCGGCAATCTTTCCCGAGTCTCCAAACTCGTGAATTGTCCGGTTTTTGGATCGTAAAAACCTTTGAAAACGGCTTCGGGCAAGGATATTTTACGTTTTGCCGGAACTATCAATCCACGATCGAGAGCATCGATTAGTGTAATCGTCGTGCCGGTGGAAGGATCTATGGCCATACCGTTTTTAGGATCTATCAAGCCGTGTTTGATGGCATCGCCGAGTGAAATAACATCACCAGTTCTTGGATCTTTGATCGAAGGACCATCGAGGCTTATCAAACCTTTGGCAATAGCCGCTTCGAGAGTCAAACGATCGCCGTCGATCAAAAATGCTCCGGTTTTTGGATTGTAACTGTGATGAGCCAGAGCTTGTTGCAAATTCCATGGTTTGGTCGTGCTGAGAATGTATCCTTTCTCGAAAGCCGCGTCGAGCGGCATCGAGTGAGGATGAAGCAACAAACCTTTGTCAAGATCCATCAATCTCGTGTCGTGAGCTTCTTTCAGAACAACGACTCTGTCGCGTCGTTCGTCTTTGACCCTTGTTTTGCTGCCATCGACGAATCCCGTGGCTAAAGCTTGATTGACGGTCAATTCGTTGCCGGTCATGGGATTAAGAACGAGTCCGGACTTTGGCGAGTAATATTCCTGTACGATAACGTCAATGAGAGACGGAAGCAATGGTGTGGTGATGATAAGACGTTTTGCAAGAGCTGCGTCGAGTGGCAACGTTGTACCGGCTTTTGTGTCGTTGAGACGACCGGTTTCGGAATTCAAAAGATTTGAAGTCAGAGCATCGTCCAACGACACGAACGAACCGGCTTTGGTGTCTTTGCATTCGGTTATGAAAGCATCTACGATACCTCTGCGAACTCCTTCTTCCACGTTTATTCGTTGTTTCGTCAGAGGATCTTGAATAAGACCGGATTCAGGGTCGTAAAGTCCTTTGTTTATGATGGCTTCTAGAGCTATGGGTTTTCTCAATCCCGGAACGACCAAACCCTTCAAAAATGCGACTTTTATGTCGATTTCGGTTCTCGTTTCCACGTTTATAATAACTCCCCGGTGAAGATCGACAATTCCGGCTTCCACGGCTTCGTAGAGCGGTAAAAATTCGTCATTGACGGGATTGCGAATGCTGACGGAGTCGGGATCGATTAGACCGGCTTCAACGGCACTGGCGAGTGTCAAAGGTTGTCCCGAGCGTGGATCCTGAAGAGAACCGCTCGAAGGATCGCACACGCCAGCCTCGATCGCTTCTTTCAAAGTCAAACCCAAATTTTCCTCGTCAACGACGGGCTGTCGATGTACTATCAATCCCAATTGAATAGCTTCGAAGAATGGAATTTTCTTTCCCGTTTTAGGATCAACCATGTAACCGGAATTGCGATCGACGAGAGGTCGATTTATCGCTTCTCTCAACGAAACGTATTCTCCGCTTCGACTCGACATGTCCTTCACCCAAATATTGTCGGGATCGAAGATCTCCAAATTGAGAACGAATTCGTGGAATCCGATGGTATTTCCGGTTTCGGGATCAACGAATTTTTCCGTCTCAAGATCGTAAGCTCCTTCTTCGGCCAGACTTTGCGCCGTTAATTCACGCGAAACTTCGACCTTGAAACGCATTCGTTCCTCCAACAGACAAATCTGCGTTTTGCTTACCACCACGATTGTTTCGTTCAAATAAATTTCGTGCTTTTCCAGAGCTTCCTGAATACCGTGCGACAATTCTCGTTCACCGACGATTATTCTGCAGGTTTTCGGATCGATGAGATCGTTGGCGATCGCATCGCCCAGAGTAGTTTGAATCTGAAGCGACGACGGTTCTTGTTCGGATTCTTTCGCATCCGATTCTTCCGGACTTTGGTTCTCCGCAATTTCGCTCATGAGTCCGTTGGTAGGATGCGAAACGATCGATGTCTGTTGAGTTTCAACGCGACGTTCGTGAAGCGGACTCGATTCTTTGACCGGTGACATGGTGGGTTTTCTATCGTGCTGTTTTCGACTCTTCATCGCATCAACGACGGCTTTGCCAGCGAGAACAGGCGCGGCTACGACTGCCAAAAGACCTAATTTCGCTGCTTGCGACACCGACATGGAATCACCGCGTTCGTCCTTGATCTTACCGGTTTTTGGATCCAAAAGACCTTTTTCCACAGCTTGCTTGGTGGTTATCGGTTCCGCTGACTTTACATCGTAAACCACCGAATTCGGCTCGATCAGACCAATTTCCATGGCTTCCGTTAGATCGTAAGCTTTGTTGGTCGTGGGATCGTGGAATTTTTCCGTTTTCTCGTCGTAAATCCGATCAACAGCGTCGAGAACCGTCATACCGGTGTTTGATTTCTTCGGCGATTCTGGTGGCGACGTTTGAGACGAAGTATCGAGAATTCCAACGGCTATGGCTTTCGCTATGGGCATGACAGTGCCCGTGCCCGGATCCGTGTAAGTTCCAGCGTCCATATCGATCAATCCTCGTTCAACAGCGTCGCTAAAAGTCGTTTTTATGTCTCTGGTCGTAAATTCTTCGCGTTTTATCGATTCGTCCTTGACGATGCCCAATTTCTGAGCCTCAACCATGGAAATAATTTCACCGGTTTTGGTATCTTGAACCTCGGTGGAGTTTAACAAAACGTAACCAGCCAAAAGTTCGACGGTTTTCGTGGTGATGGTGTGATAAGATGTGATGGTTTCCGTGACAGCTGTTACGGTGTTATCATTTCCGATATTCGGTTTAACGACGAGAAGTCCTGTTTCCACGGCTTCGGCGATGGAAATAATTTCCCCGGTTTTAGGAATGAGAATAGTCGATTCCTGATCGTTTATCAGGCCATCTTCGATGGCTTTTGCGAGGTTTATGCTCTCGGGTGTGGCTGGATAAGGCAAGGACATGATAAATTCATTTTCTATAGCTTTTTCCAAATTCATTCGTTCTCCGGTCAGAGGATGCTTTATTTCTTTTCGAGTTTGATCGAGAAGACTGCGTTTCACGACAACGGGGAAAGTCATACCCACCGGAGGCAGTTCGCTTCCGGTTGCTTCGGTTTTATCCGGCTCGAAAACGTTGCTCTCAACCGCCTCGGAGAGATTAACGTTCGTGCGATTTATCTTGACGACGGATTTGTCACCGTCGATTATATCTTGATCCATCGCAGTTTCCAGAGTCATGTTGTGGCCAATTTCTTTGGATAACTTTGACAAAGGATTGACGATTTCGCAGACGATAGCCTCGTTTAACGTGAGATGTTTCCCAGTTTCCGGATGAATGACTTTGTTGTCTTCGCGATCGATTAATCCCTGTTTGTACAAACCAGGAACCGACAAGCTCTTCGCCAACGGCACGAGCATGTCAGCGCTGTCTGGATCCAATATTCCTCGTTTTATCGCTTCTCCGATCGAAACCGTGTCACCGTTTTGCGGATCCGTGATCAAACCTTCTTCGGGATCGATCTTGTTGATCTTCAAAGCTCGCGTGAGCGTCATTGACTCGTCGTCGCACTCGGCAATGGCTCGTTCCAACGTTTTCACGGTTTTTTCATCCATCAAACCGCTGTCGAAAGCCTCGCGAGGTTTTACGATTCTTTTGCGCATTTTTTGCAAAATTATGGGTTTCGCTTCGCGTTCCGGACTTTGAGACATAGATCGAGCTCTGCCTATGGTTACTTTGTACTTTGGCTCGGTTGTCACGCGATTTCTCGTTTTTTCGCCCAACGACGGTCCGGAATCGTCGCTGTCGTCGAAAACGTTCGTTTGTTCGTGAACTTTGATCTTCGATTTTGCATCTGTTTTCGTCACGAGTTTGTTGACTTCTTCAACCGTGATTATACCTTTTTCCAGAGCTTCGTCCATGGTAATGTCTTTGCCGGTTTGTGGATCTTTGATAGCTATTTTCGTCGTCACTGTTTCGGATTTGTTTATTATCGTTTCGGGTTTTACGACATTAAGGATCGGATTATTGTCGATTTGAATCTCTTCCAAAGTATTTTCCGCGATTTTTACGTCGTAATGTTGATCGGATGTTATATTTATCGTTACTTTAGTTCCCGATTTAACGATCTTATCGACTTGATCGCTGGAATTGTTTTCTTTCTCGCCATTTTCCGGGGGTTCGTCGTTTTGCTTCAGATTTCCGATGGTTATCGTCACTGTTTCAGATTTATTCGCAATCGCGTCAGGTTCGACGAGTCCTCGTTCTATCGCGACTTCTCGAGGAATTTTCTCGCCGGTTTTCGGATCTTCGACCATTGCTCGTCTCACGGCTTCGACCGCAGCTGCGGCTGCTACCAAAGGCGTTCCTAAAACCGCGACAACGCCGAATTTCGCCGCGTCGGCGAGCGAAATTCCTCGTCCAGTCGCGTCTTGATAAATTCCCGTAGTTGGATCTAAAATCCGACGTTCTATGGCTTCTTTGACGGTGATATCGTTACCGGTCGTTGGATCCTTGACAACAACAGCGTCGGCACGAAGACTTCCTTCGTTGACGGCTGTCAAGATATTCGCGGATTTTCCGGTATCCGTGAAAATAACCAAAGCCGTCGAGGGATCGTAAATTATACCTTGAGAAACTTGTACAGGATCGGATGTGAACATTTCCTCGGAATCGGCAATTTCCATGTCTCTCGATGGATCGTCCACGTCCGTGACTTCGACCTTGTCGGGTTTACCGGAAATTTTCGTTATTTGCAAAAGTCTCGGTGATGATTTTTCGACTTGAACAGTTCTGTGACTTAAAATTATCAAATTACGCGCGATAGCTTCCTTCATGGATATTTTTTCCGGATACATGTAATGGCCGGTGGAATCTAGAATATTTTTGTCCAAACTTCTCAACAAAGAAATTTTTCTACCGTTTTTGGGATCAACGACGATACCGGAATCGGGATTTATTATTTCGAGCTTGACGCATTCCTCGAAGGAAACGAGACGATCGGTACCGGGTATGATGTACAAACCCGTGACAGGATCGAAAAGTTGTTGAGCGATCGCTTCGGACAACATCCAACCGTCGCTCGGCAATTCGAAGACTTTTTTCTCCGAAGCATCGGCAATTTCTTTGTCGATGAATATTTTTGATTCCGTCGTGAATCTCGTTGACGTATTTTCGTCACGAGAAACGTCCACGTCCATACACGTAGAAACCGTCGAATCGTCAGTCGTTTTAGGTACGAATACGTTCGTAATTTCGACAATTTTTCGATCGTTCTTCGAAGACGAATTCGTCGTCGGTAAAAAGTTTTCCGTAGGCGATGGTGAACGTTTTTTCGACTGAGACGCGACGACTTCACTCGTTGAAGTCCATTCGCTCGATGACGTTGAATTGACGGTGGAAACGGTGACGTCATTGTTGAAAGTCACTCGCGAAGGCACGATTGAGTCTGTAACAACGGAATTTGTCGTTCTAGAAGACAAATCTCGTTCCTGAGGCGCGACATTGTGAGTTATTATCGTCGTTGTCGTTCCAACGGCTCTCGGTGGTGACGTCGATCTCCGACGTTCCCCGGAATCGCCGATTTTCGCATAAACCGTGCTCTCAAAAACCATTTGTTTCGATGGAATATCGCGAGTTTTCTTCGGCGACGGTCTTTCAACCTCAGGATCCGGATTACTCAACAAACCTTCGCGCACGGCTTCCGTAACATCAACGACCTTGCCACTGTCGGGATCCGTAAATTCTCCCGTTTTCTCGTCTATCAAACCCCGGCTCAAAGCTTCTCTGTAACCAATTTTGTAATCTCTCGTCACCGTTTCCCCAGTTTCCGTTACAGTAACGTATTTTTTAATCGTCTTCGTTACCGTCTGCGTCGTCACGGTTATGTTCAACAAACTTGCCAACAAAGCCGCGCCATCGGGTGTTATCAAACCACGTTTTATAGCATCTTCCAAAGGCACCGTTTTTCTCGTTCGTGGATCCAACAATTGTCCAGTTTTCGTATCCAACAAACCTTTCAAAACCGCTTCCAAAACCGTCAATTCACGTCCGTTATCGGTTATTCCAATGGCTCTACCCAACATTTCCACGACTTCCGGTCGCGCTTGGCCCTGATCTATAGCTTCGTTCAACGAAACCGTTCTACCCGTTTTCAAATCAACCACGAACGAACCACCGGATTTCGGACTCACGAGTCCTTTCGAAAAAGCCATGTTCAAACTTATAAATTCACCGGAAATCGGATCTTTGAAACCGTCGATGTCGAATATTGATTTTTGCGCCACCGAAGTTATCAAACCTCGATCAACGGCTTCGGCGATCGTTAATTCCTCATTTTTCGCGAGATCGCGATAACGACCTTCCGGTTTGACGATACCACCGGCCAATGCTTCGGTAAGGGTCAAAAGTTCGTTCGTCGTCGTGTTGGAAATTGATTTAACATTATCAGCATCCAACACGCCCGTCGCGATCGCTTCCAATATACCCAATTTACATTTTTGCGCAGGACTCGATATTTTTCCATTCTCATCGATGATCTCCAAATCGCAACAATCTTTCAAGGTCATGGGTTTAACGATTAGATGTCTTCTTCGAGCTTCTCTGAAAGAAAGTTTTTCCATGGTAATACCATGAACGTATCTGCCATTTTTAGGATTCAAAATATTTTGTTCCATGGCTTCGGCCACGGTTATTTTCGTATCGTTACGCGAATCAACGATTTCACGTTGATCAGGATCGATTATACAACGTTCAACAGCCTCGTCCAAAGCGTAACTCTCACCCGTGTTACGATCAACCACGAAACCCGATCTTTCGTCCACGAGACCCTGCGAAATCGCATCGGACAATGCCAAAGCGCCTCTTCGAATTTTCACGGTTGTATCGATTCTTATCAAATAACCGCGCGAATAAGCTTCGTCGATCGTTATTAAATCACCGTCCTCGGTTACGAAGAGACCGGTCTCAGGATCCAACAAACCTTGTGTCATCGCATCGGCAACGCTAACACCCGTATTCGAAACGTAAGTTACCTTAACACGATCGTCACCTCTCTCCGCGTCGAACAATTCACGTTGTATGGCTTCGATCAACGAAACGTTACGTCCGTCTTCGGTAACGCCGCATGGTCCTAACAAACGATTCGCGAGTTCGGAATCAATGAGATTCATAAGCGCGGCTTCGTCGATCGTAACGCTCGTTGTTTTGCCGTCTAACGTTGTTGTTATTCGACCGTTTCTAACGTCGAGTATTCGAAGACTTATGGCTTCGCCAACGGTGATTGTTTCACCGGTTATCGGATGAATTATTCCACGAGCTTCGATAATGTTGTCCGTATCGATACCCTCCTCGGCCCTGTATATCTTTTTGAGACTTCTAATCTCGCTAAATTGCATGCTGTTGCTACTGATGCTCGTTAGGTTAGTCGCGATTTTTTGGGGCGATCGCGCGCCATCGATTTCGGACGGTTTCGAACCGTCGCCGTTTGCGTAGGACGTCGTGTTATTGCCGTAAGGGCGCTTGAGAGGCGAGGATTCTCGGGAGGACGCATGGTGATGCTGATTTTGTTGGTGTTGATGCTGCTGTTGACGTTGCGAATCGTTCGAGATCGTCGTCGACGAAGATTCGTGACGCTCGCTCGAATACCTGAGTCATTTGGAATTTTTGTGAAACAGGTGGAGGGAACACGGTTGTATTTGGATATTTTAGATGAAACGACGAGTATGATATTTAGAGACGGTGTCGATTATGGGACACGGTTTTGCCCTTCGGGAAAAATTAAACCGTGATGTAGAAAATTGTGAATAAATGCAAAACGAATTTTATTGGACACATTGATGTTATTGAGCGAATGAAATTGATTGTATTTTTATTCTGATTAGATTTTTTTTTGAGAAAGAATTATAATGGGGAGATAAGAAATTTTGTAAAAATGCAGAACGAAATCTTTTGAGCTTTGATGTGATTGAGAAATAAAGATGATTGAATATTTGTTTTAATTACATTTTTAAGTCGTAACAGCGAAATTAATCAGAGTTGAATTTTTTTTTGAGTATTAAGGGGCAGCCTCGCCGACAAGGCCCTTGAAAAAAAACAAAAATTCCAACTGCGAACTTCGAAATTTTTAAGAAATTGCAAAACGTAATTTATCGAAAATTTCTATTATTGATAAATAAAATTGATTGTTGTTTCAATCAAATTTTTGGGACGCAACCACGGAATTTTTTGGAGTTTGGTTAATTTTCTGTACTCACTGCGACTGTGTGTAGTGAGTTGTGGTGGATGTGTAACGTTCCTCGCTGGTTGTGCTCTCGTAGATGTTAAACTCAGTGCGGAACGTTCGCAGAGGCCTTTGCTCCTGAAGAACACGCTGAAACAGCAGCGACAAGAGATACTGTGCAGTCAACATTATTCACAAAAACTTTAACCCATATCGAATCATCAACAATTCAATCTCCAAAAATTCGAGCATCGCCACAAATTTTATTTCACTCCATTTTATTTGTTTATTTATTCACTAATAATTTTAATCCATATCAAATCGGTGACAATTCACTCTCCAAAAATTCGAGCTTCGCCACAAAACTACAAAAATCTATTCAATTTATTTATTTATCCATTTATTTATTTTTTCCCGCAAAATTCGACGTCGTAAATCAATTCAATGATTTTATCTCGGTCGGCAATGATTAACGCCGGCGTCGCGATTAAATTCGACGTTAACGAACGATTCGCGAGGTTCGTAATTGATCGAATACCGAGCTAATGCTCGCGAACAAAGCGAGCAAAGAGCCTGCAAGGTACATTTCGTGAGACGTAATAAAATGTACGAAGCCAGCGAAAAAATACGACGCTCGGCGATATATCGCGTCGCCGTACGTTCGGTCACGGTTTGCACGAACGTCTAACCATCGTGGAAACACAACCGACTGTGATATTCTTCGGTCGGTGAAATCTTCGCGACGGAAGTTGCGAACCGCGATAGACGCCGTTCGTTGCAATCACGATGCAACGTCCGAACCGTATTAGCTTCCGGACAAAATCCGACTCGTCGAGTTTTTCAACATACGCCAAGACGAACGGACGAAGTTTTGTTTATTCCGTTTTTTTTTCATTCTTCTATTAATAAATTTATCCCCACTACGTTTGGGAGGGTTTTTTTTTTGGTAGGAGCGGGGGTGGTATTGCCTCGGAGATTCGAAGGTTGCGGGTGTGAGCATATTCGCTCGTATTTTTAGAGCGAATCCGTACGCGGTTGCGTTCGCACGCGAAACGCATTTGTTCGAGTTTCAATAACGCGTGGTTCAGAATATTTTTGTGGAATCGAGGCACTGCGGATTTTTATTATTGTGGCTAGTGTTTTGCATTTGTTCGGTTGATTGATATATTTTTTTTTGTTACTTGAATTTATTGATTTGTGGTCTAGTGGAGATTGTTTTAATTACAGTGATATGATAAAATGGTGTTGTGCCTGCAAAGCTGATCCTCAAACTGGTTCGATCTTGAAAACAAATTTTGAAAATGGACGCAGAGATTGGCATTAATTCGATGAAAAAGTATTTAAAATACTTTTTCAAACGAATGACTATAATTGACTATGCTGAAACAATTAAAATGTTCTCTTCTGCAATGATAATAAATAATTTGGATGAATTATTGTTTTACAATTGATTCTAATATTTAATAGCAATTATAATATATGATAATTCGGTAATGAAAGTATTTTAAATACATTTTCTAAATGCTAAAATTAATTAATTAATTTCAAAATAAAATTCTAAAATAAAAAAAAATAAAAGTAAGTTCTAATAATAAGCTAATTTTATTAATAAAAAGTGGAAAGCAAATTGGTTTCGATTCGTTACTTTATTTCATGTTCTCATGCTTCATGCCGAATAAATCTAAAATTAGAGAAAACTTCATTTTTTATATTGGAGCAGGAAGGTCAATCTTTCGTCCATTTTGAGTCGATGAAATATGTTGTAAATTTTGCAACGAAAGAGGATTGCAGTGTAAGAAGGTTGGAAGAAGAATAAAGTGCCTGCCACTATCGTTCGACGAACGACTGCGGAATGGCCTCGAGCCATTAAACCAATTGATAACAGTCGACTGCGTGAGAGTGCTGCGGTTTTACTGGGTGTCATCGAACAGACGGAAAAAATAGCGGATAATAGAACAAGAACTTTGATTGTACAAGTCACAAGCTATCCGATTCAATGATAAAAAAATTTTTTAAATAAAAAAACCTTGAACAAAACAAAATAATCTAATATTAAATAAAATCGATAGAAATTATTAAAATTAAATCGGATAGTAGAACAAGAACTTTAATCATACAAGCATCAAGCTATCCGATTCAATGATTAAAAAATTAAAAAAAAAAATAAGATAATATTAATATCGAAGAAAATTGAGGAAAATTATTAAAAGTGAAGAGTAGCGAATTCGACGAGTTTGAACAGTCGGTGACATCACGCACGAGTCAACGCACACAACCTGTTAGTCCCACCGTGAACTTGATTCTAGTGACGACGATTACGTAACGAGGAGTCGTTGGAGCGGTGACAGAACTTGCGAAACCTATAACTATTTCGGGTCGAACAATTTTCACGGATTTTCGAATTTTTTCTTTTTCATTTTCTTAAACATTAAATATTTAAGAATATAAATAATAAATTGGAATCAAAACGACATTGATATGTAAATAAGTTTTTGCCTAATTAATCAAAAGAGGGGAAAATCAATGTTTTTAGATATTTAAATTTTAAGGGCAAAATTCACGGATCTGTGGCAACTATTTTAGCATTAAATTGCTTAACGTTGACCTTCAGACGATCTGTCAAAAAGAAATTGAAAAAGGCTCATTCGTACTAATTGCAGCAATTGATATGAATTTTTGTCAAATTCTCGGTGTCGGAACGAAGCCGGATTTTTGAAATACCACACAATTTCAAATCTCATTCGACTAGCAACGATTACAGTTTGAAATTTTTAATATTTTCTTCATTAGAATTTATTTATTTATCATCAAAAACAACTTCATTATAAAAACGATTATCAGATTGAGGAATGATTTGATGATTTATTTGAAGACAAAACTTAGACATATTTTTCGAGATGAAAACAACTTTCATATCCAAAAATGTCGAGTCCTTGTCCCCGAATAAATCACCGAATCATTTCCCAATCTGACGATCGCTCTTTTACCGCTCCTATCTGAAAAGAAAAAAAATATATGTTTGTCTCCGACAGCCAAAGTACACAAATAGCTCAAGAGAGAAAGACAGAATGTCAAAACGATCGACCGAAACGTCGAACAATCGAAAGATAAAAATTGAAATCGATGGATCTCACGTCGTTTATTAATATCGAACAAAATAATTCGAATTTCTTCGTGCCTTGTGGCCGAGGGAGTGATAAGAAGCGAAGGCTCCAAAGATTTTTGTCTCGGTTCCAACGACGAATTGCATCAACATCGATCGGAGTTCTTTGAACCTCGGAAACTCACCGCCACATGTTTTTCTTCCACTCAAAACGATTTCAAGCCCGAACGAATCAATGCTTTGGCGTTAACACTCGGCGACCCCAGTTGGGAGGTGCCTCGAAATACCAAAATAGTCACGATAATGACGTGGATTCGAAAATATTTTCTTTGCCCTTCATATTTTTTTGTATAGCAAGCTTTCCCTTTAATGTTTCAAGTTTTCTCTAATCTAGAGATTATCTTATCTGAATTTATCTCAAATCTAATTTGAAATTTGTGTTTTTTTATCTAATTTTCAATTAATCGAATCAAGAATTTAATTTCTTCAATTCTTGGAAAGTCGATGATGGTTTTTATATAAATATTTTAAACATCAGATTGTGCGCCACGATTAACATCGTTAATTACCTTTCGAACGATTCTCCTCTCCACAGGCATTATCGTGCTCTATCTAGACCGCATTATCGAAAAACAAAAAACCATCAGCGAGAGCTCCGTCGTTCTTTTTTTGTTCTCAACACAAATATTTTTCACGATAAAACACACAAAAACGTCTCAAATCATCGTCCACTTAATAACACTAAAATCCACTCAAATGTAAAAAAATCTAACCGTGAATTTTCTTTTCGTTTTCAATAAAAAATAAATAAATAATCGAACATTCGTTGATAACCTAGCCTAGATTGATCAGAGATTCTGTAAATGTTATCGAAAAACCCCACGAATTTTTATAATTTTCCACGCACACGTGGCGTATCGTAAAAATCAATAAAACGATATTCGTACGAGCGATCGCGACGAACGAGAGATGATCGTCCCGCTGAATCGCCGGCAAGACTGAAGAACAGACGGCGCGAGCGACTGAGGCGAGCGAACGCAACGCGCAGTTGTTATCGCCGTGACGGGACAGCAGCACGGCGCGCCCGCGCGTTGTGAAAACTACGTCGACTACGTGATTTTCTACGACGACGGGTTACGAATTTATGAATGAATGACCGTGATCTTTGGCCCTTATCGCTCCGTCCTGCCTCCGCGCGTTGAGAAATCAGAAATTTCGCTACGTCGATGATTTTACGAATGTTCGTAATCTAGCACAACCGGCTGGAAAACGGAGTCATCGCGCTATTATAGATCGCTCGAAGAACTTTGCCAACGCCTCGACCCACGCCGTTGCTTTTTTACTACGACCGTGACCGCATTTTTTTTTTTTTCTTATATTTTTCGAAAAAAAAAAATTGTTCCCTGACAAACGTAAATATTATAGTGTGATCGTAGATGAGTTTGCTACTTCGAGGACGATTTGTTTTGTGGCGTCTGAATTACAAATTTATGGGAGAAATTATTATTATCATTATTATTGGGATTATTATTATTATTTATAGGAATTAAATTTTTATCGATTTTTAGGTAGATTTAAAAAATTGTTTTTTTTCTCTTATTTTTCTTCAATTTGTTGAAATACGTGCGATAAATATGATGAAGACTAATGGAGAAGAAAAGCTTCTTTCTTTGTCGCTCTGTTTAATTAATTTTTGTTAAATTAATTTTACTTCAATTTTCCGTTTAATTTTGAATTAATTAAATTCTTTTATTCTCTACATTCTCGAAAAATCAACAATCATTTTTTGTTTCAATTGAAATATTTGGTTCGAATGAAAATTCATAAAAATGATTAGTACATCGCAGAGATTCGTTGTAATCCCACGAAATTATTCACATCAATTGCAAAACCAAATTAAAAAATTATAAATAGAGAAAAAAGGTTTTTTAAATGTGTATCTTGTGTAGCTGTTAATTAGTACCTTTCGTAAAAATACCGGCAAACAATTCGTTTAACGATTTTGTTTATTAACGCGTCAACGTTGTTGCCACTAGTGGTTCGCATTTATGGATAATCAAGTATTTTCGCCCCGAGCGAGGACAAGAGCTCTCACCGCCCGTTCCAACACCCACGCGATAGTCGAAGCCGGCTACCGGTGGCCGCGCCGTTACTGTCTCTATCTCCTTCTATCGTCGCGCTTATTGATCCCATCGTCGTATCGCCTTCCAGTATTTAAAAAAAATATATAAAAATAATAAATATTAAATTTTTAAAAATTAAAAAAATTTCAACGACTCGGCTATCAACGATTATCAATTAAATCCGGTTAGATCGTTCGTGACGCAGCTATTTAATCGTCTCGGAAATAATTTTATTCGTCAGATTCCAAGCCTGCCCGTTATAATTCCCTTTAAAGGCAATTAACAGTCCACTGCAATTCGCAGAAACGTCGCCACTCGCACGTACGTAATTTGTCACAACGGTGGGAGAGCCGATCACAAGCAGAAGTAAGTATAATAAAAACAAATTAATTAAAAGTGGAAACAACCATAAAAAAATAATAATCGCACAGGCAACATTCTATGACGAATAATTCATGAATAAATATGATGTCACAGGATGGAAAACGAAGGATTTTAGATACACACGAACGTGTGTCGTTGTAACGTCATTGAGCGAATTCCACGCAATCTCGCGTTCGCCACAATATCGCTCATGAATTCTCGATTATGTCATCGACGAGTAATTTGCATTCTCGAGGACCGACTGACCAAATTCCGTTGGAAATTATTCGGAGGAATATAAACATTCTCAGGGACGTACGACGTTTTGCTTCATCGTCGACAAACGAGCAAGTTTTTTTTTTTTTTTAAAGTTTGATTAGAATTTGATTAAACGCGAGCTTCTCAAATGGCGAGAAATTCAATTACGCCACGCGTTTGATCGATTTTTCGGCTTATCGCGTGTGACGACGTCGTTGTTACGAGAGCCCTTGGTTCAAAAACGAGACTAGAGGGCCGAAACGGGATTTATTGGGATTCACGCGATTTCGATGTATCTTCGACGCGTTTTCTCGGTTTTAACGATATCGCGTGATCTTTCGACATCGGCACGCTCGTATTTAATTCTATTTCGGTTCGAATTCGGCGAGAACCCGAAAGGTTGCTCGTAAATGAAATCACGTTGAAGAGCTCGCAGCTTTGGCTTCGTTAATTATCGTCCGAAGAAATTTAATTAACGGATTTATACCAATATATTACAAAATAAAAATGATGAACATTTTTTCTTCAAAGGTAAATAAAAAATCTCCCTACAAATTGTATCGAAAAGTTTTATAGCCTGATAAAATTTCGATAAATTAAATAAGATTTTTATTAATGTTTGAAGAGAATTCGAATGGAAAAAAATCGAGCTAAAATTTCCCTGAAAGTTCCGTGATTTAAGGGGGGGGGGGGTGTAAGGTTAATTCGATATAAAAAAAGAATATTTTCGATAATTTTAATTGTAACGTATTTAAAAATTATATTATATATTAACTGTGTCGTCGAAAAAAATTAATGAAAATATGCTTTTTTTTATATCGAATTAACCTTAACCCCCCTTAATAGATTGATTGATTGATTCGGGGTCTTACCTGCAGCGTCATATCGTCGGGATGAAGATGAAGAAGCTTGCGCGATCTTTCCTGAAGCAAAATCACGAGGGTGGAATATCTTCTGTTGAGATTGTCGAGATCGTGGGCTACGTTGTCGACGGTCGTGACGGAATCCCTTCGCGGTCTTTTCACCGAAGCGTCCAACGACGGGCAAACTTCTTCGAGCTGTTCCTTGAAGGCTCTGAGTCTTTGGCCGTAGATCTAAAGGGTTCCGGTTAGTCCGTTAGGGTTAGTACATTAAGACTTCTTTCGGGCCACTACCTTTAGCCTCGCCTAGAAGCGATTGTCAACAAGTGCGAATGTGCTTATCTCATCTATTTTTTTCTTCCTATCCGTCGTTTTATTTCCATATTTTTTTTTTTTTTAATTATTATTTTTTATTTTGACTCTAAGAAAATGAAAATTATTTATTTGCCTTTCTTTCTGTGATAACCCAATGTGGTATTTGTTATTCGGTGATCTATTAATATCCATTGAATCGATATCCCAAATTAATACAGCAGTTTTAGTATTTTTTTTACTAAATTAATTGCAGTATTCGCTTTTTTTTACTGTTTTTTAAATTTGTTTTTATTTTTTTCCACGAGGAAAAAATTAATTTTCAGTGGGGAGAAAAAAGTTATGAATTATTTAAAGCTCTGTCGTGTGAATTCGTGACGGTTTTTTCTACCACACTGGGTTTGCATGTCGATTTTCGATGCCAAAAGTGCAACAAGAACCGCGTAGAGTTCTGAAAGCATATTTTTCTTCTCTACACCGCCACAAACCCAAAAGCTTCCAAATTTTCCCAAGCACCATTCAACCATGCTACTCATTTTTAATTCACCAATGGCACGATCAATTCCGGCGGTTCTATCGCACTTTTTACGATTGATACATATTTTTTTGTCCAATAATCGACGGATCGACGAAAATGTGCGCGAGTTAAAATGCGTGATTGTTTTTAATTTTTTAATCTTTTAAAAATGCTCGTGGGTTTTAGTCGAGTAGTAAAAGACAGTCGAAATCGTTAGAAACAAATTAGAACGAACATTGATAATTTTATAAACAAATAAAACACACAACGAATAACAATTGTGGAAGATAAAAAAATAAAAATTGTACAAAAAAGATAAGATAAACAACAAAAATTCGTTTGTCCTTGTTTGGTTTTTTTTCGTTTTTTTGTTTGTTTGAAGAAGAGCGAGACGCAGGCGTATTTTGTTTATCTCGTGGAACAAGCAAACGGTTGGACAGATGTTTGTCTCCGAGCGTACGACCGGTTGTGGAAGTCGATACGTTTCGACAAAGTTCGTTCGTTGTTCCGCTGAAAGGTAGTTTCTCGACGAACATTGTACACATTTCGGTGATAAAGATTGTTTAAAAAATAACAGAAAAAAAAATACAAACGATGGATAAGAACGATATATGTACATAAAGTGTGATGACGAATTGATGAAAAAAAAAAAAGAATGAATTAAATAACTATCTACACCAACATTCGCACGGCATTCACACGATTGGGGGCTGATAAGGCTATGAGAAAATTTTCGGCGGTTCGGCCGATAATGGTTGAAACTTCGTCTTACCTTGCCCTCGCGTATCAACCTTCCACCCGTTACGTTTACGGCCTCGATCGCTGGCGCACGTCCCAGAACGTTGTTCAATAAATTCTAACGAGAAAACAGAAAAAAAGAACACACATTTTTTTCGCACCGATGATTTCCAATTTTTCAATTGTTTTCGTGATAAATGTTGAAGTGAAATTGAATTTTCGTGGTATTTTCGATATTGCTATTAATTTTTTATGGTGAGAATGTTTTTTCGTGGCCAAAAACATTGAATGGTTTTTTTTTTTAGGGTTCCGTAGAAATCCAGCTCTTATGGTTTTAATCATTTCGTCCGTCCGTCCGTCCGTATGTCACAGTCCTTCCATTCCCTCATTTATATACCGAATAAGATAAAACTTGAGGAATACAAAAAAAATTAATCCCCCTCCCACAGATTAATAAATGAAGCCGAAATTTTTTTTTCCTCCCATCCTCAAATGCAATTTAAAATGTTGTGAAACATTTTCATTTCAACCTTTAAGTCCCGAGATATTCGCTTCTAAGGTCGTCATCAGATCAACCCCATTCCCTTCTAATTTCTAAACTAACAATTAAAAAAATCGGCAAAAATTCCAGAATGCTGCTTTTAATCAGTACATTAATTAAAAATTACAACGACCACTCCAGCAATGATAGTTTCCAAAAAATGTTATAAATAACCCTTTTTCGAACCAAGCTCGACTGGCTACGAAACCCTAAAATCACGCCCGTATTCCAAACCGCTCTCTCGACCATTCTCTCACCTTCGTAGTTTCAAGTTCCTGAGCCTTGTTTAGCACAGGCGCGACAGCTTCGAGTTTGACGTAACTCTCATCCACGAAATCGACTTCGTTCTGATAAGAACTGCGATACTGTTGTGCCAAACCATAAGCCGTTTCCGCGCTTCTCAAACGATCCACCAATTGTCCACAAATATTCGTCCATCTGGCATTGAGTCTATTGACTTCAGCATCGAGTCTATCCATATCTCCGTGCGGTCCTCGATGATTAGGCCTCGATTTTTCCACGAGTCTGCGCGCGTTGTGAGCATCGTCGTTCAATTGATCGATCAGCAATTGTTGCTGAGCTATCGCATTTTGCAAAATCATCAAATCTTCCAAAACATTTTGCAAACCTTTAACGTCCGACGGTAATTCACTGAACGACGCTAATTTAATTTCAAACTCCGATATAGCCACCGTATTTTCTTCCAATCCCGATAAAACAATTTCCACGCATTTCAAACGTTCGATGTAAAGATTGCTGACGTCCCACAAATGATTCCACTTCGACATGACGTTGTCGAGTTTGTTTCTCATTGCCGGGGTTTTCAACGTAATACCACGGAAAGTTTGTTGTATCTGTTCGACATCGGGTGCGAGACGATTAAGATTTTGTTCGTAATCTTTGTGCTCGAGCACGAGATGTTCGAGACTGTCGAGATCGCGCGGCAAAGGTGCGGCTATGCGCGAATTTAAGATTCTTTCGGCTTCGTCGAGAGCTTGTTGAAGAGACGACACTTGATCGTTGAAAATACGTCCGGCATTTTTGGATTCTTCCTCGGCTCTGGCGCGTTTTTCGAAATCGTCGAACAAACGATTAACGTCAGCCATTTCTCGTCGCAATCGTCGCAATTGGGGATCCACGGGATCACCTTCGGACAAAAGTTTTTCGGCATCCTCGTTCAATGCTTTGCGTATCGCGGTTCGTTGATCTTGACCCATTGCCAAGAATTGCGGCAAATCCCAGCCTTTGACGACTTTTATGGTGGCAAAAATCATGTTTTGACGGAGACGCAATTGTTTGCGTTGCCAGAGAGCGACGCTGCGGTCGTACTGACGACGCAAACGTTCGGCGGCGTCGAGAGAGTCCTTGTCCGGGGGATGAAGAGCGAAACAAACTCCGGGTACCGGAGATTCGACGCCTTGAGAATTTTTTACGCGCCATTTGACGCGTCCGGAATTGTCGTAGACGGTGCACTGCTCGTTCTTCTCGATTGACATCTGTAATTTGTTATTTTTTTTTGTTATGATTTTTCTCGTGGATTGTCGGAGGGTGATGGAAATATTAGTCTAGGGTTTTTGGATATATTACATGGGAATTTTTAGGATAATTTCAAATTCGTTTGACATCAATTTTTCAATATTTTAGCAACAACAGAAGCGTAATACAATACAGACAATTATTATAATTATTATAATTATTATAATCATTTTACGTTGAAAATAACTGAATAACTACGATTTAAAACTGATAAATTTGAAACTGAATTTGGAACTATTGTCGTAAAATGTTAACAATAATAATTATTATTATATAATAAATATAATAATTATTGAATTATTATGTCATTATTATTATTATTATTTTATTATTTAATTGGTAATCATTTCTGTGACATATCAATAATTATTCTTCTATAATTGATCCAATTAATTATTATAATTTAATATTTATAAAATTAATTATAAATTATAAAATTTAATCTGTAATTCGGTCATGATTGGTATGACATATTAATAATAATTATTCTATAATTGATATAATGATAATAATAATTATCATATATGAATCAAAATTAATTAAATTAATATTATTATTATTATATATTATTCTATTTATTATATTAATTATATGATGATTATTTTTATAACATCAATTATAAAAGAATAATTATTGATATGTTACGCCAATGATTACCAATTTATAGATCAAATTTTCCCCTCTAATCCTCTAGAATTTGACTCATCAGAAAAAAATTACGTTCTTTACTCAATTTTACCTATCAATTATTCATACTCACGTTGACTTGTTTGTAGCTGCAGATGCAGGTGACTTGAAGAGGTCTCGTGACAGGTTGCCTGCGTTGTTTCATAGGCACGACGTCTTTGGCCTGATCGACGAGACGCTGTACCTGATCCCCATAGCCGTTCAATTCCTCGCGAAGTTCTTGCATTCCCTTGAGAAGTCGTTCGCCCTCGTCCAGGGTGAAATCGGATTGGGAGTAAACGGTATTGAGAATCTCGTCGCGTTTCGATATCCATTGTTCGGCCTGATGAACGTCCTTGAAGAATTGTTGACTGTGAGTAGCGTGTTTGAGATGCACCTCGAGACAGAGAGTGAGCTGCAACAACCACGCCCATTGGCTCTGCATCGCGGACATGTAAGCCTCGATCGTCTTCGCCGCCGGATGATGCTGCAGCACCAGAGCCTCGCCGCGATCCTGGACCGCCGAAAATTGGATCTCGCGTTTCTCCAAATCGCTCATCAGAGACTGTTGGGAAAAAATTGAGAATTTTAGAAGGAACAAGAGAAGAAAAATAATAATAATAACAATAGACGATATCGTCTAGAACAGAGGTAATAATGGGTTTATCAACGGGAAATATTTTACCTCGATTCCAGATCCGTATGTTTGCTTGTGAGAAAATATGGAAAGATGTAGCGAAGATTTCGTTATTGTAAAGAAAAAAATGAAACGGAAATAAAATGATTCTTGGAAATTAATAATGAATCCAATGGTCGTAAGTTTTTGTTTGATGTTTTTTTTCTGTAGCATTGAGCGATTATCGAGGTTTGGATGAAGAAGGGATTCATTATTATCGTGGATGATGGATATGTATGGGGCGGGACGTCCGAAATCACCGGATTGTAACCCTTCTATCTCCCTATTTGATCAATGATTTTTTTTCTTAGAATTTTTTGGATCCTGCGACCACGCTAATTTTTTATCCAAGTTGAGGAATTTTTTTTTCACAAAATTGCAAGAGACATTATGCTATTTTTTTCAATTTGATAAAAATTCGAGTCTGTCCAAAATTCTAATATATAATAATTGTTTCCCATCTAATAAAAAAAAAATAAAATTTATCTTCCAAGAAAAAATCGAGATTTCGATTATTTTCGATAGAAAATAGATTATTCGATTATTTTTCAAATTACTCACTTCGTAATATTGTTCGATGCTTTGAACATTCAGGCTCTTGTCGCTCCAATCGCGGGTGACTTCGGTCTCTTCCTTGGCGTTCAACCACACGAGTTCGCCGGTGGCAGATTGTATAAAATCGTGAAGAGTGTCAAGATCGGAAAGTCGTTTGTTCGACGTTGCCAATAATTCGGCATACAATTTTTGCAAAGTTCCGAGATGTTGACTGTACAAAGCGAGTTCCTCGCCGTGAAAATTGTTCTTCGATTGTACGCATTTGTCGATTTTGGAGTGAAACTGATCGATGTTTTTGTGTTCGCGTTGATGAACGTCGAGTTCGTTCTGCACGCTCGGCAAATCCGAACCGTAATCGGCTTCTTGGAGTTGTTTCAATTTGTTTTTGCACCAATCGATGCAATCGTGAAGATTTCGAAAATGTGGATTCGTATCGACGAGACGAGTTTCGTGAACGGTCGTGCGATGTTTCGTGACGACGCGTTCCTCAACGGGGAAAGAAACGACCGAGAGAGGTTGAACAAGACGTTTGTGCAGAAGCGAGCGCAGTGCTACCCAACGTTGATGTAGTTTCTGAACTCTGTTGAACAACAAATGATATTTAATTATATTTTTTTTGTTAGTAATGAAGATAAATGGGCGGAAAAATCAATAAAATGGAAAGTTTTTATTTTATTTTTTATTTTAGGGATGATAAATTCTTTATGAGAAATTATTTTTATGAATTTTGGTTTTCTCTGGAGAAGGATTTTGATGCGTTTGAAGAAAACGGTTACGAAATTTTAGCTTGCAGATTTATAGAGCGATAAAAACAATTTTTTTTTTCAATTAAAATTATTTAATGCCTTCGATCGATCTCAATACAATTTTGTACGCTTGAGTGATATATTTGATGCCCATAGCAAATTCGGATTTGATTTTTTAAAACTGACCTGATTTAGAGGGAAAGAGAAATTTTCCGAAAAATTTGGAATTTTAATTTTTTTAAAGGTATGCAGAGAAAGGAGGTTTACCTCTTGTGCAGCTCAGCAGCTTGGCTGTATCTGCCCTCGGTGAGAGTATGAACGTCCGTGAATATATTTTGTATCTGAACCTCGGTGCTGCGAATGTCCTGTTCCAGCAGGTCAACCGCGTGCTTGGCTTCCAACGGATGAAGACGGTCCAGATGTCGAGCCTCGTCCTCGACGCGTCTTTCCAATTCCTCGAGACGATTGTCCGTGGATTTCATCTCACGGTGAACCTTCTCGGCAAGACGTTGCAATCTTTCGAGACTGCGAGACGGGAGGAAAAGGAAAATACGTTGATTCACAAACGATATTTTTTTTTCGGCGTAAAATACGAATTAGAAAGATTTTTTTTATAATTTTCCTATCAATATGATTTTTTTGAATTAATAGCAGAGAAATGGACAAAAATTGCGTAATATTGGGTGATTATTGAAATAATAAAAAAAATTAAGTCAACATACAATAGGAGAATGTTTTGTAGTATTTTTTCATTAAATATAGAAGATTGTCCTTTTTTTTATATCAATCTGAATAAAAAATGAAAGCAAAGAAAAAAATAACGAAGAAATTAAATAAATAGCGAATAAATAGAAACAAATTGCGGTGCATTGAATGATGAATGAAATAATGTAAAAATTAAGACAAAATACAGTCGCAGAAGATTTTCTAGTATTTTTTCATCGAAATATATGCACATATAATTTTTTTCGTCCAAGCTTTTTTCATTTTTCTACCAAAATAATTTTCCAAAGAAAAAAAAAATAACAAAGAAAATAAATAAACACGAGAGATAAAAAAGTTACCGTTTGATCTCGTCGATGATGGCTTGCTCCCGTTCCTGATGAAGCATGATCAATCGATTCCAATTTTTGTCGATAACGTCGATGTGCAATTCGGGTTCGATGTCGACCTCGCCCACGGCTTCGAAATATTTCTGCAAATCTCGGAATATGTGAGTGAGCCTCTGCTTGTCGCGATATCTCGGCGGGACTTCGTCATTTTTGAACTTCGAACTGTCAGCCGCGAGTTTCTTCATTTCTATGAGGGTCGGTGGAAACGCTCGTTCCTGCATTATGGCGACTTTTTCGCGTATCCAAAGATGAATCGTTGTCGCGAGTTCGCGATATTCGGCCGATCTTCGTTGAGCCTCGGCGTCGTAGAGCGGATGGATCGCCGGTGGCTCGGGAAACACGTCGTAGAGCGATGAGATGTACGTTATCAGAGACTTCTCGTCCGGTTCGGGGGTATCGACATCTGCAATCAATCAATTTTCATTTTATTTCTCATATCCAATACTCAAACGTTGTCGAATTTTTTTTACGTTCGAAATTTTATTATTATTATTGTTATTAATTATCAAAAATTATAATAATAATTATTATTAATTATTAAAAATTATAATAATAATCATTATTGTTATTATTAATTATTAAAAATTATAATAATAATCATTATTATTATTATTATTATTATTAATAATAATAAATAATTTAATAATAACTTATTATTAAAATTATTATTATTGATTATTAAAAATTGTAATAATAATCATTATTATTATTATTATTAATTATTAAAAATTGTAATAATAATCATTATCATTATTATTATTATTATCATCAAATTTTATTATTATTATTATTAAATTTTATTATTAATTTTTTTTCCCCTTAATGGACAAAGACCCTGAAGCGCCTATAATCGATGGAGATGTAGAATGTTCACCGCGGCTAAATTATACGAAGTACGCCGGTGTCACGGAGTGTGGAGTACGAGCGGAAGTCGGTGCCCGGGTACCGTGACCAAAAAAAAAAAAAAATGTGTGCTACACAGTCCATCGGGGTATACAAGTGCACTGAACGAATATAAGGGGCCAAGAATGGATTCCCGCGTTTGCGTTTGGGCGAGCGCGCGTGTGGAAAGACGTATCGAAGTTCGGTGTGTCGAGTCTGTCGTCATGAACCATGAAGAGACGACGAGCGGGCCGCGATTATGGTTTTTTCCAATGGTGGAATAACGAAGCTGCTCCCGCTACCATCGCGTGTCCGTCCAGGACGCAAGGGAACGTGAAAAAAAATTATTTTAGGTTATTTTAGGCTATTTTATTTATTTAATTTATATTATTTCATTTTATTTTATTTATTTAATTTATATTATTTCGTTTTATTTTATTTTATTTAATTTTCTTTCATTTGCTTTATTTTTCTAATCTTTAACTCTTTTCTTGGCTTCTCGTGCTTTCCCAGTGATGTAGAGGCGTAAAAAGGAGGGACTGGCGAAATGTCAGAAGAAGTGGACGAACGCGAAGGACCTTCACGCACGAGCGAGGCACACCTTCGAACTCACGAAAGGAATATTCCGAGTTTAAGCTCGAGGGGTTTTTTTCGCCACTGACGCCACTCTCGTATTTGCCTCCTACGATTGTCAGAGACGAATATTTTTGTACCATTGTTTCCGCACGTTGCAATGGCTCATGCGTGGGCAATTTATTGGCCAACCATCGCCGTGTGTGCGTACGTTATTGTTTCGTTTATTTTCTTTATTTTCGTTTGGGCGAAGCGGGATATTGCTACACTCGCATCCGGAGAAAAAACGAATCATTGGAATAATTTACCGTTATTTGAGGACAAAGAAAAAAATGAATTGAAAAATTGAATATTGCGGTATGTTTTTTCAAAAAGTAATGAATGAAATATCTTATTTTATTCGTGGAAGAGGAATCGTATGATTGAACAATAAAATATTGTGATCTTGAATAAAAAAGATTATGGATTTCTTTTCATTAAAAATGAATCAATAATCGTACGATGATAAGGTCACGATTAACAACATTACAGACTAATTAATAATTAATAAGAATAAATTTCTCGCGACAATGATAAAAATTTGGATAATTTTTATTTCAATTTTTTTCTTCTAACGTAACACCCTAATGCTCATGAGAAACCGAGGGGAAATATGGATAAGAGAGAGTGAGGGAACTACGAGCTCTGATGACCTATCGGTCTCCAGGTCTCCGAGGATTTGTAGGACGAAGAGATTTCGAACGAGATCGTCGAATCCTCTCGCTCGGATGATCGTGCAGCGAAATACTCGGCCGCTTTTCGATGCTCACGTGTGCGCGAAAGCATCGTCTCCGCGATGGACCTCTGATCTCGTCGAGGCGAAACACGAGACGCGGAAGTGAATAAAAGTTCGTCGAAGAGTCTCGAGAGTCAGGACGGTAGGGTAAAAGAGCGAAATTCTCGAGCATCGTTTGATCAACTACTTATGCACTCTCCGCGATTTCTCTTTTCGAACTTCTCGCGAGAGTTCGAAAACGTCGAGATTTAACAAATATGGAGGAGATGACGAAATGTCTTCTTTACTTCCATGGGTTTTATCGTGAACATTTTTTCTTCTGGTTGGAGACATTTTTTTCTGAAGGTTTGAGACGTTTTCTTTAGGATTTAATTGAATGAATGAAATAGATAGTTTTGGGTTTGATTGCAAGTCCGCGATTGGAGGAAATTCAGATTGGATTATTGATTAAATCGAATCTATATTGAAGAATCGAAATATATATTGAAGAGGTTTTTTCGATTTCAATTAAATGAATTGAAGAAAGCAATTTTCGTTACATTAAATTTTTTTTAATATTCAAAACATTTTCCGGAATTTAATAAGAGAAATCGAATCGAGACGTTTCTTTCGTCTACATAAAAGTCCTTAATCGAAAGGAATTGAAATAAAATCTTTTCCAGAAGCGAATCGACAATTTCTATCATAATCCTTCTTTTCCCTCCAATATCTACCACATTTTCTCCATTCCAATCAAATAAATCATAGAAATAAATTTTTTTTCATCCAAATAGAAGTAAATAACAAAAAGAAATCCGAATAAAATAATCAACCCAACAAATCGTCAATTTTTAGTACAAATTTTACTTTCAATTTGTTGGGGAATGAAGAAAACGTAATGTAAGTAAAAAAAATGTAGTCTGACCTTCGGGATCGAGAAGCCTTGTAACGCCGTACTCGCGCTCGGCGACGTAAAAGACCTGGTGGAGCCGTTCGCGTGCCTGGTAGGACCTGGCGGTCCTCCAGTCGACGAGATCGGGTCGATTTCTGTGGAGTAAGGCGCTGAACGCCAATCCGTCTCTCCAGGAGCCGGTGAAGTCGGACACCCGGACTCCTGGGTAGCGTGCGGTCGATCGTCTGGCCCATCTCAGCAGTGCCTCGCGTGCTGTAACGTTTGGCTCCTGGCCAACGACAATATCTGATATCTGAAACGAAAGAAAGAACAAATTTACCAAAAACGTTTCCCCCTAGAACCAGCAAAAATCAGAAGAAAAAGATAAATTGTATAGTCTAGAAACAGGGGATCGAGCAGACGAATAAACGTGTCGATAATACATATTCTACCATTTTTTTTCAACTACATCGCAACGTTTCTAAATTCGCTACCAAGCGGCGAAAAAAAAACTACAGCAGCGTAAATATAAAATATACGACTTTCGATCAATTCTCTCAAAATATTCCAACCAATTCGTAATGAATTGCAACAATCAAATCCTCCTAAAAATGATTGAAAAACGTTTTAACAAAATGCCCTACTTCTATCAAGAAACAATAAATAAAAATACTGAATCTTCAATTAAATGTAAAAGAAATCCACACGATAATTCTACAAACGAAGACTATAGTTCCGTTACGAAAATCCAATAAGAGAGCCAGACCGAACTCTACGGATTTTTTTTTAACGATCGATTGCGAAACCGGTAAACGCAAAACATCGGGATTCGCAGCGAGCGAACGGAAGTCGTTGAACGAAATTGAATCATCTTCGTTTCGGTTCGAGCCATCGACGGGGCTTTCGCGTCTGGTGTCGGTAATGGCGCAACGCCGGGGGAGTATTGTGCTTGTAACGACTCGAGATAGGTGCATCGAACTCAGCCTCGCAACGGTCCTTCGAGCGCTCAGCGACGATCGCGCACCGATTCTCCGCACCGGCCGTGTCTCTGTATTCCACCTCTAGCACCATCGGGCACTGCGTTACCACGAGGAAATCGTTTCGTAGCCGCTCTCGTAGTCGAGGGTAACGGTTCGTCGTGGAGACGCAACTGGTCCGATTCAGCCTCAGGCCCCAATCCGAGGCCTCTAAACGTCGCGCGATTCGTGAACTATCATTCTACGTCCCGTAGAAATTTTGAACGAAAGTAATAATCAATAATAATAATAATAATAATAATAATAATAATAATAATAATAATAATAATAATAATAATAATAATAATAATAATAATAATAATAATAATAATAATAATAATAATAATAATAATAATAATAATAATAATAATAATAATAATAATAATGATATTTCTTTTTTCCTTTCTTTCTATTTCTAGAGAAATAATAATAATTATTATTATTTAGGTTATTTAGGTTATTAGTTTAGATAGTAATAATATGAATTAAATATTGAAAGAAATTATTATTATTATTATTATTATTATTATTATTATTATTATTATTTAAATATTATTATTATTATTTAATTATTATTATTATTATTTCCTTTCTATTGCTAGAGAAATAATAATGATTATTATTACAATATCATTATTATCGATTAATAGTTTGAATAATAATATTATTAGTTTGCATATTATCATTATTCTCATCGTTATTATATTGATAATAATAATAATATGAATTAAATATAAAAAGAAATAATGCGGGGTGTTAAGAGAGCGTAATACATTTTTTTTCTCAACGTAAGAATTTACACACTCATGGCGATCGAGGCTACAATTTTCAATCAAACTAAGACGTAATTCAAAGAAGATCGGCCGACTATGAGACAAAGGATCCGCAAGCGGGTCATTAAAATCGATATTTATCACTTTTGCAGACACAAGTGACGTTGAGGCATGGAACAAACAATTATTTATGGGATTCTGAGCTCGAAATTGAATTTAATTGTGGTTGTTTGTTGCGCGACTGCGAGAAAAGCGTTTAACGAGGTCGTCTCGACTGTAGGTCGAACGCTCGGTACCGGTTGAGATAATAATTCGAATAATTAATTGCCGCTAATAACGCCGGAGAAAGAGATGTTTGAGATAATTCGAGTGAAAGCCGCGTCTGAAAGTTATGGATTAGAGCGTGTCAACGTAAACGACGTTAAACTGCTCGAAGCAACGAGATTTTCATCATCGACGTGAATTTTTCCATCTGCGGTAACTCGTTTACATTCAATTCATTAATTTAATTGGCATTTGAATAATTTTTAGCTCGAGCCGACAATTTTTGTAATTTTCTAAACCAAATTTTATCTGAAAGAAATTTTTTTTGCTGTGTTCAATAATTTTTTCTAATTCTTATTTCTAAAAAGTACTTTGCCGATAATTTCTTCCCCATGACAAGTTCCAATTATCCCATCAAGATTTTCCACCGTCACGACAGCAGATCAAGTTTTTCGATAAGAAAAAAAAACAAAAAATAATTTTTACGGACAGTCACAAAGCTTCCTTCATGAGGAAGCAAAAGATACAAGACAAAACGCTTGTAACTGTCAGACCGTATCAATCACCGAATCACGGTCGTGCTAGGAGCAAAGCCAAGCGTTTCGCAGAGTCATTGAACTCGAAACGAGTTCGATAAAGGATTGAATCCAAACGTTCAATTATTATATTGTGCCAATCATTGTTATGCTCGTGAGCGATGGCGAAGCGCCCAAGGCTCTTACAATAATATTCTATGAGATCTACGTAGCGGATATGAGTGTGCCATAAATAATTTGAAGTCAGGTGGATCTCGTACTTTCCATCCTTTAATTTTATTGTTTCTCTTTTATTTATTTATTCATTTATTTAATTCATTTTTTTAAATAATTTCTTTATTTTTCAGTTGCAGGACTGACACGGAACGTCCCATATATTTAGTACCAGTGAATTAAGCGCGAACGATAAATTTGTTTGATCTTAGCGCATCGAGACCGGCTATTTACCGGCGATTAACTCCAAAAAAAAAAAAATGAAAAAAAACACACACGGTCGGTTGTTATCTTATCTTTGGATCCAGAGGCACCGATCTCCGGTTACGTCAGGAGTAAGCTCGATTTTTTTTTGTTTTCAATCGTAATAGTACACACCGTCCCGATCTCAGGCGCCTTCCAATTAACAGAAGATGCTTCGTAGCTTTAAGAGATTACAACAGATTTCATAGAACGAGGTTCAACTGATACGAATAACCATTAAGACGATGGACTACGAACGCTCTCTCCTTCTCTCTCGCTCCGCAGCGAGCGCCGATAGCGTTGCCGTCTTCGCACTGGGCGATGTAGTCCATTACCTTAAGGCGTCGAATCGTTACGTTTGTGACAAGATACTCAAATTTGAAAAATTCAATTTTTAGGTTATTTTGTTCTTTTTTCTCAATTTCTTTAGTAGGGTAATAGGGACAGTTCTGGACCACTTACCGCGGTGACCTGCCTTGAGGCGGTTGGTAAGGTAGATTTCTCTTTGGCCAACGGTGGGTTTGTGTCTGATCCCTCTTGTACCGACGGTTGAGCTCTCTCTTACCGACAGTGCAGGTTATTTAGGTTATCGATAGTGCCGGTTATTTAGGTTATTTAGGGGTCTCGAAGATTGATCGTAAGGATGGTGGGTTTGAGGTTATGTTTTTAGAGAGGCGGGTTCTGGCCCACTTGCCACGGTGACCTGCCTTGAGCCGGTCGGTAAGGTAGATTTCTCTTTGGCGTTATCTGCCAATCCGGTAGATGGCGTTGTCAATCGATTTACCCGCTGCTCGATCCCGCTCAATTGAGTGTTCTACCTTACCGACGGCAGTCTCAGATGGCGTTATCTACCAATCCGGTAGATGGCGTTGTCAATCGATTTATCCACTACTCGATCCTGCTCAATATTTACCGACAGCAGCCTCAGATGGCGTTGCCAAGTCTCGCTGCCAATCCGGTAGATGGCGTTGTCTGCTAATCGATTTACCCGCTGCTCGATCCCGCTCAATATTTACCGACAGCAGCCTCAGATAGCGTTATCTGCCAATCCGGTAGATGGCGTTGTCTGCTATAGTCAATCTACCTCTTACCCCACCATCTGTTGATCGAACGTTGGACGATGAGCGTTCTACTTTACCGATCGAACGATGGACGATGCGCGTTCTACTTTATTGCTCGAACGATGAGCGTTATACTTTACCGACAGCAGCCTCTTGCCCCGCCATCTGTTATCAAAAATCGAACCCTGAACATTCCTCTTACCTATAGCTGATCACCGACATCTTACGACGCTTTCTCGAACCTTGTATTACGAGTCGATAACGAATAATCTGCTGTTGCTCCATTTTCAAATGATAATGAATCAGTTGATTGCGAACTATCACGAGTAACGCACAATGCGAGATATTGAAATTATTTTGGATGTGCAAGGGTTCAAAGCACCCAACAGTGAGTTTGTGGCGAAGCAGGTTGCTGTGTTAAAAATGTATTCTGATGGTTCATGGGATTGCACAGAGTTTAGGTGTAAACTAGTCAAACCGTCATACGACTGGGATAGTTTATCAACCAAATATAAAAATGACAACTTGTGGATCGTGAATCATTATGAGGGTATTCCATGGAACGTTTACAATGTGTTATACGGTGAACTCAAGCGATTGTTCGATGATATTGCGGAAGATGCTCGTGTGATTTACGTCAAGGGGGTGGAGAAGAAGCAATTGATTCGAACGATTATTGGAAACTCGAAACCAATTATCGACTTGGAAGATTTCGGTTGCCCAGCATTGCTGAAAACATCAGTGTCGGAATGCTCGAATTCTCCACATCACGAGGGAGTATTGAATTGCAATTGTGCTTTCGAAAATGTGCTACGTATGAAGATATGGTACTTTGAAAATTATTTCTTCGCACCACCATCTTTCGAAAGATCAATGAAAATTCTTCGAGCTGTGGGAAACATTTGCAACATGAAAACAGAAGATATCGCTAGCTTGACCAAAGATTTTATTCTCATGTATGCATACAACGATATCGAAGATGCCTGGGATCGTCTACCCAACATCATGCAAATGGATGAGGATATTATGAAATATCGTCGTTGTCGGAAACATTATGGGAAAATGATTGATGCCGATGATTTCGATGGACCTCCCCCTTTGATAAAAAACTGTCTCAAATGTATACAATGTATTGAATAAAACCATTATTTCATTTTAATATTTCTTTTTCCTGCAAAACTCTCACAAGTTCGAACAAGTCTCGTTGTTGAAATATTTAAGAAAAATCGTTATTATCCTGAGAACGACACGATGTGGTGCATTCATGGTTGGGATTCGGGGGTTGGATACATAAAAATGATTTGTAAACAATAAATTATTTGAAGAGAACATTGTATTTACATAGAGCATGATATTCGTTAAGCCAAATCTTCAGCGATTTTACATTTTCAGTAGCACAATTAAATTTGGGGATATTTGAACGAAGAGGAAATCGGGTGAAAGATGAAATTGTTGGTAGTTTCCGCAGTGAAGAGCACTCGAGCGTTTCCATGTCAACGATGGAGGATGATTCATCCATAATTCTGGTCAACCATATTTTTTTCTCCAATCCTTTCACGTAAATAGTTCGGGCAGGTTGCAACATGGCTTTAATCATCTTATCAGTTGTTCCATAGGGTAACTCGCCCGACGTCCAAGAAAATCCAAGGAAATCTAGCTGGAGTCCTGAATTCATAACTCGATATTTCACTGGTAATCCCATCCGTGCGCATGGCGGTGCAAAGAGGAACGTTGTGGGCTGAGCTGTTTTGTCATCGTTGACTGCTATTACAGCAAATTCTTCCAGCGCAAAATCATTAGTAGCCTGCTTCAACCCTTGAATATCCACAATCAAGTCCATCTCGAACCGGCAACTGACTCGAGTCATAAGGCCACTCTTCTTCCCCCACCACTGACTGGATTCACAAGTCCGATTTATTGATCCAGGAATTATGAGAATTATCGAAACCTAGCCACTTTACAAACAGTCTGTTTGATTGTTTTTTCAAAACTTTTTCAATTAAATAAATATCAGAATGTTTTACTCTAAGGAGCTCTTGTTCGTAGAAACCACCAGCAATCGATTCATCCTGATAATCTTTCAATTTATATGTGACAGGATTAGTTTTCGCTACTTCGGTGATTGTGAATATTTCAGTTGTCCAATTGGGGGTATACCCTTTAGCAAATTGATTCTTATACTTGCTAATCCGAACTTTATCACCTACATTGAACTTTCTCTTCGTTGTACGAATAATTTCCGGTTGTTTGTATACTCGATGCAGTAAACTTTTAGCATTCTCGATTGAAACATCTTTTGGTTTCATGCTTATTGTGCGATGGATCGTGTTGTTATAAGATAGCACTAAATCATCCAAAATGTCCGTCCACTTATAAGTTCCGCGTAAGCTAAACTGTTTCCACATTTTGTTTTTCAATGTACGATTGAATCGTTCGCAAATTGATGCTTTTAAATTGCTGAATGTTGAGTACATATGAATATTGTATTTCTTCATGAGAGACAGGAAATGTTTATTGTAAAATTCCTTGCCATTATCAACGTGTAATTTCGATGGTACACGTCCTTGAGTAAGTATAGACTTAATTGCAGCGGTAGTTTCACCTCCGGTCTTATTCTTTATTGGCACGACCCATGCAAATTTTGAGAATATATCGATAATTGTCAAAAGATACTTGTATTTGTTGTTTTGACGGTCGTAAGCTGACATATCAACGAGATCAGCTTGCCAAGTCTCATCGAATCCCTGAATGTTAACACAACGTCGAGGATAGTTTCGGCGAGCAGGCTTATGCAGCTCGTTCACCAATGCTTTTTTGTGCTCGCTCATTTTCGATTGCGAGTAATCGAGCATCAGCGTTGTAAATGGCGTGAGAATTACGAATGGCTAAATCTTTTATGGTTTCAAGCTCAACATTCAAATTTTTTATAATATTATGTACTATTGTCTCGAGACCCTGAGCCAACAATTCATTACTATCATTCATTTCTTTTCGCAGAGATTTAACAGTGCCGTGCAACTTCTTTTGTAATATATGCAGCGTGGCTGCATCACTCGGTTGTTCAGGATCGGTCACATTACATAGTTTTCTGTTTTGCATGTCATACTGATCATTCTCCGTTAATTTAAATCCAATGCTCAAATTACCGGGAAATCCGCGGTTTTTAACAATCGCACTCTTATCCAACTGGCGTCCGAACACATCGACGCTCATCCTACAAATGATCATCTTGTAAATGCATCATGGTTTAATAAATGATTCCAGCTTCGCGTAATTCCTCGATAATCGACATGATTTCATTCGAGTGAGATGAATTGCCTGCTGTTTGAGATGCCAGGAGCAGACGGAGACGGTCTACCAACTCATTCGGATCATCCCAATAAACATAATCAAAATTTGCATCTTTTTTCGCTACTTTGTATTGAGGCATGCCCCCACCGACGCGTGATTGGTCATCAATTATTTTTGCGATATATTGTTCAAATTTTGAACCGTTACTCCCTCGAATCACCCCATCAGATCGATAATACTTTTTATGAGCATTCGTTCTGATAACAATAGCTTTATAATTCTCTAAATCTTGCGAGTTGATGAGCAAACGATTGGGCTCGTTTTTAAACAAGAGTTCGATAAGTCCAACAGTTTTATCATACTTTGTATCACCGACATAAAAAAAGGAATCTGGTTGAAAATTTATGGATGCATTACCAATCATTAACCTATCTCCGGTTAGGTTTCGCACACCATACGAACAATCTAGGAGAGTCTTTTGCCCCGATCGTAATAACGTGAGATATCTATTTATCATTTCATTTGCTTCAACGGTTGGCGCAGCAATCTTTTCATTCACTTCAACGGTTGGCGCAGCAATCTTTTCATTTACTTCAACGACTGGCGCAGCAATCTTTTCATGATCATTAATTTCATCCTCATCGTCGGTGAAGAACTCCTCATCATATACTGATTTAAAGGATTCATTTCGAGACGAATTTCCCTGTTCGCTATAACTCCCGTTATCCAGATTTTCATGTTTCATTCGATCTACTAACTCATTTTTGATATCACTTCCTCCTTCGTCCTCTTCCTTTTTCACTCGGGTTTTATTGCGATCATTAGCCGCATATGACACATTAACCAATTTTTCCAGTGGATCAACGATTGGTTTGAATGCTTCGTGTATCGCATGTTCATGAGCCTCTCGCCCGATCTTCAATGCTCGATGCTTTTTACGAATTGCATCACTGGCTTTCACAATTTGACGTAAAACATCGCTTTCTCTACGAATATTTTCGCTCTTCATGTTGCACGAACGAAGTCGGAGGTGCTACTGCTTTGGAATCTTCTCGTTGCCGTATACTTATTCGATACGGACGAAACAGTCGAATCCTTTTCGATATCTACCCTTATCAAGATCACAATCCTTGTTGATCATGAGAAACCCATACTTATCGATCCAGCAAGATGAACATAAAGTCTTAAATTCATCATAGGACATATCGGTATTCACATGATCATTATATACATGCTTGAGATTCATATCATCCTGTTTGAATAATATCAATAAATTTGCATTATCCCGCACGAGATGTTTAGGGATACGAGCGTACGTTTGACAAAGATAAAAACAGTCGACGTTTTCGTGTCTACCCATAGAAAAATAAGCTCGGATATTATCCTGCTTCTCACATGCTACATCATCGAAAACAAAAATGGAGTTCGGTTTCGCATCGTTCGGTGACACAACGTTTTCGTGCTCATTAAAGGGAAAAAATTCAACACCATCGATGGGTTGTAGTAATTTTTCCAGTAGCCTATATTTCGGTTGTTTCAACGATTTCGAATAAATGTAAACGTTTTCAAAACACAATCCATTTGGATGAGTTATGAGGGTTAGTAGGGCGTTCGTTTTTCCACAATTCGATGGGCCACAAAACACTGCGCGAACGCTATTCGGTAATAAATGACCATGTTTTTTTCGTTCATCTTGTTGCCCCATGAACCGATCAAAATTCATGACGGGCAGATCAACCGATTGTTTCTCGAACCTCATGATGTTCACGACTGACGTGAAATTGTATAATAACGGACTTATAAGATAAAAATGATCAGTAGTCAATCAACCTTCGTGTGATTATGATCGTGAATGGTTGCATGAAAGAGAGAAAAAAGCGTGGCAAGGGTTTGGTAAACAGATTGATAAATAAACTTCCCATTGAATTGCATTTGCCGGGCTATCAATACTGTGGACCCGGTACGAAGCTAGCGGAACGTCTAGCTCGAGGTGATTTGGGTATCAATCCACTGGACAACGCTTGCAAGGAACACGATATCGCATACTCGAAAAATCGCGAAAACATCGCAGCTCGACACGCGGCTGACAAGGTTTTAGCTGAGAAAGCTTGGAAACGGGTATCGGCCAGCGACGCAAGTTTCGGTGAAAAAGCTGCAGCGTGGGGTGTCACAAAAATTATGAAGACTAAAAGGAAATTAGGTATGGGAGTGAAGAAACCCGATAGCAGCGTTGAACTGAAAAAAATAATTGGAGCAGCTAAAAAAACAATGACTCAAAGCAATAATTCACGTGTACTCATCGAATCAGCTTTGAAGGGTGCACGAGCAGCGATTAAAAAAGCCGGTGGTAGAAGTAAATTGCGTACACCACGTATTCTACCCGTGCCAAAGAAAGTAGGAGGATTTCTGCCATTTCTCGTACCTATTTTCGCGGGTCTCAGCGCTGCTGGAGCTCTGTCCGGTGGTGCAGCAAGCATAGCTAAAGCTGTAAACGCTGCTCAGGCAGCTAAGCGCGATTTAGAGGAAAACAAGAGGCATAATAAAACAATGGAAGCTATAGCATTGGGTAAAGGATTACATTTGAAACCATATAAAAAAGGATTTGGTCTTTATGTGCAATCAAAAAACGTGAAGTAACGCTACCACGTCGCCCTCTAACCGATTCCGATCTATCAAAGTATGCTAGAATTATGAAGATTCCACACTTCCGAGGAGTTTTCATGCGAGATGAATTACCCAAAAGCGGACCATTCAAAGATGAATCGGCAATTATTAATCTCGATGATAATAATGGACCGGGAACGCACTGGGTGGCATACAAAAAAACTAATAACCAAGTAATTTACTTTGATAGTTTCGGGGATCTTCGACCGCCAATGGAATTTATCGGTTATGCGGGCGTTGGTAGCGTTAACTACAACTATAATCAGTATCAAGACTATGATGCGGTAGAATGTGGACATTTGTGCTTAAAATTTCTTTGTAATCAACTAAATCGTAAAAACAAATATTCTCTATATAAACCTATATCATGATGGTTCAAATTTAGTTGTCAATCAGTCCCTCATCATGAATGATACTTTGACTTTGACTATATCCGGAACATCATCCGTTCTCCAGGCACAATATTTTCCACCTATCGAACTTTCTCCATATAAAAACTATACTCTAGGGCTTGTGGAATTATTAACGTTCAACTCCATTCCCAACATAGACGTTGGTAACAATAAAATTCACATTGGTACGGAGGTTATAAGTGTGCCTACCGGTAGCTATGAATTGGAGGATATTGAGAATTATGTGAAGCAAGTGTTGGCCGATAAAAAAGCTGTTATCGAAATCAAACCAAATAATAATACTTTGCGCAGCCAAATTACGTGTAATCGTGACATAGATTTTACACCCGATGACTCCGTTGGAAGGTTACTAGGATTCACCCGACGTATTTTGAAAGCTAATAAAAACCACGAGTCTGATCTTCCTGTAGCCATTCTGAAAGTGAACGCTTTACGAGTCGAATGTAATCTCACGACCGGAGCATACATCAACGAGCGCAAAGTACATACGATCCATGAATTCTTTCCATCAGTACCACCTGGATATAAAATCATTGAAGTCCCATCACACGTAATTTATTTACCAATTATTGGCAAGACAATTGATCACATTCAATTGCGAATAGTGGATCAAGATGGTGATTTAGTTAATTTCCGCGGAGAAGTTATAACAGTACGACTACACATAAAATCAGCTTGATCAGAATGGGTATCGTTTTTAATGCCAAACGCATTAATTATAATAAGCCACAATGCGTGAACCAAATCAGTCGACGACCTACTCTCAAGGTGTTAACACATCAGAACACTCAGTTTCTGAAAAACCTAGGATTAAAAATCAAACTAGGAGGAAAAAAATTGTAAACCGACTTGAAATACTTTGTATCTTCTGCTGCATACAATGGAAGAGGAAGCGATAAATATTCATACGCCCATTGTTTTTGATGAATCTATAGTACACTATGAAATTCATGCTCATCAGCCTTATGCATCATCTACTTTCAATAACAGTGATGAAATAAGAATAGCTGTGCAGCATCAAGATCTCAGCGTATTACCTAGCAAGAGCTCGCTGCACATAAGAGGAAGAATCGTGAAAGCCGCAGAAGATGTTGCCACTGCTGCAACGAGTCTTGTCAACAATGCTATTTGTCATATGTTCGAAGAAGTGCGATATGAACTTAACGGTATAGAAATCGATCGAAACAAAAATGTTGGTCTAACGAGTTTAATGAAAGGTTATGTATCTCGAAATCCCAGTGAAAAATCATTGATGGAAAATACAGGATGGCTAGACGTTGAAGAAAGTATAAAGTTGACTAGCGATGGTTACTTTGACGTATGCATACCTCTCAGCTTAATGTTTGGATTTGCCGAAGATTATCAGAAGATTGTCATCAATGCTAAACATGAGTTAATTTTGTCTCGATCGAAAAGTGATGTGAATGCAATCATACAGACAGCTGCTGAAGAATTCAAAATTATCATACATAAGGTGGAATGGCTTTTGCCATATGTAACAATTTCAGATCAAAGGAAAATCGAGCTACTGAATTTTATTGCTAAAGATGTTGCAATTCCAATAAGTTTTCGAACTTGGGAATTATACGAGTATCCGCTACTCCCGAATACCACGAGACACGTGTGGACAGTCAAGACGTCTTCGCAGCTAGAAAAACCTCGATTTGTAATTCTGGGATTTCAAACGGCCAGAAAAAACAAGATGGAAAAGAATGCAAGCCATTTTGATCATTGTAAAATTAGTGATGTGAAACTGTACTTGAATTCACAAAGCTATCCCTATGGTAGCCTGAATCTCAATATCGATCAAAATCAGTATGCTTTGCTCTATGAGATGTATGCGAATTTTCAATCTGCTTATTACAATAAGAAAACTGAACCATTATTGAACAAGAGAGATTTCTTGCAATATGCCCCGTTAATTGTAATTGACTGCTCAAGGCAAAATGATTCATTGAAAACTGGCCCAGTCGATGTTCGTGTAGAATTTGATTCAAAGAATAATTTCCCGGCTGAAACATCCGCATACTGTTTGATTTTGCATGATCGAATAGTAGAATATAATCCAATCAGTGGTGGGGTAAGAAGAGTGGTATAAGAGTCAGCTTTATAAAATGACTCGCGTCAGTTGCCCGTTCGACATGGACTTGATTGTGGATATTCAGGGGTTTAAGCAGCCGATTGATGCGTTTGTGCTGAAAGAAATTGCTGTAATACCAGCCAGCGACGAGAAAGCGGCTCAGCCCACGACGTTCTTCTTCGCACCACCGTGCGCATGGACAGGATTACCAGTGGAATATCAAAAAATAAATTCATGGCTCGAGCGAAATTTCCCCGGATGGTCTTGGGAGTCGGGAGAATTACCCTACGGAGCAGCTACAAATATAATCAAAGCCATCTTGAAACCTACTCGAACCATTTACGTAAAAGGCTTGGAGAAAAAAAGATGGTTGACCAGCATCATGGATGAATCATCAGCATCGTCCATCGTTGACTTGGAAACGCTCGAGTGTCCTTCACTACGAAAACTACCAACAATTTCATCTTTTACCCCATGTCCTTATCATCCCGATATCTCTGAATTTCATTGTGCTACGAGAAATGTACAATCGTTGAAAAATTGGCTTAGAGGGTATCATGCTGTGAATACAACGTTCTTTTGAAATAAATAACATGTTACTGGTAAAAATGATTTTTTATTTGAAAATCTCCTCCTCCTCCTCCGCACAAAATATAATAATATTTTCACAAAATCGATAGCGAATACGATAGTCACTGATGTTACTACAGTTCGTCACATCACGATATCGATGTGTGTCCAAGATCAAACGGCTTGGAATTCGAGACTGTTGTATTTTCCACCATGGAAAACCAATGACAGATGACCGTCTTTGGCGGTTTTCACTGTCCTCTTCAGTAGATTTTCATCAGCCTCGAAAACACGGAAGATCCTCTCTGGCAGGAAAACGACGTATTCATTGGCTATTTCGACGAGAATCCTCTCACCATATTTAGTTCGAACGGTCTTGAGATTGCTGACAAGATGTTGTTTCTCCGGTTCCATATCTCGCAGCTTCCTCGTTGGAAGAAATTGCTTGACATTGCTCGCCTCGTTGAGGGATGATAGATCCATTGTCTTGCAATTGAAGATTCACGAAATTTTCTTGCACAAATCGTATGTCCGATCTCGTTCTTATGAGGTTTTTCACTTCGTCGATGTTTCGCAAAAGCAATTCAATTCGTTCTTTAAGCTCGATGCGTCTATCTGGCATCCCGATTTTAGTTCGTGTGATTCAAATCAAGCCGGTTATATCATGGTACCAAGCTGGCTCCTCCCCCCCAACTATAAGCTCAGTCTTGAAAGAGAGGAAAGAAATAGGAGAGGGGAGAGCAGCGTAACCGAAAATCGTTGCACGTGCAAACTCTTTCAAAGGGATACCGCATTTTCCTGAGAAGTTAATTTCCAAGAATTGTGACTCATCGTGCAAACTCTACAGAGAAAGATTCAACGGGTCCCCCCGGATGTTTGAGGTCCGTGAAACGTGATCTCACCGCCGATTCATCTTGCTTCCTCATCATCGATGACGTGACACATGAACGCGTTCAGCCGAACGTATTTATCTCACCGCCACGAAAAATTAATTATAAGATTAGTTTCTGAGAAGTTAATTCCAAGAATTGTCACTTATAATGCAAACTCTACAGAAAGAGATTCAACGGGTTCACCCGGATGTTTGAGGTCCGTGAAACGTGATCTTGCCGCCGATTGATCTTTCTTCCTTATCATCGATGACGTCACACATGAACGCGTTCGGCCGAACGCATTCATCTAGCCGCTACCAAAATTTAATTATAAGATCAGAGTACCGCGACAATTCTCAAATCCATGATTTTTCAAACGCCGAAGCACTGTTAGGCAGGAGAGCGTCAGATGGTGGGCTGTAAAATTGCTCTGCCAGGTTCAAGAGAGCGCCGCAAGATGTCAGTGATCAGCTGTCTGAAACGTTCCTCGTTCGATTTTTGAAAATTATTCGTTATCGACTCGTAATACAAGGTTCGAGAAAGCGTCGCTCCATCGATGTTCGTAACAGATATTTCTTCCACGAAGAACGATGTTTATGCTATTTTTTAGGCTTAAAACCATAGCTTATGAAACCATATCGTTGAGGATTAACTTTTCCGTAATAAGGTGTACTTCCGCTGATCTGATTATTCGTATGAGAAGGAGGGGGAAAATTTCGATGCTGTTCTTCCGCGAATTTTTTCAAACTTTGAGATATCGGATTTTTTTCCATAATTCACTCAGCGGGATCGAGCAGTGGGTAAATAGATTGACTATAGCAGACAACGCCATCTACCGGATTGGCAGCGAGACTTGGCAACGCCATCTGAGGCTGCTGTCGGTAAATATTGAGCGGGATCGAGCAGTGGATAAATCGATTGACAACGCCATCTACCGGATTGGTAGATAACGCCATCTGAGACTGCCGTCGGTAAGGTAGAACACTCAATTGAGCGGGATCGAGCAGCGGGTAAATCGATTGACAACGCCATCTACCGGATTGGCAGATAACGCCAAAGAGAAATCTACCTTACCGACCGGCTCAAGGCAGGTCACCGTGGCAAGTGGGCCAGAACCCGCCTCTCTAAAAACATAACCTCAAACTCACCATCCTTACGATCAATCTTCGAGACCCCTAAATAACCTAAATAACCGGCACTATCGATAACCTAAATAACCTGCACAGTCGGTAAGAGAGAGCTCAACCGTCGGTACAAGAGGGATCAGACACAAACCCACCGTTGGCAAAAGAGAAATCTACCTTACCGACCGCCTCAAGGCAGGTCACCGCGGTAAGTGGTCCAGAACTGTCCCTATTATACTACTTTCTTTTTATTTCTTTGTTTATTTTCGTTTTTTTTCCAGACCAATCGAACGACAGACCGTTTATAATGGCTCATGAGTTTCCTTATGGGGTCGGGGACGATCGTGCAAGGCTCGACATTGCCATATGAGTCGAACCCACTGACGTCACTCTGCGAACGTGTGAGGCAACCGATCTCAACGCGGCGAGAGTGTAAGCCCTCCCGCCCCCGCCACACTCGGCCTCCTCTCCCCTGCAGTTCCCACCCGATGGCGTTGAAATTCTGTCGGGACTGTGCGAAATATTTGCACAATCGAGGACAAGAAATATTCTTTACGTGAAAAAAAATGGAAAATAAAATTTAAGAGAAACGACTTCGATGATTGAATAAATTTTACGTGGATTATGTTTTTCCAACAATATCAATGGGCTCTTCTTAATCTTGTCGAAGAGTCGTTGACCAATCGACGATTTATAATATTATTTTTTTCCATGATTTCTTTACAATAACGCATCGACAAAGAAGAAGATTAAAAAAATTTTCTTACATGTTTTTTCTCAACTAAATTTTTTTTCTCTGACAACTAAATTGCCAAAAACAGAAACGAATAATCAATCATAACCATAACGATGAAATAATAATAATACCAACGCCAACGTCTCGAGGAAAAATACGATAAGATCAAAATCAAAATAAAAGAATAAACGAAAAAGCAAAACAAACAAAAAAAAAATCCGTAATGGATAAAATTATACGTTTCTGAGGATGATCGTGATGGAAGAGCGCCTTCAACGAATTATTAATGGCATCCTGTACGACAGGATGTCGGACTATTCGACGTGAGAGAGAAAGATGGCGGAATCGTTTGACGCAAGGATGCTCGGTCCAGTGTGGCCACAAGCTCGTAACAGCAGTTGCCGATGAATGAAGAGCGGCTACCGGAAACCCTCGGAGGCAGAAGCAAGCACGGGATGAGCATCACCGACACAGATGTTCGAAAATTCCGGGATCTCGAGACGCGCAGCCTGAGAGCCTCGCCGGTGAGCGAGGAATTCCTTCAGGTGCAGTCGCTTCGAACGGGCTTGGATGCAACCAAGACGGTGCACAAACGTTCTCGGGCGAAGGGCCACCGGGTGGAAACAAGCGCGGAGCCCGTAACGTATCATTATGCTGCCGGAGACTTGGAAAAGTCCGGAGAGTTGCGGAGCGCGAAGAGCTCTCCTCCCCCTGCGGCCAAATGTTCTTCAGGGATCTTTGGTTGCAGCGAGAAAACCGCAGGAGCGAATTTTTCGCGCTATTCGCCGAAGAGTGGCTTCGAAGAGTATTTTTTATTTTTATTTTATTTTTTTACTTTTGAAAGGGAATTATTCGTTCGAGAAAGGATTGTTCGAGCGGAAAGCGAAGAAGAATGATAACGTACGAGGGATCCGAAGGATCTTTATTTATTGTAAGATAATTATATGAAGTTTATTATATATCGTCATTGAGATTGATTAATTGAATCTTTATTCATTATTTATATAATCTGTATAGTTTATTGATTAAATCGGATAAAATGAATTTAATCGATTACGTTCAAGGGCTTCGAATAATTTTCTCTTTATTTAGCTACCTAAATAAACTTATATATATGATTTCTATAATTATAAACAATTAAATTACATTTACATACTGAACGATATTAATTGTTTTTAATTATTAACCGTTGTTACAATTATCTCGTAAACAACGAAAACTCCTTTAAATGTAAAGCCGGAGGAGACAAAATAAATTCGTGACTCTAATGATTGAATAATGATTCATCCGGACTCACTTTACACCGAGCTAAATAAATCTTTCCTGCAGCAGCTCTATTCCGACAAACCTTTCACAGCTATTTAAAGCAAAATAAACTTTTAGAAACGAACGAGAATAAAATAATACATCGAAAGACTGGAGAAACGGAAGAGTAGATGAATTAATGATCCGTTCGAAGGTTCGAAACCTTGACAACGACATTGCGATCGACGACTATTTCACTCGCCCACGTGAGATGCAAAGTTTCAAGGATGTTATTGAAAATTATCAACGAGAAAACGATGGCGAGTCGTGGATAACTGGATCACATGAGGTTCGACATTGATCTCAATCCATCGAATTTTTATTCAATGAGAGATCGATAAACGAAAAAAGAAATCGAGTGGGTTCTTCGAACAAAGCTCGATTCGTCCCACGTCAAATTCCTTAAATGGTTGCAGCGATTCTCAGCTCTCGAGACTGAACAATCTTTTGTTGGCTTGCAGACATAAAATAACATTTTCGAAAATCACTCAAAAATTAACACTAAACAATTTTTTTCTTCATCCACATACTTCGTTTTAAATGCTTTAATATTTTATTTTTCAGACTATTGGCTACACCTTTTTTTTCTTCAAGCAATAACAATTTATTAAATTCATACGTTGTCGTAAAAAAAGATTCATCCATCGGCTATTATTATTTTTTTATTTCTTTTGGACGTCATTTTTTATTAATTGTTTTTTTCAATTTTATTCTTTTGTTAATTCATTTTTTATACGAGTGACGTGCGTTCCCCAAAGCAAGTGAGCAATACAATAGAATAGCGAGTAATTGTCTACAATAACATTGTCGCCGACAGTACGTACATGATGACGCAATGGACAGAATGGATTCACACCGAGAAGGAATAAAAACCTCCAGAGCCGTTGTGCTGCGGAGAGTCTTGCCGACTGATGACAAGAGTCTTTTGCACGTCGTATCTCACCTTGTCCCGAATACAGTATTAAGTGCGTATTAACTAACGAGAATTAACATTTTCACCGACGTCCTACGAAATTCTACCTCTATTAAAAAAAAATCAATAAATTCGATTGATTTTATTTCTCAAAAAAATAAAAGAAACAGCTGAATAAATAATAGAAATTTATACAATTCATATTATTCAATAATTAAACCGCATAAAATCAATTCAATCGATTAAATTGAACTCATCTGATAAATAGATAAATAATAGAGTCATAAGAAATGTATATAATCTATATTATTTATTGATTTAACCAAATAGAATTACTTCGAACGATTAAATTGCCTTTGATTGATAAATGAATGAATAAATGCATAAATAAATAAATGAACTGCCTGGAATCTACGCTGACATTTCAAAAGCCTTTACATTGCCGAGAAATACCGTCGACGTGTCAAAGTGATGAATTCGCAAGGATTCGTATAATGAAAAGAGATTTGAAGAAACGCGAATAATGAAGCAGTTATAGAGACAAAGTTCTTTTAACCGTAGCGACGAGGAGACATCGTGTCGTACAACAAGATCAATATCAAACGATGGGTGAAAACGTAAGATTTACGAGTCCCGATGGATTACGAAGAAGCTAGGTATGAAAAACGAGCGCCAAAGAAATGCATTCCAATGCACGTGTACGGCGCAACGAGTACCGTACGATACTCGCGTACAACGGAAGATGCAACCTATCGATCTCTCCATGAAACATCTCGCTAATGAACGCTGACTACTGGACTTCCGGTCTATCGCAATAAAACACTTTTTTTCTATATGATTCGTTAACGACTCAAAATATTGAAATTTTTCTTTTCTGTCGTTCGCATTATTTTCGATGATTTTTCATAGAAAAATATGCATTGATCGATGCTTAATTGATATTTCATGTCGAATAGAAAGGAATTTTTATACAATTGGAATGGATTATAAATATATCGATGTGATGCATCCTCGATTATTTTGGGCTGGATTTTGGTTTTGTCAGTAAGAGTGAAAAAGTCGAGTGCAAGATTCGGTCACGAGAACGGACTGAAGTGCACGCTTGAGATGAATCACAGGAGTGGGGAGAGATCAGGGTGGAATCGCAAGTCGGGCTAAATTCGGAAAGACGAAATCGACGTGGTGGCCGGGGTCAAATAGCACGATAGGAGAGAAATCGGATAGTCGTGAATAATTAATCTTTTGAAAAATGAAGTTACAAAAATTTCGAGTTTCATCGACCGACCATTTTTTTCGGGAACTCTTACATGACCAATAGAAATTTTATTTTTTAAGGAAAAAGCAGTCGATTAGGTTTTGAATTTGCTAGCAGTCTACAAAATTTTGGTTTGTCTTTTTTACTTGTTTATCCTCTTGGTTCGTTGTTTGTTCATTAATTTATCAATTCGTAAATTCATCTTTTCAGCCATTGATTAATTCATTAATTAATTTATTCATTTATTCATTTATTCATTTATTCATTCATGATTTTATTTATTTCTTCATTTATTTACTTTTATTTTTCCTTAGTCGTACCATTTTACCCCGGTCTCCCATACCACCTCGAACGAGAAACTGGTCCTCCGGGACCGGAACCGTAGGGGGGACAAGAAAATGCGAGGAATTTATTCTCAGAGCTTGATGAGAATCGCGTATGAGAAAAAAACGCGTTCGCTACAGAGGTTATCCGACAAAAGTTGTTCTCTCCAACGTCCGAGAGTGAAAATCTTCGACAAATGTTTTTTCATTAAATTTCTTCGTCTCTTTATTTTATCGCGTATTTATTTTCTTGCGGTGTTGTAGCGGGAGTGGAGCGATTGAGCGAGCTTTCGCCGAGGCAAGACGGGTTTCGCGGGCACGCTCGAGATCGGCTCGCCGGCCCTGACCGGCATCGCCGGTCTCAACCGCGACTCCAGCAGCTTTATTCCAGCGAAGCAGCGACAGCCTCTGGCTATAAGCTCGCTATGCTCTGTCACACGAACGCGCAAACGCACAAACACACACACACAGAGGAATCGAACTGACGTGACCGATACACGTTCATAAGTCGGTCTATTAACGTGTGGTTTCGGTGCGTGAGCTCGGAGAAAGGAGTGAGTTTAACGCTCTCGTTGTCGGTGCGCGGCTACTTAGCGAGAACGCCATCGTCGAGAATCGCAACGAATGCCACTCACCGGAACGGGCGTCTACGGGTGGCTCTCCAATTAACGCTCAAAACGATTATTATTTCTTGCCAATATAATGCACTCTCTTTTTTTTCCTCTCGTCTTTTTATCGACGAAATAACGTTCGAAAGTTTGCGTAATTAAACGGTTATTAGATGCGATAATTCTTACGGCAAAGAAATTCTTGTACGGGCCATTCTGTGTTCATTGGAAATTTATTGTACAATTTTTCTTTTTTAATTAATCTAATAATTTAGGTTATTGCGTTTAATTTTTTTTAATGAATTGAATTTGATGGTTGGATCGTGAAGATTGAAGTTTCGGGGGTTTTGAATAATATTCGTCAGTCAATACACGATGGATTGAACATTGGAACACGCTATATGGGGTATTCCGTGTCAAATGAAAGAAGAATCAATTCCATTACATTTTTCCCCCTGAGAATTTTTTTTTTTCATTTTCAAAATACAGAAGCTTGCTTCTCAATCGATATTTTGATTGAATAAGAAAATATGTTATATACGGGCATGAAAGGGTTATAAAAAATGAAGCAATTATGATATTCCAGGAGAGGAAATTACTCGATAAATGCTTTTTTTCAACTAATACTCGCGTTCCGAATCGTTGATCAGAAGACCTTGAAATTAATTGTGCTGATGCTGCGAGCGTAAACGTTCGTTCTTCGCTCGTAGCTTTTCCATCGAATCAATGAATGCGATAATAAAGAAGGCTCGCGAAAAGTCAATATTGTCACTTTTCAACGTCGTCGTCTTACCCGAACTGTTTTTGGTTTCGACGATGCTTGCTGAGTCGTTATCTTCATGTACTGCTGATTGCCCTGGAGAGATTTGATCTGTCCTCGTCTCGTCAAATCCTCAGCCACGCTTTTTTCCTCACCCCGCGACAGGGTCGTCGTTTTTCGTACTATTCGCGTTACGATTCGTCGCGTTCCATTCTCACCGCGTTTCGAAGTTCTCGTCGATTCGATCGACGAGCCTGTCAATGATCCTTGCTCAATACGAAATTCGATTTCGATTCGATCGCGAAGCTTTTTTTAAATTCAATCGAAAGGATTCTAATTTATTTATTTATCTGTTTGATTGGTAGAACTTTTCTTGGGAGGATTTTGATACGAGTGAAATATTTCTGAAGGCATTAGATCGAGGACGGACGAAGAGATAGTGAATGAATCTGGTGCAGTTATTGTATAGCAGGGTGTAGATTTTTTTGGCATTGCTATTTGGCTTTAATTTTTATTTTTAATTTCTATTTTCATTTTTTTCGTATTTCGAGATCTTGTGATTCCATGTGACTTATCGTAGTGGTCTTATAGAAATGACTGATCGATTTGTAAATACCAAGTGCAAATTAAGTACGAAAAAAAGAGAGGATTCGAAATTTTAGAAATTCTTTTTTCTTTTTATTCTAAGAATTTTTTTTTCAATTTAAATACGAAAGTGAAAAATTTAAAAGTCTGTAGTGCATAAATTTGATGCAGCATGATGCTATGTTTGAGTGAAAAAAATAATAATCGGTGAAAAATGTCCCATTTGAAGTAAGCTCATACAAATAATCGTTTGAGTTGCAAAATATCGAGTCCAAATAAAGTTTTGAAAAATAGTAACAAAGATTGAAAAAAAATGCCTATTTTAATTGCAATTATGTGGAGGTGTGGTGCATCGGAGATGTGTGCGGGGGTCGCGATGGCCTGCACAAAAAATACATCCCGAAGGACGACAACGCCAACGGTTGGATCTCCAAGACTTCGGACGGGATTGCAGACATAGGCTATGACTCGCTACGATACGACGCCCCCTGCCCTCCCTTCCCTCTCTCCGCCCCACGCAACCTTGTCATGCAATATGCCGCGTCTGACCATTTAAAGGCCGCAAATGCGTGGGCAAGATCAAGGACGCGCGTCCTTCGCGGCGGTGCTTCGCCCGCTCGCTCGTCAAACGATCAGCTGTTTAGCCATTTTCGTTCGGAAACACACTAGCCGCGATGAACGCGCATATTTATGGTAATGGAAGAGATACCGATCCATGGTTAGTCCGGAATCGCGTGGGTTTATTGACTGGTTGCATTGAAAAATATTTAAAAAAATTGACGAATAATAATAATAATAATTTTGTACGTCTTACGATTTTTTTTAAAAGTTCTTTTTAAGAATTTGAAATGGATTTTCTAGGTTCGTAAAAAATAGCATAAGATGGTCTGAATCTTTTTAATTTTGTTCCGCAAAATCTAAACAAAATAAAAATGTTGCAAAGAAAGAAAGAAAATTCAACGCAAACTCAAATTGTATTAAATATCCAAAATAATAATTTGATGACACATCGACTAAATTTTGACAGATTTGAAATTTTTTCTATTTCAAGAATCCTTTCGATTGAATTTTTTATTATTTTTTCAACCAGAGTGAATCGAATTTCACTCTCGTCGCACCTAAAACCTCGGTCGAGAGTCGGCGTTTCGTATAAATGGCTTGCAAATCGTTGGCCGAACTTCCGGTCGGGCTGGAACCGGCCACATTGTCACGATCGTCGTTTTCCCGAGTGCCCTGAACGAACAGCCGTCCGCTCTTGCTGAATCGATACATCGACATTTTTTCCTCCTCTTTTCCTTCAATTCGTCGAAATTTATTTAATGCGTTAATTCGTCGTCACTGCAAGCCACATTTTCCTTTTTTTCGTTCGATCCGCGGAATCAGCGTCGTAATTATCGATTCGTCGAAAACAGTCGTGGAGAAATTCCGTCAAGGTCGAAACAGTCGCTGGATGTCGCACTATCAGCCAACGCGTGCAAATGAATCCCCGAGATAAGACGTTGAAAGGAAAAAAATGTTTATTTAACAAAAAAAAAAAAAAATTTCCCGTGTTACACGAATCTTATCACAAGACGCATCTGTGTCGTTCACTCCGCACTATCAAGGCACTTTCGTACGATTCGCCGCTAGCTCGCACAGTCTCGCTGCGACGTTTCGAGCACGTGGCTGTCGATGCAACGATTTTTCACGACGACCAGCTGAGGAGAGTTGTTATTTTTTCTCTCTCTTTCTTATCAATTTATTTTTATTAGTTGACGTCAAGAATCATCCCGCCGTGGCTTTGTCGGTCAGTCCACTGGATCGCACTTCCGAAAAATTGAAAATGTCTCTTTTAATTAATAAAGTCTTTTTTTAAATTTATTTTTGATTCTCCATTCACTAATTATTAATTGTTTTGATTAAAATTTCAATAATGAATAATTCAAAGACCACACATTGTCGTTTCATCGACCAGCTCACTGGTGTCCGTTTTCCAAAGCAAATAAAAATGTTCTCCTTCAATTATCTCCCTCAGTAAACATTTAATTCTCGTAAATTTGATATCGAGCAATTATTTCGTTTCGTTTATTCAATTCGTTTATTCAATCGACCGATCTCGTTGGATTTTCCGTAAATCCGAGTAAAAATATTATTTTTAAAAAAATCATAAACAAATAAAAACGTGAAAAATCGTTTGGTTTCGTCGATGAAACCACCGGGATTGTCCGTGCGGTACTGAGACTCGTTCTCGCACGGTCTCGCGTCTCCGGCGACGATCCTTTCACCGCGCGTTGCGCGGCTCTTCCAGTCGTGAAAGAAGAGAGCCCCGACCGGATAACGAAGAGAGCACGAGGAATATTATAATATATCTCGGGTGCATGTGCAATAACGCGGCATAATCAAGAATACACAACAAATAAATATATATACACAAATATATATATATATTTACATCCGCACACGCATCTCTATATCCATATACAAACGTATATATGTAGCCGGTACGGTATGGCAGCCTCCACGCTCGACGCGCGAAACCCGCGCGTATTACGTAAAACAAGAAATTCCACAGCGTTGCACCACACGCGAGACACCGAAGAACAACGAAAAAAAAAATCCACGTAACGCAATAAATAAACAATCCCGCGCGACAACCACGCGTACCGACGACGCAAGACGAACTCCACGATCTTCCACGCCACCACCTCGATTTATTCGATCGTCCTCCCACGCCTTGCAACCATCGTTTCGAAGAAAAAAAAAATACACCAACGAATCGGCGATGATCGAGTTAATTTTTTTCCGGTATTGCCGGTTGCGTACAGCGACCGTGAAAAAAAAAAAAAACGAGAGCAAAAAAAAAAATGATCGTGGAGGAGTTTTCAGGGTTGTCCCATCGCCTCCTGTTCGATCGCGCTACCGCCAATCAACTTCCTCACTTCTTCGCGTCGATCAATTCCCGCGACCGCGTAATTAGAAGAAAAAAAAAATAGTTCGAGAACAAGGCGAACGGGGAATCGATACGTAAATAAATAATAAACAATGATTATGAACGTCGAGCGCGTGGGAAGGGTGGGTGGGGAGAGGGCGAGCCTACGGAGGGAATAATCGAACGTCCTTACGATGGGTTTTAGGCGCGTTTTGCTCGGCAATTCCGTGGTTTAACTCGACATTAAGGCGTTCCGGTAGGCGCGACGGTGTAAAACGATCGAGGTTTTCGGGCTTCGGAAGGTCCGGCGAAGAACACGCGCGGCCAGACCGGCGGTATCCAGCGACTGTCGCTCGGGGGTTCCCCACCCGCGCTTCGTCGTCGTGCTCGAGCGGCGTAGCGGTGGCAGGTTGGCTACCGCCACCACCACCGCCTGACGAACCAACGAACGAATGAACGAGTCAGCCGGTAACGGAGTAGGGCAAACGAAGAAGAAATGCCGTCGCAGGTGAGATACACGGACTGCCCGTTCCCCACCTGCGGGGACTAAAGCCTGCCGACCGTGGCCCGACGTTGTCCAACGGATATATAGACTCTCGGCACGCCGGCTACGTCGGCGACGCATGGTTGACGACGACGAGCCAAACACGAGCGACGTTTGCTCGGTGTCGGTGGAGTAACGTCACCGCACGATGGGATCGAGATTGAGGAACGAAAAGGAAGGTTGATGTCATGGAGGATGCACATGAGAAGACCGATCTGTGCTGGCGACGTATTTTGCTAGGAGTGAGGAAATTTTATTCAGAGGCACGTGGAAAATGAAATTATTGGGGGACTGGAGAAAGGAAATGAGCTATCTTGGGTTCCTCAATTTGATGAATTTTCCTTGTAGAAAGATCCACAATAAGCTTGAGAACAGAAGCTAAAAATGTTTATATGTTGCTTAGTTTTCGAGGTATGGAAATTTTTAAAATAAAAAACAAATTAAATTAGTTTTTAGATTATATCTTCGTTCTTATTTTTCGTTTCGATCGATATCTTATACTCAATCAACTCATTACTAATAAATGAATAACTAATGTAGCCTATATATTATTTTATTTTATATCATATATCTCGTAACTATAACTCATACATGAATATGAGTATATTATACAGACCATATTAATAAATTATACATCAACCAGTAATTAATTGATCGATCAATAATAAAAATCAAACCATATCAAATCTGTATTACTATCAAACCAGAGGAAATAACTTCAATTGTTTCCACAAAATTTTGCCGTTTGCTGACAATTCTTTTTACATTTCGGAATTCGGATTTCGAATCGGTGACCCGCATTACCCCGGCGAGCTAATCATCGATCAGCTGGACGATTAAACGTGCCATGAAACGTTTCGTTTCACGTCACTTCGGGGAATCCGGAGAAACGCATGGAAAAAAAAAATAAAGGGGCCGCACAATGCGGGACTCCGCCCAGAGATCGGCGTAGAGGCTTTGCGTGGGCGCTGAATGCACAACAACGATTTCGAATCGCTCGTCCGATATCTCGTCCTTCTCGCTTCCATGCCTTTTGCGGATACGAGAATCTCGGCATACTTTTGCGGCGACGAGTCTCGCCGGACTCCCATCGTCGGTGATCTCGTGATTACACCCGCTCTGCTCCTCCGCCCCGACCGCTTTTTTGTTGTCTTACTTTTTTTTTTTTGTTCGGCGACGACTCGTTCGTTATTATTTTCGTGGGTAAACACGAGTCTGCCCACGCCACGTGCGATACATCAAAATTGACGTGAATTTTATTCGTCCGATGACGTTACGTCGCGAAAGATGCATAAAAAATGGTGAAAGGTCCACGTGAGCGAGGGAAATATATATGTCAATGGAACGAAAAAATGTACACGGCTGAGGTCAGTCGATTTTCGTTGCAGTAGATCAGTCCGGCGATAGTCAGGCCGACAATTACTTTTATTCACGGCCTGTTATCGTCGTCGATCCATCGAGTCGTGAACAGGATAACTATTGTACGTTGGTTCGTTTTTTCGATTCATTTTTTCCTGTTTGAATTGTATTCTTTTATGTAATTACCGAATGGGTAATGGAGTAAATCCAAATTTTCAAGCCTCGACAACGACCAATAATTTATGTAATTGAGGAATATTTTTTTTCAAAGAAATCTATTTTTTCCTCTAAAAGATATCTCTCTCTTCCTCCTCTCTATTTTTTGTAAGTCGTTTCCGGTGTTGTTTTTTTTTTCTGAATAAGCGATTCCGTTGGGCATGGAAACTGTATTCGATGGTTGGTTGCGGTACCGGTTAAGGCCAAAGACGTAATTTGTTCCAGTGGCGTGAGTCCTGGACTGCCATCAGCAACATTACAGGTACTTCAGGTTGGAATACGGTGGGCGTTATTCGTGCGAGCTACGAGGGGGCCACGACAGATGCTTCCTGTTAATTTCTCAATGGATATCAAGCTTGAACTTTAACGAGAATCTCTCTCGTCGCCTCATCCCCACCGCTAATTTTTAAAAATCCAAACCCTTTCGTCTCCAATTATAATTTCTGTTTCTTTTTAATCACAAGAATGAAAAAATTATTATTAAATACGGTAAAGGGATTAATAAGAAATATTTCGAGTACTCGGTGCTGGGCCAGCCTCAACGAAATTCGACGCAATTGAAGTTCTCACATCTCCGGACTCGATGTACAATACGGTTTACCATCGGACAGCGTGCAATTATAATTTATCATCATCACGACTCGAGATTACCGTGTAGCTACAACGATTCTAACCCAAGTACCGCTTCGTACGCAATAAAACGACGAAAGAACGAGGCTTCGGGGCTGTTTTGCACAGCTGCTGATCGCACGTCCCAGTACGAGCTGACGGCGTACAATATCAGTTTCAACCGCTATTTCGAGTATCAGCTGTGGGTACTCGAATCGCACGTAGCGATGTACATTTCGGTACATTCGCAGCTGTCGGAGTGTGTTGTTATTGCCTCGTGTCTCGAGGTTCTGTCTTTCGTTACGTTCGCAACACGAAGCTGCGACGCGAAACTTCGCGTAGAAAAGAACAAAAATAACATTCGTGAAAAATGAATTAACGAATTTTTCCGATGTGTTTGTAATTCTTTCTTTGCATTATTCTAGTTACCTGATCTTTTTAATTTTAAATATTGCAACAAAAAACGGTGTAAAATCAAAAATGGTTCTTATTATCTTTAGCAATTATAAATATATAAGGTAATTACGTGAGAAATGAAAATTGCAAAGCGAGAATAATTTATATCAGTATTTTTCATTCCGAAGTAATTTGAGGTAGTTTTAGAAGAATTATTGTTAACCCTAAACAAAAGCCCATGAATTGCTCTTTGGAAACTAAAATTCGAATATAGGCCCCAATGGGTCTGTATTAAGGTGGGTCCCTCATCATAAAAACCCGTTAGCCGCCGGACAATAGAAAATTCCCTTATCCACTCGCGTCTGACCAAACACTGACTATTTCTACTAGCATCGACGATCTAAATTAAGTGTTTAGCGATCCGCGACGTCGATTGTTTCCCTAAAATCACGATTATGAGTACCAAATACGTCCTAGAACCATCGCAAGAACAATAATTGTACGACGTGAGAGCGCAGAAACGAAGAAAAAAAAAAGTAGTTAAAGAGAAAACGTATTTGGCGGAGTAATTTCCGTCTAGAGTGACGTCCGATCGAGTTGGGACAGTTTCTACGTGCCGCGTAGCAAAGTTTTACCGAGCTCATTGCTTTTTCCGACTCCGATTTTTCTTTGGACAGACGTAACGACAATGTTACGCCTATGATCCCGATACGGTTGCGGCCTCCGCGCATTTTCAGCCGAATCGTCGACGACTTGGCTCGTTGCGTCGTTGATGTCAGTGAGAATGTTACGCAATGGCCTGGTTCTTCATACGCGCTTTGGATACCTAGTTCAGGTGTTTTCTTGTGATTCACAAGGTACGCGCGGGGACTTTTCCAACACTACGATGGACAAAGTTATTTATTTCTTTATTCGTTTATAATATTTATCTATTTAAAGCAGACAAACTCGGTCTTACGAATTTTTTTATCGTCATACAAATTTCGTACTTCGTATCGTAATAAAAAATCACGAAGGCTGTTGACGAATTAGTATCGATAGAATGTCTTACAATTAATTTAGGGAAGAAATTATGGAGATAATTTTGTTTCGTCAAGATTCGATAAATTCGTGGGTTACTTCATTATTTATCGAATCATCGATATCAGTATTTCGAATGATTCTGCATCAAATAAATGCACGAAAATGGTCAATTTTCCGTATTTCTCTGTACTCTGACCAATCGATGAAATTCAGATTTTCAATGATAATCATAGAAAAATAAATCAATCATATAATTTTTTTTTCTTTGAATAATTTAGATCGCCCAATCTGCTAGTGGAATAAGAATGGGTTTCGATACGTCAGTTAATTTCTAACCACGTAAAATATAAGAAACATATAAAGTGCTCATTCACAGAATAACCAATGATTTTCATAGATAGAAATAATATCTATAAAAAATATAATTATCATATAATTAATCGAACGAAGTAATAAAATAAGGAGTCAAACTCTTTCTCCCTACTTCAAATTACCAAAATCTAGAAGAAGAAAAACGTGTTCCATCCATAAAGAAAAAGATCTTTTAAAAAAGTGTTCCCAAACGTTTTTCATTCGAGAAACATTGTCGTGAAAGCGGGGGAAAAAAAATCGGCAATTATATTGCGTGGTTTGAGGAAGAAGAATAATCCAACGGTCCGGGAGAACGCGCGTGATTCTCGTGCAGCACGCACTTAGTGCAAGCCTCGTTGGCTTGCATATATGTCTCGCCGGATAGATTCCTCACCGACTCGACTGCCTCGTCGGGCCTTCGGTTAACGTGTTTTTCTGCATAATTAAGACAACCCGAGCGTTAATTAACCTGCGGTCACGTCAGCCCCGGCGAGAGAAACGAGGGAGGAGCTGTTGAGGGGAAGAGAAAAGGACGAAGGCGTCCAGATTTCGCACAGCGTCGAAATAAATGTCTTCAGACGAATTGTGCCGTTCTCGAGTCTTCGCCGTTCGCCACCGGATCTCCGTGGGGCAACTCGAGATCTTCGTGTTTGTGCGAAAAGTACGAGAAACAAAGATGGCGTCGTGGGTGATATCGCGGCATGTGAAATGCCCTGGTAGCAAAGTCTCGAGATTGGCAGGACGGATATGCACATTGCACACATATGCGCGCGCGGAGTCATCGCACTCGTGCCCTTTTTATTTTCGTCTCGCGAAAGCGACTTCCTGCCCGCCTCGGGCGGCCAGGACACTGTAAACCGCATAAGATGCATCTGTACTGTTATGCTACAATGCCGTACTTCAACCCTCGGGCCTTTCTGTTATCCGCCGTAAACATTATCAACGATTCTGTCTTGAAACAGTCGTGCGAGCGGAAACGCCGAAAAATGTAGTACCGCAAAATCACCGCATTTTTTTGCTCAAAAACTATTATTATCATTATCGCTATTATAATAATTATCATTATAGTTTTTCTTATAGTTCATATAATTCTGATTATGAAACTTATAATATTGGATTATGGTATATATATAATAATACTATTATAGTAATAGTATAGTATTAATTATAATAGTGTATTACATTATTCATTATGATAATTAATCATCGAGTAATAGATATAATTCATATCATAATATTTCTATTATTATTATTATTCATTTATTATTCTGATTATTTTTATCTCGACTTGTGTAAGGAACAAAAACTTGAACATTAAAACGGATGAATGTCTAAGTCAATTTGACAGCTATAGAGAAAGAAAGATAGCAAGAATGTTGGATTTTTTGTTAGGCGGGTTTTTCTTATCATTTCCAAGCAAATCATAATCCTTCTTCTTAATTTGAGTGTTTACAGACGGAGAAAACAAAAAAGAAATATTTTAATGCGTCAATGGTGATGATATGATGAGTAACTACCGTCGTTTAGCCACTAATGAGACTTACAAATGAATAAACGAGATACAATAAGAAAAAAAATGGGTGAATTCCGCCATTGATATTATCTTCGTTGGGACTGGATGAATATTATTTGCACGAACGTGGAAAGAAAATCGTTTAACGTTCATTGCTGCGCGAGCCGGTATGTCGAAAAAAAGCGGGAGGGGGGAGGGGAATTCTCTCGAGGATGAGCGTACCGTTATAGCCAAAGAGAGAAAGGAAGGCAAAAAGAGAGAGAGAGAGAGTGGGAGAGAACGAAGCGAGAAGAGCGTGCGGCGGCGCCGCGATTTATATTTATGTACGGTTGTCAGGATAACGAGAATCGCGTCCGCGCCGGCGCAAAGGCCGTCGCTGTCTCCTGGCGAGCGAAATGCGCGAAACAGGACATGCTTCGAGCATAACTGAGTCCTTCGCGTACGTACAACTCGCGGTATCTGCTGCTATACAGCCACGGGATTATGCACCTCTCTCCCTCGGTGCCACAACCGCGGCCTGCGGGCTATGTTGAACGGTGATGTCACGGAGATGGTAATAACGTCACCGGACGGGAATCGCGATCGGCATGCGGAAAGCATTAAAAACCCGTCAACGCGGACTTGTTTGTGGGCTATCAATTTTCTTCGATATATCGATGACTGCTACTTAAATTTCTTTTTTTTTTATTGACAAAGTAAAATGGTTTAGGATGAAACGTTGTAGAATAATAGAATGTACGAAAAATAATCGTAGGTGAATTCAGTAGTATCCCGTGACCAAAAGAAGTAGAGACGAAAATAAGAGAATTGTTAATTATTAATTGAGCAAATTAATATTAATTGTCTTATTTTTTTTAGGAATTCTTCTTGGACTAACTTTGGCCGATTTCTTCCTTAAATATTATTTTAACCCCGCGAAGAATAATATTTAATCAATCTCTCTTTGATAAGAACAATGAGAATTAAAAAAAAAGAATTAAAATAAAATGTTGGAGATTGGATTTTGAATTTGGAGAAAAAAACCTTTAGCTGCGGTGATTTTCGCTGTTTTATTCAGGCCGTTGACTCTCGACGCGTTCGGGCCCCTTCGCGAATACCGAATGAGAAATCGATTAATCCGACGACTCTTAACGAAGTTAGGTTGCGTTCTACGGGATTATTGGTAATTCTAGGCGACGCTTGAAACTCGATACGAGCCGACGAAACGCGAGAGTCGGGGCGCTCGATAGTCGCGAAACCGTGTGTTTGGAAATTATCCACTCTTTTTACCATACCCTTTTTCATGGGTATATATGACCATAATACGAAACTACAAGACTCTCACATCGGAGGCCATTGCAAATATTCATATTGCATTATGGATACGTTGAAAAAAATACAGATTTGCTTCCTCCACTAATAATAATAATAATATAAAATAATATAAAATAATAATGATAATAAATAAATAAATAAATGAATAAAATATATAATATTATTGTTAAACAATCTAATCATGATAAGAATAAATTATCATTAATTTTATTATTATTATTATTATTGTATTTCTTTAAAAACAGAAACATTTTTCTTATTAAATAATAATAATAATAATAATAATAATGGATATTTGAGCTTTGGATCAGATTAAAAAAAATACGTCGAATTATGTAAAATGCCTCTGGGGGTGGCGCTCCTAGAATGAAACGCCTCGCCGGAAGGAGTTCGTGACGACATTCACGCAGTTCGTATCATCATACTAACGAGAGTCCGAAGCTTTGGTTAATCACCGAAGCCGGGGCTTGAACGCACGCCCGTGCGATTAGCATGATCGTAATTATGTTGAAACGCGGACTCGCCCGAACCGTCGTCGATGATCGCCCACGGCACAGAAGCGCGTGAATTGACGCGCCCACTTATCAAACACCACTTCGTCGTGCGTCTGTGCAACAGATGTCACGTTTTCCGCATGAAACTCCATAAAAGGAGACGGCTCGTGAAATCGCGTCGAAGAATTTTCCGAAGGTTCTCTTGTTTCGCCCCCCCCCCCCCTTGAGGCATCGACATTTTTTTATTGCATATCGTCGATTAAGCGAATAAGATTGATTTTCTGGTAGTTGAAAAAGAAGGTGAATAAATAAAGTAATTTAAATCGAGATTTTTTGTGAGTTGAATTTTTCTTATCCGTCGAGTTATTCGTATCATCACTGCTGCAGCTACCTTTTAGTTTAATTGATAATCGGTGAAAATTTTGGTGATAAAAATTAGATTGATCCAATTAATGTATTTTAATTATTTTAAATTAAATCAGCGAGAATTGATTCAATAATTCAATCAAATCAGAAGATCCCCTAAATAGAATTTTATTTCACTCGGCCGTACTTCGATTGAGTTGAGAATGCTATCTTCGAAAAATAATCAATCCATATTAATTTGATCCAAAGATTTAACAGAAAAGAAAAAAAGTCATCGACAATAAGTTTCCAATGAAATAGATTTTTTTAAATCCATCAAAATATAATTTTCAGGCTGTGTTTTTGTCATTAATATCACGCAATAGCGCGCCCGCCCGTTCCATTTTAAAGAGTTCGCGGCGGTGGGTTTTAATTGCGAAACCCAAAAAAGTTATATTGTCAAATAAGGCGAAGAGTTTTTCATCGATTGCGTAACGTTTATTCATTAGGTTTGTCGGGTAGACGACTATTCCAGTTGAGTACCACACGTCGTCAACGAATACCCGGACTGTTGTCGACGCTGTTACCTTGACCGATAAAGGGAATCCGGAGAACAAGTTTGTCGACTGATTCACATTCATCGGAGCGTTCCATCTGCTCGCCACGAGCTGTACGAACTAAGAGAAATTCACTTTTTTTTTTCTTTTTCGTTTCGATTTAAACCTTTCGCGGGTATTCTTCTGGCATGGTCAAACGATTCACTCGTCCATTTCGAAGAGCCGCTTCGAGACCAACCTCGGGATAGTAAGACGTTCTTCGCTTTGACAAATTGACGTCCACGAAAAGATTTGTAAGCGTTTCACGTTTGCGCGTGAAATCTTCAACTATGATACAACTCTATATACAAGGATTTATTTTGCTAATCGAAAGTTTCAATGCTGTCCACAAAATTTATTGAAACGAAAAACGTGTTTTCTTTTTCTTCTCGAAGAATATAATAACTTGTAAAAATATATACAATTGACGAAAAGAAAATAATTAAACACGGAGATAATTATTGTTTGTTTTTCTACGAGAACGTTATTTCCCTACAGCTACGTTTAACATATGAACGATAATAATATCTGTGACAAAGTTTAAAAAATGTTAATTACATTTTCTAGCGAATGTTGAATAATCTACGATTTTTAACAAAAAAAAAAAGCAAAAGTGGCAATTCAGAATGGAGGAATAATTGCCAAACTGTACTTTGAATGGTTCGACGAATAATATATACGATGAAAAAATATATTCGTTGCAGGAAATACAGGAGAAAATTCCAGTCATTACTTCTCGAGGCTTTTTTGCCGTTATCGTTGCTACATAGAATACGCTATAGACGGGATTTATGAATGAAAATCTCGTAGGGCAAAAGTTTCGAGTAGTGGCAGCTACGTTACGAGCGAGGAAGGACACAACGAGAGAGAGAGAGAGGGAGAGGGAGGGAAGGAGAAAAAGAAAGAGAGAGAGAGAAGAAGAGAGAGAGAGGGAAAAAGAGAGAGAGAGAGAAAGAGAGGAAAAGAGAATGATAAAGAGAGAGAGATCATATCGGCAGAGCAAAGAATCTCGGTCGATAACAGAGCATAGAAAAACATAAGCTCAGCAGATATGAAGAGCATCGGTTTGCAGTAAAAGCACAGCGAACTGAATTATCAACAGTCGGCCAACAATTCGTCAACGCACACAGATGCCGCTGTGGCACAAATTGAGAAGCAAAATAAACGAAATTACAAGGAAGAAACTTAGTATCTCGAGAAAACACTGCTCTGCCATTAAGATGATGTGCTACACGTCGTCTCCCTCTTTCGCAGATTGCTCGAAGTGCAAGAAATATATTTTAATTTCCGAAAGTGTAATTCTTCAACGTCGTTGGTATTTTGGATAAAAGACGAGAACGGTTGACTGCAGAATTGTAAAACGCAGTGAACCGTTCTCGTTTTTCATGGAAGACATCTATGGCGGCTGAGAACAATGCTTCCCAGTTTTCGTTATCGACCGAGCGGTAGCACAACATCTCTATCGCCACGAACCATCGCTGTCGCTTCGATCGGAAATTAAGGTTCTATAAAATTATTTATTTGTTTATTTTCTTCGTTTTAGATGTTTCTGTGAAGAACTTACCTTCCGACGCCACTTCTGAGGCGCAGACAAAACATAAAGAAAGATTGCTCAATTAGATGATGAGTGCACAATGAAGAATCGAAGAGAAGGAAAATGAAAAAAAGCTCAGTGAAAATGTGACTTAATGGTCGGATCGCGTGAATTGGTTTTAACGATCGATCGAACCTTCCCCAATCGTCTTCCAATTGGATTTGGTTTTTTGCTTCTCTTTTTTCCAGACCTCGAATTAGTCTTACGATAATCGAATCGAGGATTAATTTTATATTGAAGCTTCGCTCGATATTGCTTCTAATTTTATAGTCGCACATCGCAGTCGGTAAGAAAAATCTCTAATTTATCTCCGACATTGATCAATTTCAGGTCCGAAGGAAAAAATAAATAAATATTAAGTTTCAACGAATGCAAATAATTGAAAATTGAAATCAAATTCGTTGTTTTTCAAGCTAAAATGTATCGCAATGATGCAGGGATGGGCGTTTATTCAATAGAAATGTATTTTAAATACTCTTTTAAACAAATAATTGCGATCGATATCGTGCAAAAATTAATATTTTCATATTTTTGTAATTATAATAAATAATTGGCATGCATTAATTCTCCTATCGAATTGATTCCAATAGTTAATAGAATGCCCATCTCTGCAATGATGGTGAATGAGTCCTATCGTCGAATATATTTAAATCACCTTATTAATTCCTTTTTTTCTGGTTTGTTTTGTTTTCCCTATTCAAAATGAAATAAATTCAACGATGATTAGAATTTTATTTTCTCGTAATTATATATACACGATATTCATTCATTCGTCCCGTATGAGACGTCTGAGAATCATCGACAACCGGCGCGAAGCTTTCGACACTTCGACGCCCGAAGACGAGCCGGAAACTCGGTCAACTCCCCCAACCCCAGCCTCCTCCTACGGTTATGAATGAAAAGTATTTATTTCAATGGAGAAAAAAAAAGAAGAACGACTCGCAGACGAGCTACCGTTGGCAAATGCACCACAAAGTCGACTCGCCACAGTCAAGATCGAATTATCCGATAATTCTTTCATTAATGGCCGTCTCATTCGCGAGCTTGCACGCTTCCATAGCGCCGGAAAAATTATTGCACTTTTTTTTACAAAACAACCAGAGAAAAAAAAACATCGAGCCGGGGTTTTAATATGAACGTTTTCATTATTACACGGACGGTTGGGTTCGAACACTGACCACTACTGTGCCGGCCTTTCCCAGCAGCAACAGCAGCAGCAGCATCAGCAAGTAACAACGGCAAAGTGGTTTACGTAACCCCCCCGTTTAGTCGGTTAAACTTTTTGCTACGTTTGTAAAGTTGCTACAGCTCGTTTAATTTTCTCGAGCCACATTGCCATTTGCGCTTTCGTCGAAGCCCTGAATAATAAAAAAAATAGTAAAAAAAAAAAGAACTATACGAAGATAAGGAAAAAAGAGAGAAAAAAAAACGAAATAAAAGAATAAAAAAGCTGCTTATCGCTTGTGTGCGTGAGACACACCCCCGCGGATGATGTGCCGTAACCGCTCGGTAACGTTCGTCAATCATGGCGTCACATTTTTTTCCAACAGTCGCAACGTCGTGTCTCGCGCCAAAGTTACAAACGACTCGCGGATATATTCTTCGTCTTTGAATTTTTTTTTTCTACCCAGATTAAAAAGAAGAAAAAAAAAAGAGCATCTATTATGCGAGAAAGACTCGTTGCTCGGATCCTCGTGGACGAACCGCAGCGCGCAATGGGCTCTCTCGATGGGCCTCGGGAGCAATCTCCGGCATAAACTTTCAGTAGGCACGACACTTTGCCCGTTGACCGGACACCCGGCCTCGGGGTGCTCGGCAAAAGTTGAGAGACTCGCGAGGAGCAATAAAATATGGAAATATGCGATGCCGGGCCTCTCGACTGTGGCGCCGACGGTCCAAGGCTCTACGATCATTGGGCTCTTTGGAATTTTTATCATAGGATTTGTGACGTTCGTGATTCAATGTTTTATTATATTTTATCTTGTTCGATGGATTTGTGGAAAAATTGTTTTTCATGAGGTTTACGATTTTTTTTTGTAATTATTATTGAGTCAATAAGTTGGAAAAATTGTTTTTTTCGGTGAATTGGTATCATTTTTTTCAAAATATCTATATTATAATTATAATTGTAATTAATATTATTATTATTATTATTATTATTATTATTATTATTGAGATATTTTTCAATGCTCTATTCAATCCTTTTTAATATCAATTCCACTGAGTAAAAAAATCAAAATTAAATAACAGTGGACATATGTATGAAAATCGATTTTCATAAGACAAAGATAAATAATAAAATAATTTTTACGCAAAAGTTTTCATCTGTTAACCGCACCATTGAAGAATGTGCACCGAAATTTTTTTCAAACTTCTTTATTATTATTTTGCAAGAATGCAAAGTGAAATAGTCACGAGTATGGGCCCGCAAGATGGCGTAAGGGGGGGAATGACGGAGTCAACGGAAAGAACTCGGCAGGATAAACGAGTTGCGGAAATGATTTCGGGCGTCGCTACCACCAGACCGTGAAAAGTCTTTCGCGATTCTCGAACGTGCGAAGAAAAAAAATGGCTCGAAGTGGCGCGGCGTGTGTCTGGCTTATGAAGAAAGCAAGAACGCCGGTATGACGGAGATTTATTATGTTGCCACAGCGAGCTGCTCTCTCTCTCTCTCTCGCTCTTTCTCTCTCTCTCTTTCCTCCGCGCGGCTATGCAGATCTCGGTTTATTTATTTCCGATTGCCCTCGCGACTGGGACCAAAAAAAAAAAATAACAGCCATGAAAGCCACGAGAAGAATGAATGACGAAGACGATGAGCATTCCGCAAAGGGCCGCCGGAGGCTGCGCGGTCCACGGGAGCAGAATTGCCGACGAGTGCAACGTTACATAGATTCGCGTGCGGAATTTCGATACGAGGTGAATTTTCTACAGTTGCTTGTAAACTAATTTGTATTCACGACGAATTTTCTTGGCGGACTCGTGCCAGTTGGAATTACGCCAGCTGTACGTGGATTAGCTTTTTTTTTTTTTCGTTTTGTTTTTGGGGGAGAAATTGGTCTGGAATTTTTTTTTATTTTTATTTTCCTCGTTAGATAGTTTTGGTGGGTTTTTGTTTTGTCGTTGGGTGGGACTGGAGAAGACGATTGCCAAATCTTTTTTGGCTGTCTCAGCGATTCGTCAGAACCCTCCAGACTGACATAATTGACCGAGATTGTGACCACTTTCTCGCCCCTTCTGGTTCACGACAATTATGTCGATTGTCGTCTGTCGTGCCACAAATATGAATCACGTTATGACTGATTGGCTCTTGAAACTTCTTCGCTCGTGATCGATTTTTGCGAGGAAAATGAGAGTACAGGAGAATTTCCGAAATGGCAATTGAGATTCATCTATTTTTCGACTGAATGATAATTCAATAATTGGAAAGTTCAATAAAATATTTTCATAATTATATATTTAGTTATTATTCTATTACATCATAGTAATATATAATCATATATTTTATAGAATTTTGATTTTTGTAAATAAGAAAAAAGATTGATTTTCATTGAAAAACAATTTTTTTGACAAACGACGGAATTGTTGAGATTTTTGTTTTCTTGCCATTTTAAATATATAATCGAGAAATGAGACGATTTGATCGAAAGTCGATGAACGGATAATCAGCGAAATTAATTGCTAAACAGCTGTAATTAAAAATTCCAAATAATAAGAAATAAAAATTGCAAAAGTTGATTGCACGACAGAAACTTGCACGTTACTTCCTCCACTCTTCTGGCTTTTTTGCGACAAAATTTATTCTTCAGCTACGTCAAAAAAAATTTGTCGGCCACAAACCATAATGTTTAATTCTTCCTCTAAATTCCTGCTCAATCAAAATTGTTCAATCTATCCTACACGTTTCACAAAACATCACGAGTAATATCGATGTGAACATCTCCAATACCAATAAAATTTAATCAATTTGGACGGAAGTAGAAAAAAATAAATAAATAGACAGACAGAGACGGAGAAATAAATGAATAAAACGTCCTTCGTGAAACCGGAAAATTGTGCAAACTTACCTGGAAGTGGAGAATGATGGTCCATATGAGGCCGAGAGTGAGTTTAGGATTGCCATCAACGATATCCTCGGCCCTTATGTTGACCAGCTTAATTTTCTTATAACGAAGAAAGTCCAGTGCCATCTGAACATTCTGCAGCATGTGAAAACGCATTCGACCCCTCTCCCGCGGCTGCAAAATCGGGGATAAACGAAATTAGAAAAATCACGGACTCCAGAGTCTCAGGCAAAAGTATAATAGCCACATTACGAGGGAAGATGGAAATTTATTCAATAAAAATGTACTTAAAATACTCTTTCCAACTGTGATTAATTATCACACGAAAATAGAAATTTTTACGTCGCTGCAATGATAATAAATAATTTAGATAGATTTTCGATTTACAATCGAATCCAATATTTAATAGCAACCATGATCTATGATAATTTTTAATGCAAGTATTAATAAAAATATTTTCATTGAATAAATTTGTACAAATTTATAAAATTGAGTAAATTCAATGAAAATGTATTCAAAATACTTCTGTTACTAAATTATCATAGATTTTAATTGATATCAAATATTAGAATCAATTTTAAAACAATAACACATCTAAATTATTCATTGTAATTGCAGAAATGTGAAATTCCTAAATGTTGCATGATATTTAATCATAGTTATCATAGCTATCACAATAAATACATTTTTATTAAATCAATGCTCATCCCTGATTATAAAATTCGTCCATGACGTCACGAATATCAAATTTGACGAAGCAAGTAAGAAAGAGAATTTAAAAAACATTTCTAGAAAATGTTTGGCAAGTAAAACATTGCGTGATAAATTGTGAAATCGGATTATCGATTACGTTTGAATCAAAGTTTAATCATCGAATTCGAACTGCTCAGAGCCGATGTGCGGATCGCAATGATTGCACGTCAAAACTTTGCGGATCTCAAGCTACGTGGAAACGCATTAAGGAAGCTCGAAATTCCGTTTGGTATGGACGTATCATTTAAAGCGATCAATCGAATCAACGGATTGAGGCGTCGGCACGACTTGTGTGACGTGCGATTAGTCGTTCGCGGCTCGTTTCGGAAGGAAATGAGAAATGGTAGAATCCAATATTGCTGCTCTTTCCACACATTCGGTCTGTTGCGAGAAGTCGTTCTAACTGGCTGTCTCGTTCTCATTCTACTCGAATAAATTTCTCTGTATTGATATCTTTTCCAGCAACCTAGCAGCTGCGAATTTGTATCAAGAATGATTGAAAAATTATTTTTTCTAGTATTCAAAAGGCTTTTTTGTATTCAAAAAAATATTTGTTTGTACGTAAAATGATTGGAAAATTATTTGTTTGCAGATAATATGACTTTAATATTATTTCTTTGCATGGAAAATCATTAAAAATCATTCGTTCAAATGTAAAATAATCAACAAATCGAGAACGAAAATGTTGCCAGCTCTTTCTTCCGATTTTCAAGTCAAATCGGTCATGCAAAATTTCTCTAACTCCCTAAAACAACATTTAGAAACGATTTTAAAAACACGAAGCCGTTGATGCAAATACCAAAACTACAAAAAAATTTTTTTTAATCCATCACCGACTGAAAACTGGAGCAAATCTATTATTCATCTCAAGCTCCGAATAACGATCGCGACAGACTATGAAATGACGATTCATTCCCTCGGTAGAAAGCCAATAAATCGGCATAGAGCGGCCATTATCGCCTATCACCGTGACCGATCGGCATGTGCAATATTTCACACGACCGGACAACACCGCAGTCATTGCAGCACGCGGATGGTCCCAATAAATCGACATCGGTCAAAGTCCACGTCAAAGAAAACCGAACCGATCTATTCACCGATCGCGAAAAAAAATTTAAATAAAATAAAATAAACAAACGAAAAGGAAGAATCAAAATTATTTTCGCGACCTGAATCGCGAGACGAAACTCGCAAACGTGTATGTTGCGGATAAGAACGATCGTTAGAAGTGAAGGAGAGGCCACGTTCGCGTGAGGCACAACGCGAATCGGGACGAAGGAGGAAGGAGTCGTCTTGGTGTCGGCGTTTCTAGAGTCAGCTCGAACCTGGCTTCCTCGCATAATCCGCGATTTCATTCGATTCTCTTTCGACTTTGGCTCCCAATCAAATGAGAATATCTCGATTTGCTCGCTATTTCAACTTGTACGAGACCCGTTTATTCATTTTTTATTATTTTATTTCGTCTTTCCTTCATTCCCTCTCTATTTTTAAACCATTTATTATTTATTTATCGATAGATTCTCGTGGACTTTGACTGCGTCACGTCGTATTTGCTTTCTCAACGATTTATTGCCATCCGATAGAGTATCTGATGGGATTTGAAGCGAATGGAACTGTAAGTCGTTCGGTGCGTTAAGTAAATCAAATTGAGTTTGTACTTACAAGGTGCTCGCCTGAAAGCACTTCCAGCAGGGAAATGAGGTTGTGCCCGTCCCGCAGGTCCTCGAACAGGTCCCCGACATGTCTGCTTGCCTGTAACACGACGGAAACAATTTTTTTTTTTTAACAATCAAGTTAGACGCCGAACACGAGATATCGAAAGCGTTACGACAAACGATCTAAGACATACGCATACGCAAAAACAAAGAGAAATAATGTCATCAAAAACGAAAAATGAATGGATAAATAAATAAATAACGAGAGATTTCTGTACGATAAATTAAATGTAAAATTAGAGTAATGCACAAATAATCTAGTTCACGAGCAGCTGGCCGAGATCATTGAAATTAATTGCTGTCACTACGAAGCTGAAAAAAACAAAAAACATAATCTAAAATACGAATGCACGAGAATTAGGTACTGAAGCTACGACAAACATCAATGCAAATGCTTTTTTCGCTTTTTTTCAATGCGTGGTCCAACTGGTCAGTTGGTTATTCCCCGCACTATGGACGAACAATTAATTATTTCTTGATTAATGGTCTAGGCTGATCAATTGATTAATTGGACGATGAAGAAAAAAATCGTTCGGTCCAACCGGTTCGGGTTTGGTTGTCGCCTTGCAGCGACAACCAAATAACAACAAAATATTATCCACATTTCATTGCAATAAAAATATTCCGAATTTATTTCTTCATCTCGATTGTGGCCGTTTTGGATCGTGATCGAAATTCCGACTGTTCGATGTTCCGACGGTCCGCAATTTCGAAAATGCAATGCTCGGAATGTCACGGTACGAAGGGCAGAGGGTGGTGGAGGAACGAAACGTGACGCGAAAACTCTATGGGCGAAGGCTCTACGGCTACGTGCGTTACGTTAAAGAACGAAAGAATTTCATGCTCGTGTGTATAAGTACACTAGAGCCGATCGTAGTAATCCATCGAGTGGATATACGGCATTAGAGACTGTAGAATGCGAAAGTAGCAGTCGTGTGTGCGGAGCCACACGACGACGACGACGACGACGACGAGCTCACGGCCCAAGGCGAGAGAGGGTGGTCGTGTCGCAGCGAGTGAAGGAAAATAAAAGTTTGAGAAGGAAGAGACTGGAATGAAACGGCTAGTAAGCAAGACGTGCAAGAACGACTCGAGAGAGAGAAAGAGAAAGAAAGAGAGAGAGAGAGAAAGAAGAACGCGCGACTGTAGCGACAACGATGACTTAAGGTGGTGAATAATTTGCATTCAAAATTGCGAACAAGCGACTAAAATGGTTCAGCAAAGCAGTCACAATAAGCTCGAAAACCATTTTTTTTCAAATTAGAAGAATAAAAACAATTCATAAATTCAAATATATACATAAACAATTAATAAATTCTTATTGAATAATATCAATATTTTTTTATAATTTTTTAAATTATAAAAAATAAATAAATTTAATTTAAATTTATATGGATATAAACAATTTATAAATTATAATTTATTAGACAATAAATATAATAATAATGTTTTTTAATAGTTTTATCTATATCTAAAGTGATATATGCAATGACGGTGCACAAAGCAGTCACAGCTGTGGGCTAGAGAACGACAAATCTCAAACGGTTCAACGAGTCTGAAATGCATGCGGAGATGTGTGGCTTGATGTGGCTTCACGGTGACGAAACTTACGGTGGGAGAACAGCACGGCTGGTTGTTGACTACCACGCACACGTGGAGACACGTGTAAGTCTGCAAAAATAATGGACAAACGATCGGGCAATGGATTAAACGATCGATTGTTTGTTCGGATGTGTGAAAGATAAAAAAAAAAGAAGGAAAAATATTTTCCGTGGCACAGATTTGTCGTTGGAAGAAATTATCGAGGTACGTCGTAAATGATGATCTTCGAACCGTTGCGTCATGAGAAGTAATGAGAAAAAAAAGTGCGATACATTGTCCGACGGATATTCTGAGAGTGGAGTCATCGGTTTTCAATTTTTTCTTTAAAGATTGGCATTGAATAAACATTGATTTATAATCGAATTGAAAAAATAAGGAAAAAAGAAAATAACAAAAATTGTGCAGTTTTTACAAATAGTAAATTTTTCATTTCATTATTCTTCTTAATTTTATATCCAAATCATTTGTTGAAGAAAAGGATAAGTATTGCTTAAAAAAAATTTAAACAAAAGTGAATTGTGTGACATGAGAAAAATGTAATGAAAAAGTTTCGGACTTTGTCACGTGTATCGACTTAGCGATTTGCCGATGCATTATGCATTGGAAAGTGAGATAAGGTAATGGACGACGACGTAGACGTAAAATCGGGGCCATGCAGTCGCGGTCTCACCGATCGTCGAGTCCGACGATCAAAACGTTGTTTTCAAACATAGTTGCAGCAGGAGCCTACGAATGAAGATACTTGTCGTTTGCCCGAGTGCTAATTACTCGAGCGAACGCAAAGACAAGTAATTAAATCTTTCCGTTCGTCGGGTGCGGATCGAAGTACCGAATATTCAATGTTCCGACAGGTCGATGAATCGAATTAAAATTCTCCGGAAAAAAATATACCGAATCGGCATGGCTCTGACTGTCAATGTCACGAGAGATCAAAATCCCGAAAACGTATTCTTCTGTTATTCTATTCGAACGGCCGATTGGTGCCTGTGAAAGTTTTGACCCGCCAATGGTTTGGTATTCGGGATTTTTATCGTTCGGGACATTGACAGTCGCAGCCATACCGATTCGGAACATTTATTTTCCCAGAATTTTAATAAAATGTATCGACCTCTCGGAACATTGAATATTCGGAACTTTGATCCGCGGCCGTTGAAACTCACAACGTTAAACAATTTTTGCCGATGGAATTGCGATAACGGAACGATCTGCAACGTAGCTCGTGATATAAAAGTCAAAGTCGTCGCCCTCGACCAGCTCGAGGTCGGTACACGTGTCACGGATACTTTCAGTCATCGAACAGGATTGAGATGTGTGCTGGATGTAAGGTGAAAGGTCTCGTCGGATTAATGTACGGGAATCGTCCGTTGAATCACCGATCGAAACTAAACGATCTATCGAGCGATCGATCGATTGGTTTCGGATACAAATCCGTTGAGGATTTCAATTAGATAAATAATTAACCAAACACCCGGTATTTCAATGATTTTTTTTTCGTTTTCATGCGTACCTTCACGTATTTCCAATGCTGCGGTTTGCGTGAAAAACAATAGACACATTTTGTTAATGACAATATAAAATTATTAAATACAATAAAATGACTATTTTTTTCATTTTCGTAGTTTTTCTTTAACAGTTATATAAATATTTGAGAAAATTTGATAAAATTGTTTATCTCTGTTTTTGTAATATTATTCGTTATTTTTCTGAGAGAAATAACCTAAATATGATATCAGATACACGTTGTTAATTACAATATAAAATTATTAAATACGATAGTCCATTTTTATTTTTATTCCTATTTTCGCAAATTTTTTTTTCGACGACCGTAAATATTTGTAAAAAATGTGAAAATCCATAAAAATGGTTTGTTTCTGATTCATCATTAGCCGTAATTATTGCTGTATTCGCTACTCCAGACATAAAATTAAGCCTACATTGTATAATTATTATATCATATAATTACAAAGTAAACATAAATCATTAATTTATCGTGAGCGAGATAAGAAGACAAAAATTTTCGAATAATCCCCAGCTGTATATAGATGTATAAAGCTGCATATATAAACACGGTTGTCAATTAAAATTATGCGAAAGATAGTAATTAAACGTGATCGAATGTTGCGATAACGACCGTGTCACGATGCTTTTAACCGCGTGTTCGACAGAGATCGCTGGAATCGAGTGTGTTTGATCACGGCAGCTGGATGATCTTTTCTCGTTGCAAAACACTCTCTCGATTCCGCGATTTTGCGGCGAAGTATCGTTTTGGTGTCGCGCGGACGGTTTCATGACTCGCAGAGCGCTGTAAAACGATTGCGCGTTAAAAGCGAGTAACGCGTTTCTTTATGGACTTCGCAGCGCAGCTCGGAGTCATCGCGTCGACTCGAAGTTGTCCGGACGCGATCACGGATCGCGTTTATCGAGAGTGAAAATTCCGAACTTACGCTACCAGTCGACGAACGAATCGGAGACTCTTTTTTTTTTGTAATTCATTTATTTTTTTAACGACGTTACGACGGCCAATGACGAAGTTTTTCCGAGAATCTTACGGCCAGTCGTTCGCGCAAATTGCATCGGATGGCTTTTCGATTTCGAAAGAACTTCATCGCAATGGGAAATCATCAAGGAACGAGATCGCAATTGGCAATCGCCTTCGTTTCATCTCTGATCAAACCGAAAATGCGAGAAAAAATTGGTTGGTTTTTTTTTTAAGATATAAAATAATGAAAATTAAAATTGAGAGAAATTCAGAGGGAACTAAAAGAAATATTTGATTGTAAGATATGGAAACGTTCCAAGAGGAATTACGTCGTCGAGCTGTTGAGCGAAAGTAAAATGAATCGATAGACAATCAGCGTGGGGACAAAGGTGATACGGACGTTGGATAAATATAATTGAATGTCACGATATTGATCGACTCTCGTATCGAGCAGCTTCATATATATATATATATGATACATATGAAACCGTGTATTCCGAGTCGTCATCCTCTCGCTTGTCTACCTCGTTAACATTCAATCCGGGGATTACCTCGGCGTACCAGTTACATTCATAATCGTATGTAGATCAGATTATAAAATACATGTCAACTATATGATACTTAAAATACATCCTACAGAGGCGAAGATCGTGGCGCCGATAGGAAGATCGCTTTTTCTTTAATGTCCAGTTTTTGCAGCAGAAGTCCTGAATTATTTCTCGTGAGGATGTTTGCACGATTGCAGTACGCGCTTTTATCAGTTTGAAATGATCGCTTCGATCATGAATAAAATAAATAAAATGAATAAAAATAATAAAACCAAGAAATTCAATCTCATCGACACAAAAGTCTTGATAATAAACTTTCCAAGCCTTGCTTAATCGATTGAACAAGCGTTGAAAAAAACCCACACACACACACATATATATAGGTCATGAATAATAAAGATTTCATTTTGTTTCTCAATTTAAAATTTTGTCTGAAAAATATTCCTGTGAAAATATTTAAGTGCAGGTGTCACGGAAATATCGAGAAAAAAAAATCCGGAATCACCCACTTGTCGAGGGTTGCGAAAGCGATCTATGGGGTAACACGGGTGGAGTCGATGGAAGGGGAATTACGATCGGGGAAGCTGCAAGCGCGTATGTCGGTGGGCGAAGGAAAAGGTGTCCGAATAAGGTCAGACCGGGAAGGCGATGGTACGTGGGCGCGGGACGGGAACCAACCTGGCGATGGTGGGCCGAACCACCGCGTAATACGACAACAACGACGTAAACGTCAAGACTTCTCGGGCATTGAGATAACGAGAATATATAATACCCACGAGCCAGAAATCCCGAACCATGGCCCATGATAACGAGAGACGTTAAAAAAACATTGGAAAGTTGGATTTTATTGCAAAAAAAATCATATTAAAAACAAAAAGTAAAAAAAAAAAAAATAATAGAAAATGTAGGTCCATCAAGATCAAATTTTATTACTTTTTGGGGAATTCCGAAAATTGGTTATTTGATAAGATTTCGAGTACGAAAGAAATATACGTAGAAATTTAAGAATTTATGGATCAAATTATATCAACTTTCGAAACGTGATTTCCTGACTAAGCTAAAAATGGATTATTTATTATTCATTATTTACGTTATTGAGGTTATTTAGGTTTTTTATTATTTATTTAGGTTATTCATTATTTATTATTTATTGAAGTTATTATTTATTATTTATTGAGGCGACGAATGTTCTAATAACAAGCCTTCGTAATGCAAGAAATGCCTTACGCAGTGCAACGGACGTTACTCACGCGACGTAATCATCGGCGTACCGCAATTTCCTCCGATAACTATTAGACTATATACTCGGCCACTCGACTGTGCTCCATAAATAACGGAATATTAATAATTCATGCGAAAATAAATTTTCGCGATAATACCCGAATGACGAGGAGTGACGTATTTACGGTTAAATCCATTTAGAAAGGGCTGTGAATTGTGGTTTAACTCCGTGGTCAGTCGAACGAAGCACGAGGCTCGTTGGAATTTTTTCGTGAATCATTCACAGAACGCAAATTGGCACGAGGACGAATAATGGGAGCGAAACTCGTGATAATAAAACCCGTCCTTACTCGTCGTTAGCAACTTCGTAGAATTTTTTTACAATCACGGACAATTCTAATACGCCGACAGAAATGAATTTTTTTTTGGAATTGCTGTTAATTTTCCTCCTTAAAAAAAATTCACAGCGACGTCAAAGGAATTTTTTTTAGTCCAGGCACTGCTCTCATTCTCGTATTCCCGAAGGATGACCTTATAACACAGACGTCGCTCGTCGTGAAATAACTGCAGAGAAATCGCCCGCAATGTCTCGTACACACTGTTGCAACTTGCCACGAGAATCGTGCGTACAGCGCATACGGAATTTCCCTTCGAATAACTCTCCAGGCTATTTCTTCGCTAGCTTCCTGCTCCGTACAACCGACGCACCGAGGAATGTAACATTCTTCTCTCCTCATTTTCTCAATCATTGTTCAACCAACACTCTTCAAAGACACTCGAAGTAATCGCATTTGCCACTAAAATTTATTCATCAAAAATATATACCTATATTGAATATAAAACTATTTGAACAGTAAAAATTCGCCAAATTATTTATATTACTAAAAAAATGACTGAACTGACCAAAAAATGAATTAACCCGACTGAAATTAATTAATTTGAATAATTATTGGAGCTCCTCATGCCCAATAATGGATAATTATTCGATAAAAATGTATTTTGAATACATTTCTTTTTCACAACAACTATCGACTATTAATCATCTTATTCCACAATTATAATATTTCCACGTTTCTTTAATAATAATAAATAATTCCGACGAATCATTGTCCTACAATTAATTGCAATATTCGATAACAACAATGACCCTTGTAATAACAAATGACGATTGAATATTGAAAGTATTTCAATAAATTTGCCATCAAATGAATTTCCATCCCCGTTGACGCGAAAAGCAGTGTAGACTGTACGTACGTGGGACGGTGGTCCGTCAGGCGTGTCTCTTAACAAACCGAAAGTGGTTTATACCGAGATTTTACCGTATATTCTACAGCTCGGAGAGTTGCTTGCGAAGCGAATCCCCGATATGGTAACGGGTTGCGACCAGAAGGGATTAACAGACGTTGCCGATGCTAATACCGTCTAATCAGATCACGGTTCCGAGTCTGTTGTGATTGTCGACGCTGTTGTGACTTGTCTACAGTGGATACTCGACTTTATTTACACTGTGCGGTGCATAAGAGAACTGGAGAGTAGTGGAGAATGGGACCGAAGGCGGCGTAGCGTACAGCTTGAAAGGGGACGAGGAGACAAGCTGCATTATTTTTTTTGCAAGAATGGAAACAATCGGCTTTTTATAGGCAAAGAAATAACCTAAAGACAAACTGCATTATTTTTTCTGAAAGATTGGAAATAATTCGCTTTTTATAGGCTCTCCAACGCCGGTAAAATTAATTTTATGAGCTCATCGCTTTTATCAGACATACGAGAGGTTCAGCTACGATGGGTCAGCCTGTAATTTGAGGCTCGAGAAAATCAAGACTCCACTGTATAACATTTTACCACTGCGACGGTCATTTCAATTCCTTCTTACGATGAATCTCGACGATTTATCGCTAAATAAAATGAAATACGTCATCAAACTCCAATCTGTTAAACCAGAAAAGATTAAAAAATTAAATCAGATCAGTTCAGGAAAAATTGTTGAGTTTCTAATGATCCAAAGTCGCGACTGCGGCTTTATCCAGGACTTCGATCCAACGCACGGCGGTCCTGTTGCCCGCGCAGAGGAGCAGCAACTTCGCGAAGGAGATGCATTAACCTCGCGGCTCTTTCCACTCCTACGCGCAGTCGCGGAAACGATCGGACGATTCGAAGAACACCGGAGATAGTGCGGTGGAGAGGGGGGAGGAGATGTGTACGGTGCGGTGTGTGTATAACAAGAAGCATCTCGGTGAGGTAGCAGCAACGGCAGCTGAGTGAGTAATCGCTCTGGGCGAGTGGAGTTTCCACTTTGTTTTGCACGTGGGAAAAGTGGCGGGGAAAGGAGAACGCTGTCGCTCCAGATGTCACTGCGGGAATGAGGTGTAACCGTATTTTCGATCTCTTTTTCTTTTTTTTCAAAGCCTCATGAGGTACTCAAGGTGGTCCGGAGTTTTGATTGATAGATAAAATCGAATGGAAATGAGATCTTTGGGGTTGTTTTTGATGTTTCGATAGTTGGGGATTTGGTGATTCAGTTGGTGGGACTAAAAGGAGTGGAAAGAAACGACGGAAAATCGATTGTGCAGTAGTAGACCGATCAAATTTGATCCTTCTAAAATCATGGCGGAAGGTGGAGAGCAAAAAAAATAATCTGAAGCTGAATATTTTGCAGTCAATTTTGGTATCAAACTGATTGGAACGAATGAATGAATGAATGAATATATTTGAAAAATAATTAATAAAAACCTAAATTGAATTTATGTTCTTTCATTCATAAATTTGGAATCAAACTGATAATAAATAATAAATAAATAAATAAATAGGTAATTCTAATAAAGGAAATCATACTTTCGGGAAAAAAATGATAATTCGATTATCAAATAAAAAATGAATTGATAATAAATTCCACTTTTATTTAGGAATGATGAATAAATTCTCAAAACACTAATTTCCAGTCGTCAATTCTATCCCAAACCGTACCAAAAATAAATTCGACAATTCGCGAAAACGCAAACTACAAGCACGACCGAGAAAACCCAATCGACCCTGAAAATCAGACGACGAAGAGGCACACCGTCACGATCCCGATCGCTACCGATGCCGCGATCACCAGCATCCGGTGTGCGTGTCGAATCGGTTGCATCACGAAGGCCGCGCTACGTGGAGCTTCGTATCGAAATCCAACGGAGATACGGAATTTCCAGATGTTCGAGGACAATGAAACGTTGTAACGGATTACGCGTTAGCCATATCGAAGCAATGCTCGAGAGAGTTGGCCACGAGACGCGGAGAAGGAAGAAGGGAGTTCGACCGAAGAAGCGGAAGGTTGAGGACGAGAACAAATGAGGAGAGAACGGTTAGAGAAGGCTGAACCGGCTGGGTTCCCATGGCCTTGTTCGCGAAGACCGCCTTCTCGAGGTTCAGGATACGTTTTCGCAAATTAATGAGACCCGGTGGTGGTTCTGTTTCCAACCGACACAACCCAACGACCGGCGTGACTGTGTTCCGTATCCGCATTTGCGAGTATTCGTGTGTGTATTTCCGTGTACGAGTTTGCAACGAATAAAGCACACACAGCTGTGCAACCACGAGGCAGTAGAAAACCCATGCGGTAGCTCCTGCTCGTGCCCGACGAGATTCTTCTTCCTTATCGAACGTTTCTTGTTCATACGTAAAACGTTTTTGCTTTCTTCTTTTTTTTCAAGCGAGAGAGATGCTAATCGATGCGCGCCTCTTCAACGTTGGAATAATCGTGTTGTGGCTTCACGAACGAAGAACCCGCAGAGGAGGGTGGGGGGAAGGGAGGGAGGGCTTATCTCCGATGCATCGCAGATAGGTACACCAATGCGCGGTCGTCGCGGAACACCGGGGTGAAGGATGGTTTCATCTCGCCGACAAAAGTATTCTCATAAATTTTGATCCCGATATAGGATTTAGGCTCGGAATTTACAACGGGAATTTAAACACCTACATTTGAGAAACATTATTCGTCTTTTTTTTTTTATTTCTTTCGATTCTGGGGATTGAAGAATATGGGAGAGGGTACGTATGTGATTTGTACATTAATAAAGAGGCAGACTGAAAGTTCTAAATTATTATTATTATTATTATCATTCATAATAATAGTTATATCATATATGATCATCATCATCATCATCATCAGAGCCATCATCAACATATTATTTTATAATTAATTATTCGATTAAAAAAAAATTACTTTTTTTTATTTTTAGAAATTTAAAATATTATTACTTAGGTTATTTTATATTTTTATAAATATTTTTTTTTAATACTAAAAGTGCGGGAAAAATAAGTATAAGAGTCAAAGAATGAGGGAAAATAATTGTCGGTCGCAAAATTTAGAACTTCATTGGTTTACGGAAAAGTCAAGACGTAATATTATATCCGTATTATAATTCCGTAACGAGATCATTTAGACCTTACATGTCTCTAGAATGACAGTTGGTTGCAGGTTGCACCGACGATGAGCAATTGAGATCTGATTCTCTTTCTCTCTCCCCCTCTGTCTCGCTCATTTACCTCTCTTAATTGGTCGAAACAGTAGCTTCTAAAAACGCTTCAGCCGGAACATCGGAATGAGTCACACCCTTCTCGAAAGATTGCGATGCGAGGTTCGAAAGGAAGAAGACAGACCTCGTGAATGTTTGTCGTACCAGCCGAGCTGGTATGATCGTGCAGCAACAACAGCAGCAACAGCAACAGCAGTAGCAACAGCTACGGCAGAAGCAACAGCAGCAGGAAAGCGAGGTCATGGCGATCCCATTCGAGGAATCGCCAACGAGACAACGAAGAAACAAGCAATGGTGGAACGGAATCAGTGTCCTGCTGATGTCGCTTAGTATCAAAGCTTCCGGCAGCTGAGTGGGACACCCATTACTGCTCGTCTACGACAGCGACACCCGACACTACGTACCGTAACAGTCCTTCGCCTTAAGAAACCACAGTCTCAAAATAAAATGAAAATAAAATAAAAATAATATCTTTGTAAAATCTGTTGATGCGGCGTGGAAGGCCAGCATTTCTGGATTTCATAAATTTCCGAATCAAAGTTACTATAATAGTGAATCAATTATGATTCAATGATTAATTGCCGTTGAGAATCAATGAATGAATCAATCAATAAATAACGATAGTAACACGATAAGAATTAATCACTAATAATAAATAATAATACCAATTATACGACAATCAATCAATTATCCTTATCAACTTTGATTTAATTTCCAACTATTGTTTTCAAACACTGATACACAAAAATAAAAGTTTAGAAAAATCGTTGACAAAAAGTCGCTTTTACCAAATACAAAAATTTCATCCGATTCACGGACAAAATAATGCATAAATTCACACGATAGCATAAAATTCATAAATTCCCACAACAGTCTGAATCCTATACGCCGCAGCATAAGGTGCGAGTGAATGGGCAAGAAGGGCGGTCGAAGGATGAGAAGCTTTCCGAGAAGTCAGGGCTTGTGATATCATCGGGAAAAGCAAACATCGAGTTCCTGTTCGTGTCTCGATCGGTACGCCAGCCGCGCGCGGCTTGCCGCGCTTTGAGCAATAACGAAAACCCGAAGAGTTCCCGACGACGGTTCGAGAGCATTGCGTCAGTGACATACAACAGAAGGTGGGGGAGGAAAGGAGGAGAGAAGAGGATGTAAAACGCGGGTCTTGGCCCTCGATGGTTGCCTCTTTTGTCAGAGTTAAACCAAACAGGATGGTACTGCATACGTTTTGCGGTACTGGTATTACATGTCACATCCGCGCGGTACAATTATTGGCCAGTTAGGGCAATAATTCGGCCTCTTCGGGTTTGTACATCTCAAACGGGGCATTTGGTACAGTCACCCACGAGAGCCAATGACTCGACGGCTCGGGCGAACTTACGAGGAGATCGCATGAAAGAAAAAAAATAGAAAGAAGAAGAAGAAGAAGAAGAAGAAGAAGTTGGCTTTAGGAGGAACAATGTGTTTGCTCAGCCTTCACTGGATCATTCTCCCAATTTCTCGTTTGTTGGTGCCGCCGCAAGCCGACCTCATACGGGTGAGGAAAATAAAAAGACGTTTATATATACCGACGTACAAGCAAAGCGTACACACGATGGGGCCATTGGTTTCGGCAACAGAGATCCGAAGCGTGGAACAACATCCGTTTGAACAGAAAAAAGAAAGACAGGGAAATGAGAGATGGAAGAGAAGAATCGTGGCTGCGGTGGCGGCGAGACGTACAAATAATAAATCGTGGCGATTCGAACTCGGTGCGATTTGTAAGGAAAATGAAATCTGCATCGAACACGCTGCGGATTTTGGGGAATTATAAATCCTATCATTATTATTATGATTTTATTATATTATATTATTTTTTTTTATTTTGATTGAATTCAATTTTTATTGTACTCAATGTTACAATTCATATGGAAACGAATCAAAATTGAGTCATCGATCATAAAATCGTAAAAAATAAGATCGTAAAATTAAAAAAAAATTCCAATTACAAGAAACACAAAAAAAAAATAATACATATTTCAAAAAAACGCAGTAAATCTTTGAATCCGTGCTGGGCTTGATGATGCGTTCGACTATCGTGAAGTGAGAAAGACGGAAAAAGATCGAGACGGAATGAAAAAAAAGAGAAAGAGAGGGAGAGAGATTCGTCATAATACTCGCGGAGCCTCGGCGTTCTATGAATGAAAGTTTCGAGCGGTCTCGTCGGCCTCGCTGGCAAACAGACTGGAATAATACGTTATCGCGTGTGTAACGCCGCAACCATACGCCACCCACGCTTTGCCCAACCGCGAGATCGACCAAAACACCGCGTACGCGCGGACTCACGAAACTCAATTCCACGAACGAAGTTCACGAATTTTCCGAAGGTTGATTAGGATTTCAGGCCAACTAGACACGCCCCCGCGAAGGTCCTAACACAACACGCGAACAATAAAAATGTGAGAAGGAATAAAAACAACACGAAATAATGAATGAGAAATTGAATAAGGAGAACGTTGAAAAAATATAGAAATCATCAGCTTTGACATTCGAGTGTCTTGTGGCGAAAATTTGCATCCACAATTTTTTCAAAGCTTTCGACAAGAGACTTTTAACCTATAAATAATCAATTCAACGTTCGACAAAACTATTAATAATTAAATATATCAAATACATCATAATAAATCAATAGAAAAATTATATGAGTAACAAAAATTATATAGTAGATGATAATATTATATTGTTTTACAATTAAAAAAAATATTTCTATTTTATTTCCGCATTATTTCATGGGACCTCCAACGTACAAAAATATAATTAACACCGAACGTTTATTTCTGATTCTTTTAAGCGTTAAAAAACCGAGTAACTAAAGCAAACTAAACATAAAAAATACCATTTTCGAACAAAACTATTGCGGAAAAACATTTATTTTTTCGTCCACTCTCATATTAGACGAATATCATTATTAACAATCGTCAAACTGCGATTTCGCCGACGTAGAATCAAAGCTAAATAATGACTCGATGCGAACTTCGCGATTGTGTTGCTCAATCGACAATGTTAGACGGATAGCGATCAATTTTCTCGCGAGAAAGAGACCTGCGCCCGTGAACATTTGAAATCCACGGAAAGAAGGCTTCTCCGGCGCGTTCATGAATATTCCAAGCCCTGACCTTCTCTCGTGCCTCGCGACTGCGCACGTATAGGTTCTCGAAGAAACGGAAGATCTTCGTCGGCGGCCTCGGGCGCAAACACGGGCGTTTCTTGTAACGAGAACGATCGTAAAATACGTTTTACGCTCTGTGATAAGGGACCCCAAAGCCCGTAATAGCCGAAGTGGACTCGCGGTTGTTTGATTGTACATCATCGAAATTGCGCCGGGGAGCGAGAGGGGGCTGGGGGTACCTGAGGCGAGCCTTCCAGCGCACACGCGAGCGTGTGTATATATCTATCTATATATATTTATACAGATACATATATCTGTGTTGAAGATAGCGGCTCTCCGCGGCGTCAAAGCTCTGAGAAGGAAAATGGTAGGAAGAATAAGATGGATAAGAGGTAGAAAGTAAGTGCCACGGCTTAGTGTGAGAAAACAAACGGAAATTGTAGTCGCATGGAAATGAAGAAATCGAACGCGTATGGCTACGCGTGCTTCGAGAAATTTGAGATGAAAAAAAGGATTCGCAAAACTGATTTCCCGAGAATTTAAATGATGATAATGATGATAATAATATGGAAACAAAATAATTGATATAATCGAATACTGTGGTAAATATTAATTGATAAAAGTATACATATTGATAGAAATAGTGATAATTATTGAATTGATAGTACTGTGAATTGTCAGAATAATAAATTATTTTTGTATTATCTCCGTATAATATTTATTCAAAATAGTAACAATTTTATTATTTTTATTATTATCATTATTATTATAAGAGAAATAATAAATATAATCGAATACTCATAGTAAATATTAATTAATGATATTATCCATACTGATAGCAATAGTAATAAATATTAAATTGTAAATAAAAAAAATTAATAAATAAACATTGATACTTTGATATTCATCCAATATTTAACTAATTTTATTATTATTATTGTTATTATCCAGCATGAAAAGTGGGATAGAGTCGGCGGTCAATTGTCGATCTAGCCGACCAATTAAAAATCGCTCGATTATGATTGGTAATTAACGTCAGTTAGTTTCATTCTCACGAGACGTTAAACACCAAGCAGCGAGAGCCTGACGGTAGAAATTGTTTTTTTTTCGGTTCTGATCTACGAGCACGAGAGTCAATTAGGGCGGATAACATGGACAAAAATGGAGTATGAGTGGGTAAAAAAAAATTAAACAGAGGATAAAAGTGAGTTCAAACATTTTTCCTGAAACACCGGCAAAGGGCGTTCTTTACACACGTAAGACGACACCGAATAGGCTTAATCAAGATCCAACTCGTCGCTCACTCGACCAGCAAGATTTGTTTTCTTTTTGAAATTTTTTTTGAAGAATTTGCCATGCACGATGTGTCGCACACGTGCTTCGCGTAACATACATGTCGACAGAAGCTCGGACGTATTATTCGTTTGCGCGCCAACCGTCGTGACTTACCCGAGTTCACATATATCTATACATACACACACGCGAAGTTGTCGTAGTAATTGACGAATCGTCATGAATAATTCACGATGAATCAGGAATGGGGCGCAAGAAGTAGGAATAGGAAGGGGGCGGGATTGAACGACGGATGAAGAAGTTTTCGTGAGTAAGTTGGAAATTATTCGGTGACACATTCTTTCTTTTCCGGTTGATCGTTCGTCAGACGGACGATTGCCCGTCGTTTGGTTTTATCGCGATTCTGGGGTGAGTTTTCGGTGTGTGATCGAGTGGACGATTAAAATCAGAAGTAAACTTGGTATTGGAGTAATCCTTCGAAGATTTTCTCAACGCAAATTTTGTATTATTCAATAATTCCCACAAGTTACTGATTAATCAGTATTTTTGTAATTATCATCATTATTACTATTACTACTTTATTATGCAAGAATCGAAATTTTCATATGGCTGCGATAATAATCAACAATTTCTTTTTTTTTCTATATAATTTATTACATTTAGGGTCTTATCTAATTCAATCACTTATCAATTTTTTAAATTTATCATAATGTTTCGAATTTTATTCATCTAAAATAATTTTTCACCGTCACTTCCAATCATTCTTTCTGAAAAATTTTCAAACTTCTTCGATTCCCCGAATTTTGGTTACTCTTATTTTTCCTTCCGCGAAATCCCCAGATGTCATATCGCCAATTCATCCAAAACAAAATTAAAAAAATACACCTCGACACTGAGCCGCTCCGTCCGACGACGAATCACGGAAAAATCATCAGCGTTACGCCGGCGGTGTGTCACGAAGAGGTTTGAATTCCATCGCGAGATAAATCTCGAGTGTATCGCAGCTTCCAAGAGGAAAAAAAATGTCATGAAAAGGTTTCGCCGAGTGTGACACCGGAGTATCGTCTCGATGCACCGTTGCGAGTACCGGATACCGCGACCTTGCGTATTCCGCATCGGGCATCGAGTGACTGTCAGAAGACGAGGTGAGCAATGCACGTTTATATATAGCCGAGCAACGGCAAACGTACATATATATAAAAGGAAACGTAATTACGCATCCTCGAGACGGAAAGGGACGAAGAGCCGCGCGTGGCGATATTTTGCAGCCTCTCGCTGTCGGTGACTACGTCAAGGCTGACGTATCGGGTTATCCCGGTTGCTTCGGGGACATTGCGGGCTATTTTGCCGGTTCTACGCGCCATCCTCGTCCCGCCCGCGCACACGCGTGGCTCAGCGATGCTGACCATTGTCCATGATCGGGTGGCGTGTCGGGTAGGGCACGCCGCGCGTTTTACACTCGTCGACGAGATTGAAAGATCGAAGCGACTGCGACAATCGTTGCCATCAAACGCCACAGGTGATTCGTCATCGTCGTACGAACAAGTGTTCGAGATGGAGGACACCGGAATCGCGTGACGTCTCGGGTCGATCGTTCAATCTTATTCCATCGACTGAATTATTACGAGTACTCGGAATTTTAGTTTATTTTTTACGTGGTCCTTTTTTTTGTTCATCTTATTTGGCATTTGAGATGGATCTGTCGTGGTTGGAGGGGGGAAGGGTGAATAATTACCGTACAAATTGACAGAATGGGCAAGTTTTTTTTCTTCTCTTTTCTCCGGGTACCTTTTGAGGGTCTGGCAATGGAATTCTGTATTTGTTATTAGTATTAGAGAATTCGTTATATCGTTGCATGTCGAATTTTTTAAATCGTCGGAGTGAATGAGATCTCGCTCGGAGAAATTGTGAAAGTCTTTTTCGTCACTTATTTCAGTTTCAGCCAATGGAATCCTGTACCCGTCATTACTGTGACGAAAATTGACTACATTGTTGCATGTAGAATTTTCGAAATCGTTAGAGTGAATGAGAATTTACTCAGAGAAAATTGCGAAACTTTTTTTGTCCCTGTTTTAAGTTTTGTGTCAATGGAATCCTATAATTCTGACGAGTATCGTCAAGTGCGTTATATTGTTGCATGTCGAGTATCGGAAATCGTTGGAGTGAAGGAGAAAATTCGCTTCGACAAAATTTGAAGGCTTTCTTTGTCGTTGTTTCTGTTTTCATTTTGACTTGATGGAATCCTGCATTTATTTTTTTCAATGGTTGAGGTGAATGAAAATTGATGGACATGTCGTACAGCCGGAACGTTTCTTCGCAATGTAGCCTTCCACTGCAGTACCCCAGGTCGCCGCGAGGTGGCTACCCCGATCGCTGTTTCGCGCAAGAACAAGACAATCTCCAGTGCATATAAATTCAATCAAAAGTTATTCTCCCGAAATTCTTCACGGAAATTCGGAGTTCGACCACGATTCTATCATTCATGCGATATTCATCCGAGCGTTTCGAATTCCCCAAACTATTTCTGTCAAAGAACTCACCTTGAAGTTCATATATTTTACCATAACTCTTCTTTTTTGTCAACAGCGTGCAGACAATTTTTTTCTGAGCTAATCTTTGTGTTACCACGTCGAAAACGATTGTCGTGTAAATTGCGAAGAAGCTATTCTTATTATTTTCTTTTTTTATTATCATTTCTCGTTTCTCGAAGCACGATTGAAATTCGCAGAAGCGATATTTTCTCATTTATTTTTATTTCCTTTTTTTTTTTTTTGGGTCTCGAGCAATGATAGGTGTGACGCATGCAGCTGTGCTTATCGTGGACTTATGAGGACGCATCTAATTTACGAGGTGCGTGTGGAAGTTACAACGATGACTCATTGCGAAGTCGCAGTGAAAGAATTACTCGTAATGGAATATAACGAGGGACCGGTCAGAGTGAAAGAGAAAAGTATTGAAACGAAACAAAAAAGAATCGGAAAAAAAAACATAAACAAAGAAACACATACACACATACGCGCAAGCAAAGTTGAGAAGAGCAACATTGGAACAAACGAAAATAATTTGACTTCGAATGCGCTGAGAACTGGTTATTTTTCGTCTGCTAGCGGCAGCGCCTTTCGATTTGCGTGGTTTGCCTTGAATCTTGCGAGTTCGACCCATTTTTGCGAGCGATTCTCCACGTCAGGCTCCCTCTTTGACTTGCATTCTTTTCTCTTCAATAGATACTTGAAAATAAAGTTTTTATTGTCATCGAGACTGCTTTTAGAAAACAAGAATATCAAAATAGTATGCAACTAAAATAACAAAGACGAAGGTTTCTTTATTTTTTCAATCCGAATAAAATTATCCAGCATTTTTTAAATAATAATAATGAATAATAATAATACGAAACATGACACGAAATTATCTAAAATAACAAAATCGAAGATTTTTCAATTTTATAAATCCGATTGAAATTACCAACGAATTCTTTTCATGATTGTTATGTAATTAAAAATATGAATTTATTTACATTCTGTTGTACGTATCGTTGGAACGCGTTTGCCTTTAAAAGGCTACCACTGCGTGCTCTCGGAATCGAAGTCGTCGAAGGCAAATAAAGTTTCTCGTTACTTGTCACGGCTGCCGTGTGTGTACTCGTGGCAATTATGTAGATTGCAATGAGTCATCGTTTGATCGCCATTTCGGGGCGTGAATATTTGTCTTTCAGCTCGCGCTTGTTAAAACACCGATCGTTAATTGCTCAATTTTAAGGTGCGTTCTCAGTTCCTCGTTGTTAGAAAAAAAAAAAGTTAGACCCCTCATCGAGAAGACCGTCGTGTTTCGATGAATGAATCGATTGCGTCTGGAAAAATCGTAGCGAATGCGTAAAGTAGGCGTTTGAAGCCACGTGGGCGGGAATTTCCTGGCTCGATAACGTGGGAATAGTATAGTGTATCGCAATATCCAATGCGCGACAACGTTTCCGAGTGAGGTAAGTCGTCGTAGCGCCAGACAGCGGGATTGCAAACACGTGCTCGAACGTTGAGACGCGTCAGATGTTAGGAGAAAATATTTTTCCACGTCGAGCTTTACGCATCTTTACGATGCCGACTTGTATACAAAGTCGTTCGGCTCAGTTGAGAACCACAGGAAAAAGTCCAACCCGGTAAACACCAGAATCACGACCAAAAAATATATCAAATAAGTTAGAAACAAAAATTATAAATTTAGAGAAAATATGTGAATAGAAATTTATCTAATTCTTATAAAAATTAATCGTGAATTTCTAAAAATTCGTTGGTTTTGGAATTTTTAATTACAGAAAGAAATGGATTGACCGAATATTCGACTGATTATTTTAATTAACTATATTGAGTAATTAATAGCTCAATTCAGTGAATAATCATTTGGTTGACTGTATAATAAATTAATAGACTAAATGATAATAATAATAGTAATGATAATAATAACAATAATTGAATAATAATAATAATAATTGAATAATTTTTTTTAAATATTAGTTACAGTGATACCTTATTGTTCGTTTGCAATTAATTTTGGAAAATATTTTTTCCATCGAGCCTGCAATATTGCATTACAAAAAAATATTTAAAAAATAATCCAGCTAAATACTCGACGATTCGTCGTCGCCTAAATGTACAGATTTCTCCATCGAGCTGTCCTATCGCCCACTGATTCGAATTCCACGGAGTAAAGGTGGCCGGGTCCGGACTACTGCCTTCTACAGCCGGACCGTGTTTTCCGCGAGACTAGCGGCTCGGAACAACCCACAACCTACATAATAACGTACCACGCGACATACGTCGGTAATCTTACACGACTCGTTTTGAATTATTATCATCGAACGGATTGGCCGCGGACCAACTTCGTGCAACGAGTCAAATCGAGAAAGGGAGACCCACGCGACTCGCTCGACTTCCCCAAACCTTCGCCGCCGCGCACGAACGAACGAAGTTGTAGCTCGTGAACGACACATAACCGAATCAATAGTCATATATCGCTCTCTTTTTTTTCTAAATCGATCGAATAAATAATTCGTTCGCACGCCTCGAGGATCGTGTTTATTTATAACTATTGCTTATCCCCCCCCCCCCCTCCGTCTTGCCACTGCGACCGATTATTTCCACACTCTGTGAGACACTTTTCTGCTTGATTATCGATTTCGTGTCGAAATTATTATTTCTTTTGCATACGACATTGTATGCGATAAGATTTATATGTTTTACATAAATCATACATTTTCCAGACTCGTGAGATAATAAACAACTGCCCAGAGACATGAATAAAAATGTAATATTCAACAGTTGTCGATAAATCACTCGTTGCGCTGTCTTTTAATTTATTTTTTTTCCCCCAAAGGTCGATGTGGCAGTTCCGTATGTACGCCAAGCGTTACTCAGCGATCCGCGATCATACTTTTCTCATGATCCCTGGATCATGGTTGGGTTGGATCGAAATTTCGCACGGGGTTAGAGGTGTTAAGGAGAAAGATTGTTATCTGAAATATGAGATTGTCGTGCATCGAACGCAACGAACGCGACAAGTCGAGAGGCGTTTGACACTTTAGTGGAATTATCGTTTCGGTCGCGGGGGTTTTTTCAGACCCCAAACGGTTAAAGTTGTGCTGTAAATTCGAGTTCTCGTTATTTCGAAATAGAAAAAACGTCAATGTATTCTTTGAGTCTTTAATTGAATTTGGGTAAATTAGGAGGAATTGTTTTCATTTCAAAGATAATTATTTTAACATATTTAGAAAAAAGAGAAGAAAATGTCGAAAGAGTTATTTGTTTGAGAAAAATATTAATGATTTTTCGAAATTTAAATATTTTTTAAAAATGATTTATGATAAGAATTATGACGATAATGATTGCTTCAAAATCCATATTTATTACCATATTATTTTGTTTTAAATTTGTTTATTTATTTTGAAGTACGAAAATTAAAAGTCTACAGTGAAAAAAGGTCGACTCAATTACGAAGAACTCGAATTACTTTTCGACCATTGAAGGTTCAATCAGGCATTTGACGACCACATTCGCGTTCCATAAACGCGAAAAATAACAAAAATACAACGTCGTTTCATTTGCGTGTGAACGGAAAAAATTAAAAGAAAAAAAAGTAAAACAAAATCTGGTATTCATGGGTGATCGACAAAAATGGTTGCGAACTGATGAGTGATCCACGCGTCTCGTTACCGATTTACAACCTACACTTGTAGCCTCGTTAGCGGTATAATTAGCATCGCAATACCCTCTGGCCCGTTGTGTGTTACACGATACGTATACGTCGTTATATCCATATGCATCAGACTCCGAGCCGGTCTTAACCACCAGTCACTTTGGTTCACGAAAAAGGCGTCGAGTTGATGAATATGCAGATTCCGACACATCTCGACAACATCAGTCGTAACCGCTCTGCGTTAAAAAAAAAAAATAAACACACACGCACACACACACACACATGCTAATCTCCGCGAATCAACGTCTGATTAAGGGACTTCGGCGTCGTTGCGGATTATTGTCTCCTGAGAAAACCCAACGATCATCTTTCGACGCCACGATCTTTCCAATGCCTCAATAATTTATCATTAGAATGACGATAACAATGATAATTAATTATCGAATTTTTCTTACCTTTTTCAAGTGCTTGTTCACCCATTTTGTAAATGTCTTTTTCTGGATCGCGTCTCTTTCATCTGTAACAGTAAAAACCAGAAAAAAATTTAGAATATTACGAACGATGAATAAATTCTTTCCTAATTTTGGATAATTTTTTGAAACTTTTTTTGACAATGGAAAATCAATGGGAACTTTTTTCGTCAAAAATCGTGCTCGCAAAATCCAATGAGGATAAAATCGTCAGGATCGCGGCGAGGGATATAAACGTCGGGGATGGTGGTAATGGTCCATGCAGCTGCAAAACGGCACGTATGGGCCGGGGTCATAGTTCGCAACGCCCGGGACATCGCGGTTATTCGAGTGAGCCAGCAACGACGAAGTTAACTCTTCGCGAGTGTGGCACAGAGTGGAGCAACCACGCTGAGGGATTGTATTTGCTCGTTGCTGCTTCACGGATCGTGCCGCTGTTGATGCTCCGTACGAAACGAGGTAATACGAGCGTGGATACATCATATGACTTACGCACAGCATAGACCCCAGAATCGTGTTGTTCGTGTATTTAATTTTCTTTTTTATCTTTTTCTAACTAATTTTCATGATTTAAAGATAGAATAAAAATTTTTCTTCATTGGGAGACTGGGGTCAAACGGCACAGCTAAATAACAGACATATAACGGACGAATTTGGAGATTTGAGGAACAATGGAGATTTGAGGAAAAAAATATTTTGGACACAATGACATTTATTAAAGGAATAATCATCATACGACAATCAAGGTTTTTGAAATCTCGGTAATAATTATTAATAATTCAGGTGAATTATTATAAGAGAAATAATAATGATAATCACAAATAATAATATCAATATTACTATAATTATAACTATAGTAAATTTATCTATATTATTTATAATTATTGTAATAACAATGAGAAGTAGTTATTATAATTATTTATTATTATTATTATTGTTATTATTATTTATTCTTTTTTTTCAGATACTGTTTGCAATGAAAAAAAGTGCCCACCAATTCCTGAAACCCGATTTATTTTTTTGTTTTACTAACGACGCAAGTACGCCGAAGACCGGTCAATGGTATTCCTCCTTAAGTCTCGGAAACGCCTCGTGATGGACAAGCTGCTGTGAAAAGCACGAATACAAGCATCACGGCAAAGCTCGCACGTTTTCGCAGTTATCCATTGAACCTAAGCTGCGGAAAGCTCGGAGCGTAGACTGAAAATAGTGAATTCGTACGACGACGAGGGATCACACCGAGAGGAGAGCCCATAATTCCGAGTAAAGTCGTATCAACGGCCATTACCGTCATCGAGGGGTTTCTGCATCAACGAGAAAATTGTGTAAACTTCTCTGCGTTCACAACCTCGTTTTAAACCTCGTGTTTCATCGTGGTTTTTTTTTATTATCAAAGCTTCTGTGGTTCATTCACTTCAAACGAAGTGTGGCGCTTGCACGAATTTATTTCACGATTATATTTGCACTCTTCCACGTGGTGGCAGCACCGTGGCGAAATATAACGCAGTGCGAGAGTGACCGAGAATTTTCATTCAACGGTTCGTCACTGCACTCTCGCGTGTATCCGTAAGGTGCAGCTGAAGACTCGGGCACGGAAGCTCGCACGAGCAAATGAAACGCAGTGTATCGTGTAAACACACAGAAGTCCGAAATACCGGCCTTCGGGGTCTCGGTATTTATCATTCTCCGTACAACGACGACAAAAGTCAACTACCATTCATTTTTTTTACTTGCAGCATCCGAGACTGCAGTTTGCGACGATGACGAGACTCTTCGGGATAGGAGCTTCTTCCGTTAGCCAGCGAGATTCGCCGGCCGGTCGTGGAAACGTCGTTTTTCAACCATAGCAAACCGTTAACGACCGGTATTAATCTGCTTGACGAAATAATGGTTATGGCGGTGAAGATTTAAACGCCTTGAACGTGAACATATGTCGTACCGAGATTCACATTTGTTGTGACGATTTTCGGGATTCTAAAATTGGATCGGTAACTGGAATCGGTGATGAATCGCGTGTTTGGGGATTTTCGTTTGGATTCGCGAGAATTGATGGGGGTTTCGAGGTTAGTTATTGTGGAATGAAAGTCGGTGCAAGGAACATGGATGCATTACACCAAATGCAATCGAAATAAATTTCGATAGTATTTATTTTTTTGAAATTCAGGTTGAATTGATAATTAAATGAATTACGAATGCATTTATTGGACAAACTGCAGCTAAATCGGGAGAAAATAAATTGTTATTCAATTGACTATAATGGGAATTGCGATAAAATCGATTATTTATTTGTTTTCAGATTAAATTGACAAAATTCAATCGAAATAAATTGAAATTGATTTGAAAATGAAATAAATAGCGATCAAGTTTATTTGAAAATGTAAGAATAAATTGAGAATAAGATGAATTGCGATTAGATCGAAAAATAAATCATCTGCAACCAAACCTACAGTAAAATAAAATTCGCTTCAAATGATTATTTATTACCAATTATTCATTTGTTTTCAGATTGAATTAAGAATAGAATGAGGATTAAACGCGTCACCCGGCCGTTAGTCAATCGAATTATTTCCAAGTTCTAAAACCAGATCGACAACCGAAATCGTGGAAAATAGAGTCTCTTCGCGGCGCTACTTTGGTCTACATTCCGTTGCCCAAGTAGCTTCGCGGGTCAGAGTTCATTGTCACGAACCGATCGTGTGGCTTCTCCGAACGGATTTTGCATCTTCTTTCATGTGTTTTTATTTTTTTTCAATTTACTTTCCAATTCGTTTTTTGCGCGAGTCAGAGGCCACTGATCTTCACAAAAATAGCGAATGACATCAGTGCGGCGAAGAGATCGGTAAGTACAACGAAGCAGTGGCGCCTTTTCGTCGCCGAGCTTTTTACCTTTGTCTCTTCCTATCTTGCCTCTCGCACGTAGCAAACGGAATGGCAAATAGTAGCCCCGCGTACTGACTCCGCGAGTCATCGTCTCCTCCGACTCCGAAGAACTCACGGGCTTAGCGCGACATCCGAACAAACATCGTAGCTTTGCTCTGCCCACGCTTTTCACTCGACAACCACCGACTTCCGTGGGAACACGACGAAAAAAAGACGAAGGAAAAGAAAGATTTCTCGGTTGTTCTTCATCGATGTTTGACAATCTCCGAACAATTTTATTTCGGCTCGTTAATTTTTGCGCAGGAGTGCTCGAGAGTCGAGGATTTCGTAGATTTAGTTCTTGTTCTTTCGTATATTCACCGAACTACGGTGATTTACAAGTCGCTCTGCAGATTTTACTCGGAACATTTATTTTTATTGTTTTTTCCAGTCTCTTATTTGGTTTATTTATTCCTTTGGTTTTCTTATTTTTCAATTCATTCTATTTATTGATTCATTTATTTGTTTAGTTCTTTACCTGTTTTTAAATTTATTTGTTTTGCTACGGGAGAAACGCAGACTATAATAATAAAAATAATAAATGAAAAGCAAATTTACGATTATATTTCGGCAAATAATAATTAAAATTTAAAAAACTTAAGAAAATGTAGAGAACTTGACTGTTTTGTGATTGGAAAAGTCGAGACAATTGCTTGGACTCAATCGTCACGACCTTTGTGATTGGATTGACCATATTAGTGGCGCTTCAATCGCTCAGATGAGGGACGAAGATCGCTGAACAAAGAAAAGTTTGTACAGCATCCCAGACGGCTACTACTCTCGACATTGACTCAACCGCAGACTTCCATAACCGTAAATCTTGTCTGTCGGTTGCTCGAGCTAGCACGAGTTTTACGGCGGGGAAACAATGAGAAGGGTCGTAAGAAAATTGTTCCGCTTTGTTGTATCGCTATAAAATAAATTTTACAAAAAAAATATTGTTTTTTTTTCATTTACTGCGACATAAATAATAATATTTTATTTTGTATAATATGTGGTTGAACGACAAAGGAGATTATAACGTGTCGCAATTCGTGCTTTGGGGGATTAATAACGACTTTCGGTCGCCCAAATTATCCCAGAAGTTGGGGAAAAAAATTAATTAGAAATAATAAAATCAAATTAAAAAAATGATGACATTCCTGCTGAGTCGTGCATTATATCTACGTCGAGTGCGTATCGCCAGACCGTCGACGCCACTTGATTTTATTGAGAAAGTGAAAAAAAAAAAAGAAAAAAATTATCTCATACAGTTTCGATCCGCCTACGCCGCTGGGAATTCAAGTGCCCGCTTCGCAAATTGTCCAGAGGTTTGTGAACTTGCATTTAACGGTGGATTTCGATGCAAATATCTAAACAAATATGAATATAAACGAATAGTAATAAATTAATAAATCATTGAATAAATGAATCAATAAGTGAATAAATACAACAATAAATTTGTGGTGTCTAAAAAAGAGCGACAGACGGTCGATAGACGCAAACGATTATTTCTCATTACCTCCCGATTGTCCCTCTGGCAAAAGGACATTTTTTCTATTCGCTAGACACCTGGGACACTCTTATCTTAACACGAATGCACGACTCAAGTCGCGCCGATTTATCTCAAGCTCGACCGCTCGGCGCGAAAGTAGCTCGTAGCGCGTGTGTTTCTCCCGCTCCTAAGCGGCGACCGTGGCAATTTTTCAATTCAGCCGACGGTCATATAATTGAAGCCCTCATGGCGAAAGCTTCGCGACCTCGTAGATTGGCCCCTCTGGGCCAACTAGAGGCCTATCAGAGACTGCGACGATTAAACCCTCAACGGTCAGAACGGGTCCTTTCGGCCCCCAGCGCTAAAAGTTGTGCTTGGATTTAGAGTTCTCCCTATTTTTAAATGAAAGCAACGCCGAAGTATTTTTTGAGTTTTCAAGAATTAGAAGCAATATCTTTTTTTCAAAAATTATAATTTTAAAGTAATTTTTAAAAGAAATTGAAAAAGTGACTTTTTTAAACAAAAATGATATTTAATTTTTTAATTTTTCTAATTTGAATATTTTATCGATGTTTTGTAGGTAAGTACTGTCAAGATACTATACACTACGATCAAAGTAGTCGCAATGGTGGCCACAAAAAATATATTTATTTCCGACTATGAAGATGAAAATTGCACACAAAAGAAAAACTGACCAAGTTATTCAAAAAACAACTCGAATTATTTTTATTATTTCTGCAATCCCTACACAAGTTCAAGCGCCCGACATGTGGGGTCCTCTGAACCCCCGAGTGACCGTTGCGGGTTAATAATACATCACGAAACCTCAGTACCCGATGCTTCATGAAACGTCAAACGTTTTCGAGACCTATCCGGACTCTCGACTCCGCGATTGAAGCTTCACGGTATAATTTCTGATCCGTGAAAACGTTGTTCGAACGTTCGCGCGAGCGTTACGAATCGAAATCACGGGGGTGGTGAAACGATGCGGGTGATTAATATAATTAACGCGAACGCGCGCCTCGGACGAGCGATTTTTTGTTCGTACCAATTACGATGAGAAAGAAAGAGTGGGCTATCATCGCCGGACACCGCACCCGTCTTCCTTTCACCGTATCTGGTCATCGTCGCGACCACCCGACCTCACTGACCAGCCTCGCCCATTCTTTCCCCGACCCACATCGTAATTCATAGACCAATTTTTCTTCGTTACTTGTCACGGCAACACCTTACAAAATTTCCATCGGCTTAAACGATCGAATTTCAGCAGCAACGTCAACAGCAGTTGCGATAAGTAATTTAACACTTTGTACACAGTCGCGCCTTGATTCATTATTTTTTGCATGATTCCTCGAAATTTCAACGTTTTATCGCATCCCTGACCTACTCACTACTATCGGTAATAGATATAATGGAGATCGTGGCGAGAATGCACGGCAAACTGGAATATAGAGAAGACCGGGGCGAAATAGCACGCCAAACTAAAATACAAATTCCGCGGCGAGATGGCTCGCGGAACGAAAATATAATTGAGTATTAAATATACTGAAATATTAATATGGAGGAGACCGGGGCGAGATGGCACGTCAAACCAAAATACAGAGAAGACCGGGGCGAAATAGCACGCCAATAGTAAAATGAAAAGAAGTCCGAGGGCAAAATGGCGAGCCGAAAGTAAAATATAGGGTAAACCGGGGCTAAATGGCACGCGACGTGTATGAACGTTAATCCAAAGCGCGGAGATGATATGAATGTGCAAGCCCACTTTGGAGAATCTTTCGACGTCGGTGACGTGTGTATTGGAGAGATTGAGAATGTCGAGTGGCGGGATATTCGTTCGCCGGGGATATATCGAGATTTAATGGCCCCACGAGTGTGTGTCGGAAATAAATTAGAAAAAAACGAGAGGGGAGGAGAAGAACTCCGAGTGTTTGGACGATTTTAAGTGGACATTCGCAGTCGAATACGGCAATCTTAACGATAAAAGTATGGGGATAAAGATTTTGAATTAAGAAAATATGTATTTAAAAAATATACTAAAGTCTGCAATCTGATTTTACCTACATGGACATAATTATATATGATTTACGAAGTTGTGAGCGAACGAGCAAACATTCGGGCAATCACGAATCGTGATCCTGAGAACGAAGCACATGTTTCGCTCAGATTAATTTCACGATCCCGACAACTCAATTACTTTCCACGAAACTGGCCGGGCTCGACGTGCGAATGGAAAAGTTTCGTCTCAAGGATTGTGGCTCGGCTCGAGTCATCTTCACGACGAAGCAGTTTTGCGCAATTCTGCTTCAGCAAGAAAATAAAAATAAACAATTTTAACGAAATAAATAAATAAAAGGAAAAAATAAAAAAATTTATATTTAAAAAAAATAATTCACGAAGTCTGCTGTAGCGACCAAATGAAAGTATTGTATAAATAAAGAATAAATAAATGATATAATGGTGACAAACATAATTGGCGAATCCTACTTCAGCAAGGACGTAAAATTTTATATCGATAAATAAAAAGAAATATTCCAAATAAATTTTTTTTAAATAAAAATGCTCGTAAAGATTCGATGATATGAGATTTTCGAGGTTGCTCGCACGTTTCGCCAAAGCCAGGAGGATTCCTCGAGAAGCACGTGGACGTTCGGTAAAGCGAGAAGATCGACGAGGAGAGCGCGTCGTCGACGTCGTCGCCGTCTCGATCGAGTGTGACTGTATACCGCACACGTTTCACGTATAACGTAATGATATCACGTATCGTGTTACGTAACACGAGATTCCTGGCACGAGGGCCTCACGCTGGCCCCGCTCGATTCTTGCCCCAGCTACGACTCGGTATCCATTGTGAATTATCGTTATTAATACGAGGATCGTATCGCGAGTTTCACTCGTGTACCCAACAGAGGTCGCTGCTGTGCCACGGCACAACCGTGCGATTCTCATTGGGTTGGCGCACACGTCAAGGCTTCAATTCGTTTTATTTTATTTTATTCTATTTTATTTTAATTTTATTCAATTTAATTTAATGTAATTCTATTTTCATTTATGTATTTTCTTTTTCATTGATAACATTTTCGACCGTGATAACATCGATAGCCGGTGCGCCGCGCTACCGCGTTTTCATTCATCGTTTCTTCTTGATACCGGTTCGATCGCTGCTGCCACGCAATTTTGCCAAATCATTATTGTTATTGCGCTTCTCGGCACGAGAAGTGAGGCATTATCTCGTTTGTTCACGATGGCAAAACGATCTCAAACGTTTTGCCGCACTTTTTTCACCGAGTTCGACGTAGAGCGATCGATCGATTAGCTTCTGATTTCAATAATGACGATTTACGATGCCATCAACGACGCGGCCGACCGACATGGTCGACCGGTGATGCGTTACCGATTGGAGATGCAGAGGCGCTGTATTGCAATCGGTTACTCTATGACGAGCACATATGGTAACGAAAGAGATGACTTACTATTTGGATAATGAACTCGTGATGTCTTTTTTTTTCTTTCTGGTTTTCGTACCCTTCGATATTTTTATTTCGTCCCGAACGTGCGATCGATAGTCAGAAATAAAAGGAAAAAATCGATGCGGAGTAAAAAAAACAACACCCCTGAACAATCGGTCAGTCAAAAAATCCTTGACATTTCAAAACCAAACATCAATCCGAATCGTTGAGTAATGACTTCACCGATCATTACCAAGAAATTCATCTGCGAAAGGAAAACTTGCGTTTGGATTACTACACCAGAACCGATTACGTGCTTCTCTATTTACCGGCAATCACGGGCAATGTTTTCCATCGCGTGGAAAAAGTCGTCGGTGCGCGATCCTTTTATGGAGACAACCGGCATTAGCCACGTGGCCAATCGGCGCCGTTGTTCCGATCGACGATTATCCTACGAATCGGTTTATCCAGATCGCGAAACAACGTTTCGACAACAAAACGATCGCCGATCGTTCGCGATCGCTCTTTCTCTCCTTCTCTCCGTCTCTCTCTCGTTTCCCCCGCGTAAATCGGTACGAGCCGATCGCCGACGCCGCACGTCACGACGACGACACACCGATGACGCAACCGATATGTCGGGCTAGCTGCTCGACTCTCTCGTAAAACAAGCTCGTTTCTATTTACACCAGAAGCCACTCGCGGCAACGCCAGCGACAGCACGATCGGCAAATCGTGCGAGACGCGCCGTCAGGTAAGACGACCGATCGCTAACTCTCACGTCGGACGTTTGCTCGGTGCTCGGCGTCAATGCCACTGCATACACACTACCAGTGTTCGACCACACTCTTTTCCATCCTCATTAAAGCAGCTCGCTCGCGCTATCGGCATTGATTAATTATCGCATTGAATTATCAATACCCGATCGATCTGCAACTTTGACGCTTCATTGACTCGACGCTTGAATTGTAGACAGTGCGTATCTGATGCATTATTCGTGTCGCGTACTATCAAACCTCTTGGCGCGTTATGCGTGTGTGTATGTAGACGGGTCTGTCACCCACTCACGTGATCAACCTGTACTTTCGATAATGGCGTCATGCTCGAAACATTTTCTGCGATCGATCGTAAGTACCAGTTTGCTGCTTCCACAAAAGGAGGTTTACGCGGAGTTGAGATTGAATCGGATCTAATATTAATCTACGCGAGGGCAGAAAAAATTTATCTTGCGGTCTAAATTGTTTTCATTAGACAATAATTGCGGTTAATCAATTTGCACTTGAATTGACAATTGGCGAGATATAAATCGAGGGAATGAGAAAGCGATAATAGTAATGAGACTCATTATCATCACCATAAGACGATCATTGTCACGTTCATTGAATCACCGATTATCAACTCGAATAATATAACGAAACGTTTGACAATGAAAGCTCTAATATTGTCTATGAACTAATATTTTACACGATTGAAAAATGAATAATTGCCAACAATCTAAATTATTTTCATGGCATAATAATTTAGTTTATATAATAGTATATTAGTTATTCAATTATTTATTATTTATCAATATATTCATATAATAATATATAAATTATAAATTTCAATTATTTAGTTCGCACTACAATTACCAGTTTGCAAGATAAAAATTGGTAAAATAAGAAAAACAATAATAGCAATAAGACTCACCATCGCCCTCTGAATTCAATCATTGTCACAAGACTCTAATTACCCGAAACCAATTCCAATAATATAAAAAACAATTGGTAAAAAAAATTACCCAGTTTAAACAATTATTTTCTTCGCCCCCAACGTTAAAAAATTTGGGAAAAACACTACGATTTCGACTCCTGTGTACAACCTACTGAGTTAGTACATGAGTTAGAACATTGTACAGATAATATACAAACGACGTCACACGAAAGGAGTGACATTGTTGCGTTCGTCCCTGTCCCATTAATATCGTCGAGATAATTGGATAGTCCAGTACCGCGCAGACGTTCACCATCGACGTGAATGGCTAATGTAGAGGCGATAAAATTTACAGATAAACGTAATCCAATAATAGAAACAAAAGCCTTTACACACTGCGTGTTACGCAGTGCGTAATGTAATAATGGATGAGAGCACGGATATTTCTGAGAGTCAAACGACTTCAGCATGGAACAATTACTACGTTGTGCAACAATGTCTCAACCCATGAATGTGTTAATTATTTTCATGGGATAGATACGTTCGTGGCGTGGACGATGAACTTGAAATTCAAAAACATACGCAGACTCACTCGCAATCACACGTATTTTCACTCACACGCAAAACCACACACACACACACACACACACACACGTATGTTTAAAAATTTATTTATATATTTTGCAACAGATATGCAACAGGACGGAATGGGTCCTCGAGCGATGTGTCACACTGATGCGACGCAGGCATGCATGCTAAGAGCTCGTTAAAGATCTCGTCCGGAGATTTGACTTTGCCGTCTTCGTATGCACGCGAGACGACGAGAGAAGATTCGACGATTTGATATTTGTCACTGGCAAGGTTTTAGCGTGAGACGGTCAAGTCCATTTAGTCTTATCGCTAATCAAACGCTATTGTCTCGATTGCGTAGTAGCGAGAAACGCAATAATATTTTGTCTTGCTTCGATTAAATTGATCGGTTTTTGATAAATTGCAACGATGCGAAAAACAATTGCCGAGAATTGTACAAAATTGCATCACTGCTGAGCAAAAAAAAAAGAAAAAAAATTGAAAAGTACTGAGCAAATCAATTTTTTTGGCGATACTTCTGATTAATGAAGCAGACAAATTGGTAGCGTAATAATAATTGTTGCCTGGAGCTGTGAACTCGAAAGTGCCGTGTGGGTAACTCGGTTGTATTCGAAAGATTAAATTCTTATAACTTTGAGACTTTATTCGTTTATTTTTTATTTTTTCGATCACTGTGAAATAATTTTTTGAAAATGGAATATTCGACGAATTATTTCTCTGGCTATTTATTCAAATGAACTCTGCGAACAGATTATAAAAAACGTGGATATCCACCGAGCATGTTATTAGCCTCCGGGCTTAATTACAGTCGACAAGGTCGGGATGAGCGCATGGACTCGAATACTTTTACTTATTTTTACTCTTGTGATTACTCTATCGCGATTTATTTACGTAAATTAGAAAAAAAAATGAGGTTAGTCTTAAAGGACCCTCTGATAAACCTGGACCATCAACTTTATTAGCCCTTCAAAAAGCTTAGCAAACTTTATATTACAAACAATAGTTTTTGCTTAAAAAAATTAGAAAAAAAAATTCTTCTGTTCCAGATTTATTGAATTACTGACAATTCATTGACCTTGCAGCCAAGTAAGACAACCAAACTAACCGCAACGATCACCTTTTAGTGCACTCCAGCTCCAGAACATTTTGTGCATTTTTGAATTTATTTATCTCTTGTTCAGTGATTAGATACCATCGCGTAAAACCATGCCAGGATAACATTTTCGAATATCACGATAAATTAAATTGAAAAAAAAAACGTCGATCAGCAGATTGTAGGCTGACCTAATAAAGATAACTTTGATGGCTGCTTCGTTAAATTAATCCGACTTTAGAACGAATTTCTGTTTTCAATATCCATGAAAATATATTCTTCGTTACAATTATCTAAACTACAAAGTAACGATAAGCGTCTATGTCAACATAATCAAATCAATCAATACTCGAAACAATCTAAATTAAACAAAAAAATCACTATTAATCATCAAATCTAATTTCTGCGCAGCAAAAACCTTCTAAAAAAATATTTGAAAAATTCTCAAGCTGCAAAAACCAACTAAAAATGAAAAACCAAACAAAAAAAAATCTAACGAAGCAGCACACCGCTAGTCGGCACTCAGCCACATGAACTCATGTTAATAAGGACCAAAAAAAAATCATCTCGTCACTCGTAAAAAAATAAATTGAAAAAAAAAAAAAATGGAAAAATAATGTTCAAAAAACGGAAAAGCCAAATCCAAAATTGGAGAAAACTAAAAACGAGCCCCGGGACACAATTGCCATACGGCAAACCGTCATCAGCGTGACCTACCGTGCGCCTCGATGAACTTGGCCCAGCAGCCCCAAAAAGCTTGAGAGCTGCCGGTCGTTCTTCCGGAACTGGTATCGGTTTCCCGGTCGCTCTCGTCCACGCCACCGCTCGCCTCGCCGATGCTGTCGCACGGTGCATTGCCAAAAACACTTCCGGTCGTATCCGGCGAGCCGGTACTGCCGTTCTGACCTTTGAATTTCGACAGGGATTCCTCGTAACCGTGTTGAGATCGTTGCTCCCGATGATGTTCGGCAACGGTGTCGGCCGGATCGAAACCCAACCTCTCCTTGTAATAAGCCTGAGTCGACATCTTCTCTCGTCCACTTCCGGTCGATTAATCTCCCTCCTGCCGCGAAAACTCTCTTCAAACTTCGGATCTGCCCTACACGGACGACTCTCAGTCGAGTCCCATGACTCGTCCGAACACTCGTTTTCTTCACGTATCGATCGTCACTGCGTTGTAATTATTACGGAATCGCACTCTATTTCGCAATTACGCGTACGCTAGATGCGCGTCGACACGACACTTTGATCACGTTCGCGATCGATCTATCAAAAAATTCGTGGATTAAAATTTTTTTTCGTTGAATTTTTTCTTCACTTTTTTTCGAATACCCGGCAATCGATTAATTTTTATATTCAATTCAACGTGTATTCGTTTTTGAGAAGAACGAAAGATAATGAAAGTAAAAAAATTATTCAGTTTCCTCCTTCTCTCGTTAATGAGGATGTTGTTAAAGAATTATTCATGTCGTAGATGCTTCTTTTTCTTCTTCTTTGATTATTATATTAGTCGTTTATTCGACGAATATTATATTTTTGCAGGGTTAAAATGGTGAGAACGTTATTTTTGTTGTTGTTCTACTGCGTTGTTAAAATTGTTTTTTTTCGTACGTCGAGGCGCCGGGTCAGTGATTTTTTATTATTATTACTGTTGTTAATATTATTATTAATATTTCAATTCTTCGTTCGTCACGATAAGCTTGTTATTATTATCGTAACTGCTCGGCAGATCTTCGTGTACGTATTTTCATATTTATGGCACTTTGAATTCGGAACGGTTTGTACTACTACGCGGTCTTTTTTTATTATTTTTTTATTTTTCTAATCCATCAGGTGTCTCTCGTAACTCTCCCCCCACGATATCTCATCAGTTCTTTCTCATCCTTAACCAAGATCTTGCCAATATTCTTCACATTCGCGACACTGTTCGAACAGAGAAGAAATAAAAAATTTCATAAATTATTTACCAATTGAAAAAAAAAGAAGAATAAAACCAGAAAAGTCACTTCGGAGTCTGCGTACACGACCTGACCTACGGTTACCACGAGTTTTAAATAATTTAGATAACGAAGCGTCTAAACAATTCGTTCAATCTATAGATAAGCCCCCAGGACGTTATAATTAAATTAAGGGACAAAAATTGTTATGTCAATTGCCAATATTAAGCCAGAGGAAGAAGAAACTGTTTTGCAATCTTCGAGCATTGATTTATCAATAAATAATTAAATAAATAAATAAATAAAGTACGTGGAGTTTGAAGAGATCGTCAGACGAAAAATGAGAATAAAAAAAAAAGGAAAAAAATGTACGAAAAGAGAAGCAGGACACGATAGATGGGACGAACGATTGACGGAATGACTGTCTCACTGACTGACTGACTAACCCGACTAGATAGAGAGCCGTTGGTGTCTGACGTTAAGCCGCGTGTACACGAGACTGAGGGAACCGTGAGACGCGGGCTGCTGTGGTAGCCACTCAGGACGACCACCGGAACACGGACGAGGGAACGACGTAGCCTCGGTTCGCGAGCCGAGCAGATCGAGATCCCGCATATGGTAATCGGAGAGAACGTCGCGTGTGGGTGTCGTCCCCTGGAACCGCGTTTCTCGGCCAATCCCGGGCGGCGCAGAGCAACGAGGACCGGAGGCCCACCACTCCGCTCCCAATCTTGCGAGAGAAGAAAGAAAGAAAACGAAAAAAAAAAAAAAAAATAACAAACGTTTGGCTAACCTGACGATAGGTGGGCTATATAACTACTTTCGTATTATCATTGTAATGCAATGCTCCGCGACACTCGCCTGCGCGTTACGACGGTTTATTTTGTCGAGGAAGGAGGATAGGAAAGAGGAAAAAAAGATAGGCGAGACGCGTTATTGTGGAACATTACGCATGAGCCAAGCCTACCGCGTTCGACAAACGCTGCCGTCACGGAAATCTCTGGTAAACAACCTTCGAGCGGATTGCATGTGTGTACGAAATAATTGGACGAGTAGGACAATTTTGTTTTTATATATTTTTAGTTTGAACTTGTTTTATTTGAACATTTTTTTCCATCCTTTTATGCGCTGATTATTCTAAGCGATAAAATGTTGGGTCGCTCGTTTGGGAGATGAAAGATATTCAGTTCAATTAAATTGAGTTGATTGGCCATTTCAATTCGTCTGCTTTCTACCGATACGAGTTTGACAAAAAAAATAATTTTGAGAATTGTTAAATAATTATAATAATAATTATTATTATCATCAATATTTATAATATTATTATTATTATTATTATTATCAATATTTATAATATAATTATAAATATATTATATAATAATTATTATTTAATATTAATTATTAATTATAATAAAAAAATTAATTATTAATTATATTATAGATACCAATAATTATTTGTTGAGGCCTTCATTTTTTTAAATCTCTTTTTTTTTGTGCTGGACGCAAATATTCCGGTAGAGAGTAAAAGAGCTTCTATAGAGATAATAATCAAGATAAAAATCAAAATCGAAATAAATCGTTACTGTAAAAATGTTATTGTCGTGTATGAAATTGACGTGGCGGTGATAGCTCGTGCGAGATGCGAGGTACAAGAAAAGAAAGGAATAATGCCTGTTCGGGTATATAGTGATAATAGTCGGGTAATATGCTACTCCAGGGTTCTTGGGGCAGTGACTGAACGGGAGGGGTCTCTTGCACCATGGCCAAGATTATCGGCAAGGAATTCGAAACGAGGTGTACCTAACGGTAAAACACACGCTGGCTATATTCGTCGGTAAAGGCAATTTCGAGACGAGAAGAGCGGTCTTTCGAACGCAGCACGTAGACGTGAACAACAACCTGTACGTTGTTTCCTTCCAGAAAGCGTTCGCAATTTTCATACGTCGAGATGGGGCGATGGAGCGAGCGAAATATAGAGGAAGAGAGATAGATAAAAATAATAAAGAAGCTTCCAAAAAATGGGCCAGACTTAATTATGATTATTAATTAAGTTCGTTATTTTAGGAATTAGTCGATAATGCTGAGCTCCCCCTCCCTTCCCAAAATTCATAGTAATCGCAGATTTTTCAAACTATATAAATAGCAAGCCTAAAAGAATTTGTGCACAAAAATTAGTCAAAATATCATAAAAATCTGCGACATTTCTATTTATTAAATTCGAAATAAAAGATTTGTAGATCAGCAAATGATGGATCACAAGTACCTACTTTGAAATAATACGAACCATGTGACTACAAAAGCCTGTGCTGTGACAATTTGAAAGCGTGTAAAAAAAAAATAATCTAAACGATTACCAAAATATTTTTCAAAAATAGTTCCAGAACGATTGACGAAGTAGCATCAACAAATACACCAACCCCGACGGTACTCCCTCAATTACTCCCAAAAGACTCATAAATAGTCCTGAAAACAGTGTGAGATCTCTATACGCTCCGTGACTGAATTCGCATAAATAAAATGAATGAACAACGAGAGACAAGCGCCGAGTATAGTCCAGAGACATTGTAGAATTCGCATTAACGAGAGAAATGAGAGAGATCGATCGGTCGAATCTCGTGGCAGAAGCACTAGCACGAGTACCGAGAGCACCGACGGCAGCAGGCACCGGCAGAAGCTGCAGCATCCCAGTGGCGGAAGATTGAGTAGAGCGATGGTATCTCAAATGTGCATCGCGCGATGGTATAATGGTCGAAGAAGCGACGACAACGAGAGAGAGTCCGAGGAAGCGACATAAATAGAGAATAAGAAGCATAGATCTATGTATAGATTACCACGAGAGAAGGCGTTCGTCTGGTTTTCTGACCGGGACGAGAGCTAGGTACGCTCGAAAGTGCGCACCTACCATAACACACACACACACACACGTGCACGGTGCACCCTCGATTTTCGCAACAGTGGCAGGACCGAGGTGGGCGTAACGCGTACAAGATTTGTCATGCAGCGAGCCAGTCGGAACGCACGAATTGAACAGGTTGCAGCTCACTCGTGCGTAGTGATTGGTCCGTGTGCAGACGGTCTAACGGTGACTTTCCCTCGCAGCTACCGCGGTTGCTTATTGGCACGGAGGTTTCCCCACCGCGCGGCACAGCGATCGACGGTAGGGGAATTCGTCGCGGACATCGAGGTTTTAACAACCGAAGCTGGACTGTAACGCGCGGGGTTGTGAGAAAAAAAGAAATGTCTATGTATAGATGCGATTAGGATTGGTGGTTGGTTCAGAATGATTGTCAGATTAATGTTTACAGACTGCATTATTGAGTGTCTGTATGATAATGCGTGAATACGTTAATGAATATTTTCTTTAGTCTCATTAAATAAAAACAAGACATATTGAAAAAAACAATCGATCGATCGACGGGCACCGCAGGATGCCCTCCCAACCGTCGAGGTTGCGATAACCGAGGCCGTGCTGTAGCGCACAAACTTACACGGCTCTCTCGCGTATGGACTGACGGCGTGCGGCGCATGGATGCACGGATGGATGCATGCACGGCAGCCATGCACTCCGTAGAACCAACAGCACCGGCACCAGCATCGGCACCAGCACCAGCAGCCACGAGGAAAAGAGCCACAGCGGAATAACCGAGAATTTGCACGGTTTGCCGATGCTTCGGTACAGCCGGTATTAAGCCGCACTCGGATTTCCCCGGGCTGCCGAAATTAGATGCGAATAGAAAATAGAATAAGCCGGAGAAATAGCGAAAGACTCGGTTTTGTCGTCTTCCGCGGGTTAGGCGGGTTTGCGGTTGTTACGAATGTGTCCGAAAGGTTCGGGGTTACACGCGACCCTGGTATGGATGGTAAACGTGTTGGCGGGTTTGAGACGGTCCAGAAGCTGTAACGCCGATGCAAGATTGTGGAACCGGAACGAGCGAGAGGGAGGGGGTGGAGAAAAACGTGGAGGAACGGAGTCTCGCGGCTCGTGTGGCACACGTTCAACGAAAACTGGACGACCTCCACGGGATTATCTCCTTACCCTCCGGGGAAACGTTTCTAACTCGTATTATAAAGTAAATCTACCTTCACCGGGCTCGGTGGATTTCGCACGTTCGTTAAGGTTGCCCGGGACACGGCATGACGGTGACTCAACCGCTTTGCGTTCCAATGAGTCCGATGGGATTAGGTAGAATGGTAAAAATAGGGATGTATGAAGTTGTGGGGATTGATATAATTGATTGCGAGAATATCGTGATGAGGGTTGATCGTCCCATTGATAAGTGCTTTGTTGATTACGATTGGATGCAAGATTGATAGGGAATGTCAGTTTGGCGCGAGGGACTTCTGAGTACTGAAGAATAAATTAATTTTTCTAATGGAATTATAATTTTGGGACAAACAATCGAGAAAAAAATACAACAAATACAGATAGCCGTCGGTGGAGTGATAATTTAGTGAGGTGATAAATATTTTATCGAGTCCGATTGAATAAATAAATAAATAAAAAATAATAAATAAATAGTTAAAATTAAAAAAAAATATATACATATTACCAAATCAACTAAATCAATAATAAATTGATTGAATCAATAATTTTTGGGAAAAATCTACTCTCGTGTCAACAATCGAGTAAAAAAAATGCAAATTAGCATAGGTCATTGATAGCGGGTTCAAAATTGTCGTTGAGTCGATGTTGACAAACTGTTTTATCGCGTAAAGAAATGGGCAATGAACTAGCAGTGTGGGGACAAGAATTTTGTGCGGCAGTTATACGGGACGAGCACTGTCTGGTGCAATGGAAAAGTAGCAGCAGCGGCAGCACCAGCGTGGATTATCGTGCAGGTCGAAGGCGTTGCCAGAGGAATTCGCGTGGTGCTGGTCTCCTCGGTCTCTTCGTGCATCGAGCGTCATACGCCGAGCGCACAGTGCGAGATTGCAGTGTGGGCTGAGGACCTCGTCGACGTCGTCGACGACGTCTCGAATGCGTTATTGCAGTAGGAAGAAGAACGAGCCATAAGGGAGGACAACAACGGCAGCAGCCGCAGCAGCCGCAGCAACAGCAATTCAGACTCAAACTTACTCAATTCCGTTTGACTCAGTGAGATGCTGATGCCACTGCGGCTGTTGCCGCACGTACGAAAGCACGGGAAAGACGCTTGAACGTCTGCCAATTTGTAAATTTATGGAATAGGAAGAAGAAGAGGACGATGAGCCCGGCTAGACGAAAGTTTTCATCTTTTTAAAGTATGTTTTTTCTCTTTTTTTCCACCATTTTTATCGCTTTTTCTTTTCTTTGGGTTCTTTCGTTTATTATCTGGCAGCCATGCCGAGGTTGGGCCTGCGTTTTATCACTTTTTGTACTTATACGAAGACGGAGAAGCGGAAGCGATAGTTATTGAGACTTTGGTCGGAGAAAAAGAAGGAAGGACGTTTCCGTTTCCGTTTCCTCGTTCGACTCTGCAAAAGGCGAGGTCGAATTATCATTGGCTCCTTCAATTTATCCTCAGATGCTTTCTATATATTTATAGTGAGATGATGGGAAAGAGATTATCTTGTGCAGACAAAGATAATGCGATGCCAACTTTGGTAATAATTTTGGTATCCGATTTTGATATGAATTTTTTTTCATCGGTAATTGACATGGAGACCGGGGCGAGATGGCACAATATATATTTGTTTAATATTATTTTAGATCATCAAATTTCTCCATTGAATATTTACAATCGATTGAACTCGTCTCGGGATCCATGTTAATCAAATTGATTCGACAAATCAATCGAAAGCATGAAAAATTTGGATAAACTTTATTTTATTTTAATTTTTTTAGTACGTAGTTCGAGTGAGAAATAATTTTGCAGACACTGAGAGTTAACATTTTCGTCTTTTTATTTTTGTTCGCGCTAATTGTGAGGCAAGGTTAGACCGTAACGAGAGAAAGAAGGAATTTGCGAACGAAACGGAGATGGTGGAGGCATAATTGGCACGTAGCTCGAACGCGGCGCCTCCATCGTTGGGCAGCTGTAAAGAGTTCGCAGCTGCCCCAGGACGAGACCGATGGAAGCTGGACGGCGGCAGCAGCAGCCGCAACAGCGGGCAACGCAGTCCACGTGTGTTTACAACTCTCCTCGTTCACGTCCTATCGTAACAGTGCAGCACGCGTGCTCGGTCATGAGAATGGCTATTTTCTAACTGTCGGAAGCCAACGAAGTGAGCCGACACGCAGCTATTACATCGTCAGAATGAACATCGAGGTGAAACGGAACTCCGTAAAACCGCAGACGGGACGAAAGTGGCTTTCGTGGAAGTTTGAAAACGAAACGTCAAAAGATGACGAGAGCTGTACGTATATATATGTTACCGTGTCCTTTAATATGGTTATTTTGGATTTTTAATGATCTTGTGATCTTGAACGATTCAATATGTATATATAAAATCTCGGCCCAATTGCAGGCCACGTAATTAACCAACTATCGAGCAATGGAGATTTTCTATTTGAATAACATTACATTTCTTTCGATTATTTCAATTTAATTTTGTTTTCAATTTTTTTTTCGTTTGAAATGATGTAGTAGAAGACTGAAATTTGGTCTAGTTTTTGAAAATATGTATTAAATCATTCTAGAAGATAAAAGCATTAAAAATCTGAAATGAAGATATTGAAGCACACCTTAACTATATATATAATAGAGGAGAAGCAGTTGAAAGAGACGTTTGAGAGGTTTAAGAGAGGTTTGAAAATGAAACGAAAACCGTCTCGCTTTGCTTCCTTGTCAATCAATTAAAAATGGATTCTTCCTCCTGTGTGTCAAAACTTTCCGTGAAATTAGATAACAAAAAATTGAATTCCAAAAAACTTGAACATGCGTCGCACCCGGTGATGTAGAAACCGTCAGACTATCGCAGCCTCTCGGGAGATCCACAACGGAGCCTAATCTCTTTTCTCATTGATTTCACTACTGTTTAGTAAAGTGATTTTGATTGGAGGATCGAATTGGTCTATTACTCAATTAGAGGAGGTTGCGATCGACTATCAAGATAGAGACGTTAAAACGAAGAACCTACGATGATGCTTCTAGGAACATCAGAGAACCAACGATGGAACCAATTATTATTTGCGATGGCAATTTTTATTCCACGAAATCCTGGCGATTCGTTGGGCCAAACGATGGTGGCCCAGCAGGCCACATACCTAATCATGCTCCCTTAACTGCCCAAACTCCCATAAAGTTAGAATAAAACAATAATGACAATAATACCAAAATAAATAATAAATAAAATTCATTAACTCAATTCTTCAAATTTCTTCGAGTAGGAAAAATTCAAACGAATATAAACAATAATGCGAAAGTAGGTTGAATACGTTCAGAATCCGAGGCTCATTGTTACCGTTGCGAACGTCAATGTGTGCCGCCGCGATAAACCCGAACGCGCAGCCCTCGAATTTCCCCGACGCATCGATTCCCGAATAAACCGTCGAGACAAATATATTTCTCTCGTCCGTGGACCGACTGGCATTTCCCCGACCCAGTCGTGAAATTAAATGGCCACGGGGCCGATCGACCACGGCACGCCACACACATCCCGGGGGGGGCGCGCGCGCTCGCGCTCGTCCACGCAACGCCGGTGCACCCTGAATAAAACCGGTCGGACCTGTGCCAGGGCTGAATCTCGCCGACACGCGACGAACAGCGGCGGCAACACCACCGACATCGGCTGTATTATTGATCCGATCCTACAACACGCATCTAAACTCCGACCGACGAAGGCGCGGGTACAGTGGAGTCGCAATTTTCTTGCGTTAAAACTTTGCCCCGACGATTCGTCAGTACGTTTGATTTCGCGACCTCAGTGATTCATATCTATATGTCGATTATTTCGCCACGACTCTCGGCACGGTCCCAATTCGATTAAAGTAAGACGCGGAGAGGGGGGTGAAGGGTAGAAAATCGGGACTCCACTGTACAGCGTGTGTCGGTTTTGCGTCGATGCAACGGGGCCCCGGTTGGGCTGCATTCTCGAGCTGGGCCTGCGTAACGGGTCCGAAGTCCGGGACTCGATGCCACCGCGACGATCTCCTCCCTCTCTTTATGCCTCCCTTCCTCTCTCCCTCTCCCTCTCTCTCTCTCTCTCTCTTTGGCGGGTTTCTTCGCAAGGCGGACGAATGATTTGATAAATTTCGAAGACTCTACAGTCCATCGAGAAATTACAAAATTAATTATAACCATCAGAAATATATTTTAGAAAAATAATTTGTTAAAATAAAAAAACATCAAAGGATTTGGTTGTCATCTTGACCAGGATGAACGTCTACCGTTCCGATCAATCTGAAAGATTGGGTTGATAGACTTTTGTTTCATCAATATCCTCGATTTTAGTTACATGTACATCTGTTTTGTTTGATGTAATACGCTATTAAAAACCGTAATCACTGATAACTACAATCTCTCTGCCACGGTGACTGTTCCATCATCATAGACGTCTACTTCGTGATAAAAATCCACCCGAGATTGATGGATCAATGAGAGTCAATAAAAATGAGTGTCGGAACATCGACGTTACGCCCGTCACTCAATCAATCCATCCCACAAGGCTTTTGCCTCTTTGTGAGGCCAGGAAATTCGAAGATAAAGCTCTGAGCTATCGTCCCCTCTACCTTCTCGCCCTCCCGTTCTCTCGCCGTTTCTGGTTCCCGACACGACCTACCCCAATGACTTCGGGTTAGCAGTTCGGAACGACGTCAAATGCGTCGACGGTTCGCGTCGTTGCGGTGCGCAAATGGACACAAGTGGAATGTCGATCGTGCCTAGACTCATTCGCGGTTGCTGTCCGCGGCGGTGTGGCTATTTCGAACGTTCGGAAAACGTTTTCAAGCCCATCTGTATATGTTTGTGCATGTGCGTACGTGTGCGTGTGTGTGTGACAGGCTTGTGGGTCGACGGCCAGAAGAGCACTGATCGATTCCACGCTAATGGCGTGGCCAATGGAAGCCCGATCGGTTCCGCGACGCCCGAAGCTAACGCTACGAAAGACCGAGCTGTACCAATGGCTTTCGCTCTCTTTTTCGATCCGTCCATCCTCGTTCTCTCCGCTTCTTCTTTTCCCATCGCGCTCGCTCTTCCCTACCTCTTTTCATTTCTATTCTCCCTTCTTTATCTCGATCTCTCTCTCTCTCTCGCTCTCTCTACGCTCCTGCTTGCAAAGGGGATATTTTTGGTTCGGTGCTTTCGCTTCGCGAGCTCTCGATCGGACGTACGTTCGCGATCCTCGAGGAGGTATGCGACGCCCTTGAACCGTTTCGAGGCGACCACGACCCTACCCGGCATCGCACAAACAGATCGTGCTCTCGACTACAACGGCTCCGGTTCTTCGGCAACACGCGGGACCGCACGACCATTTTTCACTCTTCATCTATGTTTCCATCTCCATTTCTCTTGCATTTGATGTTTTTTATCCGCCAAAATATGGCAAATCATCTATCAAATTTTTAAAAAAATGGGAGAATAAAAAATATGTGCATTCCACAAATTTTGGTGTTGACGGAAAAAATTGGGGTTCGAATCTTCATCCAATGACTCAATTCGGGTTTTACCCGCATCGAAATGAAATTTTCGAGTCCCGATGATAAAATAAGAAAAAAAAAACATGTGAATAGAGCAATAAAACGTGTGGAAATCAGAGACGCAACATTATTACGAGGATGGTTGATAATAAACCTGTCGAGTCGAGAGAAAAAAGGAAAAATTGGAAGGTAAAAAAATTTGAAAAAAAAAAAAAAAAAAAGATGAAGCGGGAGCATTACGCTGTGCGGAGTTTATCCGTATGCTCGTGAATTGAAAAACGTTCGGCGGTCATGGGGATCGATCCTTAAATGGTAAGCCGCGATGGAGCCTCGTAAAAGTACGTGGGAGCCCGGTACGTTTGGCGAGCGAGTGCTATGTCATACGCACACACGCACACGTGAGGTAAGTTGAGGCAGTGAGAGCGAAGGAGTCGACGAATGTGAGGCCCGAGAACCGAGACCGGGAAAAGGCTCGACGGGACGCTGACGGCGATCGGTAGGCCCGAAAGAGCGAAAGAGCCCCCCCCCCCCCCCTCCCCGAAAGATCGACGGATGCGATGATGCAGCGTCTGGACCATAGCGGCGGATGTAAAGAGAAACGAGGAGGCGAAGGAGGGAGACGACGAGCAAGAAAAGTTGGGAACGAGAGATAAGGATGGAAAAAAATAAATAAATAAACGGGGATTCGAGATCAAAAGGTGGATGGAGAGTAGAGCCGGTCTCGATGATGACGAGAGCAAGGTCGGAAGGAGGAAGTGGAGGACAAGGATAAAGGAAGAGGGCTCAAAAAAAAATGTAGATAGAAAAATTGAAATTGGAAAATAATAAATAAATAAACGAATAAATACGTCGGAATAACAATCACGAAGCAGGAGGATGATGAAAACAAGAACGGGTGTACAAAAAATCGGGAGGGAAAAATTAGAGCTGAGAAATAAAAATTTTTAATGAAAAATTGAAATAAAAAAAAGCGATATTGAAGAAAGTCGATGTGAAACATTGAAGGAACGAATTGAAAAATAGAAAGGAGAAGAGCGATGAAGAGAAGATTCGTTGTAAACGATGACGAGAGCAAGGCCAGAAGGCGGAGGTGGAGGATAAGGTGAGAGAGCCCCGGAACGATCACGAGAACGTGACACCCCGAAGATACCAAACCCTAAGACACGACGAAGCATTTTGCGCGGCCTGGACGAGATCGCCCACGCGAATCCTTCTCGAATGTGACGAGAGAGCGATCCCACCGGCGATAAATTCGCTCAAACCCCCAACACCTTCGAGCTTCTTGACTCTTCCGCAACTATCCCTCCTCTCCCTCTCTCCCGCCCTCTCCGCGTTCATCGTACTCCGTCGGGTGTTGTATGTTGTTGTCTCGGCGGAAATATGCTGCCTCCACGTGGTTTTGAAGCAACGTTGCTTTTCTGACTTTTTTGACGTCTGATTTTGAGATAATGATAGGGAAAAAATATCTGAACTCTGTGGGGGTCTAAAAATCACAAAAGATAATGTGAGACAATTTGATTGAGAAATAAAAAATGATTGATTACAGCAAATATATAGTTGAGAGATCATCAAACCAGACATTATCCATTCGTTCAAATAATTCAGTACTCTTTTGCCAACAATCGAACGTAGACATGAGAAAATCCCATCAACGAATATCCAGAAGCTGGAAAAGTATCTTTCGATGGATTATTTTTGAAAAATGTAACTGGGTTGATAAGAGGTCGGGATGGAACAACGCAACCACGTGGTCCTCCCCCGCGAATGATTCAGAGTTCAGTTATTGCGGTTTGGCATGTCTCTCTCTTTCTCTGTGTGTGTGTGTGTTTCGTTGATGAAGAATTCCGAATCCAAGCGTCATTCGGTTTTGGTCGGGATGACCTAATAAGGAACTGATGGGGCCGATGCGATGGACCGCGTGTGCGTTAACATTGCTATCGTAACACACTCGGCGTCTTTACAAATTTTGCTCCCACGAGTGTTACCGCACGAATGTGTGCACCGCCGCTCCGAGGGCAATTGCGGAAATTGAATGTACTATGGCGTCCTACCGCGATACAGTCAAGAGAGAGTGAGAGAGAGAGAAAGAGAGTGGGGGGGCAAAAAAAAGCCAGCCAAGAGCGTGTTGGACACGCACATGATAGGGTTCTGTTGCCATTCTCACCAACATTCCCTCAAATGTTTTATAATAAGTATGAAGAGCTATTTTTCAGTCTGACAAATTCACTTCCTTCTGAAACCCCATCCCTTTGATAGTTCTAATTGCAAGCTACATACTGGAATTTTATTTAAATTTTTTGAAGGATTAAAATCAAAGGTCCTTCAGCATTTTTCGTCGCATTTTAGGAGACCTATTTAAAAACGTCCGGCTCAATACAGTGAATGGAAAAAAAAACTTTTGAGTATACTTTTCAATTTATGAGAGGGAGGTCCAAAAAATTATTTTTAAAAAAATCTCATCATTACTGTTTTTGGGTAATCGATCTACGTCCGTCTACTAAATTTCATCTCAATAGGTATACAAAGAAAAGAATCGGAGAGCTATAACATACTAACTAACAAACAGACAATCCCCGATTGACTGAGAAACCCTAAAAAAAAAAGTCCTCGACGAAGCTTTGCGATAATTCACCGCCCTGAAGCAATCAAACAGAGCGAGTAAACACTGCGTCTGCATACGCCCTACACGCCTCGATCAAAGCAGTCGGGATACTGCAAAAACCACATTCGCATAAATCCACACACGACTTTGAACGCAGAAAAATAAAATAAAAAACAAAATCACGCAACAACCGCAAAACGAACCCGAGAAAACTGCCTGATATCGACGAATTGATCGAGCCGTGACTCATATTATCGAATTATCGACTCTGAACGTGGAAATGGATTGTGGATGCCGATTGCTGTAATGGCACGTAGAGATCTGCAGATCGACTTGTGCAACCTATAATTTCACACATGTGCATGGGACGTAAACGTAAACTATTGATCACAGAAAATTGATGTGATTATTTGAGTCGATATTATATTGATTTATTTATTCATTGTCGTTGATATTTCATTCGCGTATTGTTGGTTTAGCAGTCGATGACGTAAATTATCGTAGGACAGTTGAAAGTTGATTATCTCAACAGAAATTGAAAACCAGAAATTTATCGGCTAATTGTTTTCATTCGGAACTCAGTTTTTTATCTATTTTTCCTAAAAACAATTATTGTGACTCAAAATTTGAACAGAAATAAAAAATTACATTAATTCAAAATAAACATGATTTTGATGCAAATATTATCTACTACTAATTCGAAAAAAATTATCTTTTCGTCTCAAATAAATCTAAGCACCAACGAAATTCAAAAATTAATTTCCTCCGGAATCGTAATTAATTCCATTCCATAGAAATATAAATAACCATTGACGTTTCATCGACGCAGGGATAATCGACGTTTTACCGTAGGCTGTTATCAGTCGCTATCGACGAGTTTCTCGGTTGCACGAACGTTTTATCTACAATGAACGTGGCGACAGCTCGTCATTCCAGCCCAATAGTCCTGCTGAATGATAAAGCAAAATTTATCGCTGTATAGAAAGGTGTTTGCGTTTTATTCGTTGAATTGAGAATAAAAATGAAAGAACATTGCTTTTGGAAAAATGTCATAATACGCGGAGGAACTATTGCGTGACGGATAGATAATGCATCCTACGCGATCTCCGACATCGGTTAACGAAAGTCAGTCGGACAGCGTCCGGGTGCGTTACCGGTTATGACGTGGCGCTTGCTTTTATGTGGGTAGCTATATATAAATATATATTTGTGTATAAATATATACATTTATACAAAGATATTTATGAATATAGGTATATAACTACGTTTATACACGTATATGCTGGGTGGAAAGTCAATGCAGTGGTCGACGCCATAATTCCGGAATCAATTGCAAATATTTGGGTAAAAAATGAATTGAAGCCGAAAAAATACAATTTTCGAAGTCGATGGAAAAATCTAGAGACCGGAAGCGCATATATTAGAGAGGAAAGAGATGAATAAATTCATATTAGCCGGATGGAAGATGGGGAAATAGCTCGACTAGTCGTAAATAGTGACTAAACGTGAAAGATATTTTGAGAAGAGTGGGGAGGGGCCGAGAGAACGAAATAATTCTATAAGAGGATACGATTGATTTCATCGAATACGCCCACATTATCGATACGTTTTTTTCTGGGCAAAAAAGGAAGATAAATATATCTATATTATTTGCGTAGGTTTTTTTTAACACAGCCGATCACTAATTTCTTAACATTACTGTCGAAACTGAATGAAATTTCCGAAAAAAAAGACGTCAAATGGGTCGATTTTATTTTATAATTCTTCGTATTTTCGAAAGTATTTTTTTCTTCGGCATTTCGTAATCGATTAGAACTTCGTACTAGGAAGGACTTAACTCTGATGAAAGGATTTCAATTCCACGATTGCGAAAAGGGCCAAGGCCGTTTCGCGAACGCACGCGAATAAAGGGCTCGACACGTAAGATCAACCAACACGCGGGACTCGGCGAAAAAAAAAAATCGAAAGTGAATGAATAATCCAACTTGAGACCTAGAACCGTCCGATATAGCAAACCCCACGAGCATCATCAGCACGGCATTTCGATCGTCGGCGAAAAAAACGAGATAAAACCAAAAGAAAAGAAAAAATCGCCGAGTCCACCAGTCTTCTAGGAAATCATAAATATACCGAGTTCAGCAGAGCCAGCCACTAAAACCGGACTTCTTTCGACTTCGTCCTACCTACTTGGCCAATTTTTTTCCCTTTAATTCTATTTATTTATTTTTTTCACCTCCGATAGATCGTAAACCAGACTCGAAGCGACTTCGTCACTCGCGCAAGGCGCAACAAAATTGCGATCCGTGCGGCAGCTCCCCCGCCAGAGTGACAGAAGCGTGAGTTTTACTCGTTCGAACGAGTGATACGACGAGGACGAGGACGACGACGGCGATGGGGGAATTACTAGACCCGAATCGGGGCAAAAGAGTGCCGCGAGATCGTGCCAAATTGAGTAACCGCTGGATCGAGAGGGACCGAGTTTGACGACAACGAATAAAAGAGGGCGAGGGAGACAGAGAGTGAGAGAGACATGTGGAAACGGACAGTACGTGGGTAATGGTGGTTGCGGTGCTTCTGGCTCGTCGACGACGGCGTCGTTGCTCCTGCTCTCCGTTTCAGTTTGCGCAATTCTCAATGAAAACGACTTTCTTTTTGCCGCCTACCCTGCTGTATATAGCGTACAACTTGTACGGACCAACCGCTCTGACGTTGGTGCGAGGGACTACGAAATTTAATAATAATAATAACAATAATGGATTATTATCATAATAAATATTAGTAGTATTACGATTTTTATTCAATTCCAGAGACTAGGTCTTTCTATTTTTATTAATTACTGTTTGAGCCTTCGGAGTTGGGGCACAAATTGGAGAGCCCAACTTCTAGTAGAGAACTTCTCTAATTTTATAATAATACATATATAGTTTGATTGGAATTTTTCAATTCGTTATTATTATCATTATTTTCATTATTATTATTATTACAAAATTAAAGTAACCTACTGGCGGTTGTATTGTAGATTCTCCATTTCTTCCTCAATAGTGAACGGCTAATCATTAGAGAATAATTATAAAAAGATCCAAAAGTAAGGAAATCCGTATCTGGGATGATTTTTCAGATAACACATTGAGGTATCAAGTATGACAATGCAACCCGAAGAGAGCCTCGTAAGATCATAGATCTGTTACACTAATCGATAGACATTGGGGCTCTTTGAGGTCGCGTGTAAGACCGCTCTGAGGGCGTTCAACAAAGAACAATCGTTCACACGTAACATACATAGATATACAGATGTATATCATTTTTTTAAAATATATAACAATATGTCTCTCATCCGCGAATAAGCCGTGCATTGTAGTTTCAATCGATGCAAAACTTTGTCGATACTTTGAATCGGTCTTGGTCCAGATGGCTCGAGGAGAATGGAACCCATTGGCAAGGCTGATATTCCAAAGGATCGTTTAAATAAAATTCTTCAAGGACGACGGATATATGGAAGACGAAAAAATAAAATGGCCAATGAGATATCGTCGTGCGTGGATACGAGGTCTTTGGCGACTGATTCGTCCTTGTACGATTCTCACAGATTAGATTGGTTCGTATTCGATGGGGAAAAAATATTTTTACGATACAAAAGTTTTTGTTTTTTTCAATCTATAAAATTCTCTGGTGAAATAATTGGAGAGAATTAATTTTGAAGAGGGTAAAGTGTAATTCGATACTCCTTAGGGTCCATCAAGGGGGGGAAAAAAAATCTTGAGGTTATTTCGAGTACGAAATTTGATTAAAATTCGTGTGATCCAATTTTTATTTAAATCTCTTCCATGCGACCGTAAATCCTACGAAACAACTGCATCTCATGAACCTAAAGGGCGCCACAACCGTCGACGACACGACGTTCCCCCAAAATGAAAAGCCATTGGATATTGTCATCCTTTCCAACGCATTTTCATCATTTCCACCTACGCGGTGACGTCACACGTGGCAAGAATTAATCACAGAAGAACGCCGTTAAAGGAAGAAAAAAAACGAGAATATGACTCGTTTGAGCGTGAAAAATTTAACCAGAAGTAGCGAGCCACGAACGACGAGAGAAAGTAACCGAAGGTAGGAGGAGCCAAGAGCGATTAATTCAAATAATTTTCTCGAAGCAATCTCGCAGCGTGCTGCGAGAATATATTGCGTCAGACCGAGTCTGTGAATAATGGCAATAAATACATCATGTGCACCAACACGAGCACACGCTGTGTATTCATAACGGCCGGTACTAGCAAGCGTCATTAGCCACACGAGGGAGGAATGAGGAGGGATAAGGGGGAGGGGGGCGTAAAAAAATGTAAAACGTTCGAGGCGTGGTGTTCATTATGCGATAAGGATAAAAAAATTCGTTTAAAATGAAGCCTTGCCACAAGGTTAATACGTCGATGTGAGGGAAAAGAAAAAATATATTGCCCGCAGGTAATTCAATAAAAGCCGAGGTACGCATATTTTCAGATCGTTTGTATAAACGTGCCGATAATGCGTCAATTAGCAGACCGAGTGTACGAAGAATCCTCGATGAAATTGCAACTTTTTGTTTCTAATTTGGTATCAATTCGTAGTAAAATTATTCAAGAATTTGTCATAAATTATTTCAACGGAAATTGCTTGGGGCAAATTAGATTACAATTGAATACATTGCTCCTTGTTTCAATCTTCGACATTATAATTGATTATATAATCTATGTACTTGAGGAATTAATCAATAGAAAAATATTAAAATTTTTTAAAAATCATCACAAAAATAATTCGAAAAAGTTATATCACAATTGAATTCTTACATTTTTTCTTTAACATTTGAAAATATTGTCATTTTCGTTTTTCGAACAAATCGATTAATCAATGTTGCGCGAAATTGCGATTCTTTTCACAGAAAATGTATCAACTTTGTGGATAATTCATTGATAATTCACAGTTGCAATTGTAAAGACGATAAAAAAAACATCCAAATGCAATTACGCAAGTATGATTCCACGTTTTGTCTGCGATGAGATAAGCGGATGGGTTTCGAAGTCGAAGAACGATTTGAACATTTTATCGACGAGAGAATCAACGGTAACGAGTTATTCAACGAGACGTGAGCGAGCGAGTAAGTGAGTGAGCTAATAATCGTCGTTCGAGGACTAATGACAGTGTCGGACGAGTCCGAGACGCGAGCCCGTACTTCGGCGAAGCCGCTAATTACGCGTACACCTCATACTCGAATCGAGATTACAAATTCGTCGATCCACACTGCGAAATACGAGCCGATCGATACGAAACCGTTCGAAAACGCTGAACGACGTTGCTGTGTTTTCCCAAAGGATTTTTTACCAAATGTGAAAAGTACGTTGATCGTAAAAAGTTTTGAGCCTATCATTTGACCGGGGATAATCTTGTACACATTATTCGCTTCGAGACCACAAGCTGTGATACTCAGGCGGATTCTCGAATGGTCCTTCTGTACATGCATCCTTGCGGGAGTGCAACTAATTAATGTGACTAATTGAAACAAGAGAAATGAATAAATAAAACATTACCACGGCTTGATAAAAAATTCATTTCTAGACTCTTGATTGAAGCAATTCCAAGTGTCGAATCTTTTTACGATAAATTTTTATTTTTTTGTCATTGATTTTTTTTTCTTATTTTGTGATAATTGATTGAAATTGTGTGATTCAATAGTAGTAATGTTGGTTGGGAGGCAATAAAACTAAGTTTGATAATATTTGATTATCATTATTATTATTGCTTTTCAGTCAAATAAATTAAGATTTATTATTATTCATTCTCGATTCCCACACTTTAATCCTGTGAAACCGGAAGAGCCTTTTTTGCTCGATAAAACGCCGAATTCAACCCTACAATTAATTTCGCCATTCATAGAACACTCAAGCACCATTTTTTACAAACCTCCTAAGAACAAAAATAAATTTGAAAAAAATCGAAATATTCGTTGGTTTCGATTTTCTCACGGGAAGAATTCAAAGTGAAGAATGAAAGAAAAACTATACTCGTCATCCCCGGATCAGCGTGTAGATTCTAATTCGCGATAATTCACGACTCGTCTCAAGGACGAGGATCCTGAATCGTACCTATGCATGTATGTGTTCGTGCGTGTGTTGGCCGGTCGATTTCTCGAAGGCGAAACACGTGCGTCGAATGCGAACGTAACGATAACGACGACGTCGACGACTCGCGACGCGGTAAACTAACGACTGTGAAACGGGATTATCGTCGAAATTATTGCAAAATTCGAATAACGAAACACGCACAGGATTGGAAACGTGTAATTAATTCGTCGGATCGAGAAACCGTTGGAATACGAAATTAGGCCCTAATTCGACGAAGTCCCGAAGTCGAAAGATCCAACGAAATTTCGAAGCGGAAGGCATTTTCCAACGAGGCTGGCCGATACTACGTCGAGACAACGTAGGGAATGACAAACGTGAACGACTACGATGGCGCTGTAGGCGCCTCATGCTCGTAGACGTTTCTCAAGAAAGGGGGACGAGGGCGAAGACCAGAGAGAGGGACGAGAGGAGGGTCAGGAAGAAGAAAATCCGATTACAAAAATAAAATAGCGACGAGTGTCGCGTGCCAAAGACACTGGCACGACGTCTTGATTATATTAAACCCCGAAATTTTACGTATGTTGCAAGAGAAAACATCGTCGACCATCGGAAATACGATTTTTTTTAACCCAAATGTCATCTCATTATAAATCAAATTTGTACATTTTTTTCCATCGAATTTCTAATTTTTTGGAGCTGTTTCTTCAATTATTCTTCTCGCGCAATGTCAGCAATACTCAAATCGATATCCCAGGGGCACACTAATATTATTATTATTATTACTATTGAAATATAACAATTAATAATTATTAATCAACCTAGATATAATTAATAATTGATTGTTATCGATAATATTATTATTATACACATTTTTAAAAAATTGTGCCGGCAGGAAATAATAAATTAATCGAAGCGAACGGTAAATATAGCTCAAACTCGTGGTAACCGTATGTGCATTAACCCATTATACGAAGTTCCGTGACGTTTGCGATAAGCCAAGTCGTGGTATTGCAGACTCGTCGACGTGAGCGCGTAAAATTCGTCGCGTAGAGAGCGTTACACCGTCGTATGCACACCGACGAACCCGAGGAGCGTAAGAAAATTGGTTCGAAGAGGGTGTCTCGATTACACGTGGGCACGGTTATCTCGAGAGGGGCGAAGCGTGCAGGAGGACAAACACAATCGTCGAGTGTACAGGTGCCTCAGGGACGAGACTCGAAACTCATTTTCCGTACAGCGACCACGACGAACGTGTCATGCTCGCCAGTACCGACGATTGTTGTGGCAATAATTCCGTAGCGACTACGGAAATTTCGGTCCCTACCGTGGTGGAGTCGATAAATTTTAATAATAGTCGTTAAAAGGGCCAGGTGCAGTTACAGAAATACCGTACAACAGAAATGTATACATATTTTTTTTTAGTTATTTAATATTTATACGGAATATTTGGAATTAACGAAAAATTACTTCACAGGAAATTTTTGAACGCAACATTTAAAAATTTTTTTTTTTTTTCGAGAGCTTGCGATACGAATTCCCGATCATTTTTATTATTGCTTTTATTTATTAAATTTGATATGAATCATATTTATAATGATGATATTATTATTAATGATGGAATTTCAATATTGTTTATTTAAAAATTGAATGAATAATCTTCATATTTAATTGAATCATAAATTAATATCATTCATCATTTGAATTATTTCTATCAAAATTTATCTATTGAATTTTATCATTATATTTTTCTAGAATGTAGAATTATGATATCAATTTTCAAAAAATATATGGACATATAATTATAAATTAAATAAAATCAATAATATGGATAAATATATAAAATAATGATTCAAAATTCGGAAAAAAATAAAAATCACAGATTAACAATCGAAATCAACAATAACAATAATCAACAAACAATAGTTATACAACAAAAAATAGCACTAATAAAAACGATCAAAAACCGGTCCTACGAGCTCTCTCTCGAAAAAAAAACATTTCCAAATTTATTTATCTATTTATCGATTCCTCGGAAGGTTCTAGCAAGTGTACGAGAAACGTCAGTCACATCGTTAAGGCAACAATGCGTTTACCGTGGAATCGAGGCAAGGTGGGTTTGAATGGAGGGTTGTAAAATGGTCGGAACGAGGCCGAAGCGGGGCGAAGATTGGGTCGGGGGGTGAAGAAAAGGAGAGGGCGGCCGCAGGTAGATCGGTGTGGAGATGTAGAGTCCGCAGGTACAGGTAGTTTCGTAACGGTGTAACCCTTGGCCACCTCAGGGCCAAAGGACACTCCGATCACAAAACCGGAGAAAACGCCGTTCGACGTTCTCCGCTCGCTGCGGAATCACAAACAGCCGCAGCCGCAGCATCAACAACGGCAAAACCGACGGCGGCATTCGCCTGCCGCTGCTGTGCCGACGACTGGAATGACTCACGCGTCGCAAACGTTGCCTCCACGGCCCGGCAAACTGTCAAGTACGCCCCCGGGGTTCATCGAGTGTCGCCCCCAACCCCCAACCACCCCCCCCGCGCTCTCTACGATGCAATAACTTTTTTTATCAGCCGCGAATATCGCGATAATATTCGGCGTTGACGGGAATCATCCAAACCCGACAAACGTTGAACTCACCAATAGCGTTTCGTTCGTTCGTTTATCGAAATTCCAAATTAATTTCCGAATTATTCGTTCGTCATCGACATCGACGAATCATAAATTGTCGATTAATAAATTCTGTCACTGCATGATTCATTGAATAATTAGAAAAGAGAAGGAAAATTGTGTTTGTTTTCTTGCGGTTTAGAATGTTATCTACGTCGATGGGAAAATCACTGACACCCTCAGGCCCTTATGATGGCTGTTGTTCCGGCATGCGGGCGGAATCAAAAATCACAACGGCGTTCTCGATTTATCCCACGAACGGTTTCGGGTTATTTTTCTTTCCGTTCTGTCAATTAATTTTTCAAGGCAAATATCTCAATATCCCGTCTGTCGTAGTTTATATTCTGTCTCTATGTCCGTGCTGGCTCCGCGCACGCGAATTCCTTCGTACATTCGTCGTGCAAAGACACACGCGAATCCCCGAAGACTCGACACGCGTAGAATCTCCGTCTCGGAAGCCGATGGCGACCGCACAAACAAATACCACGAAACGATGGTCGAATTAAAACCTCAAAAAGTTTTTAAAAAAATGAAAAATAAAAATACCAAAAATGAATATATATCGTTCGGACAATTTTTTCACTGGCACGAACTATCGTCGCGAATTTTGAAAACTCAACACACCTTAGCTGTCCGTTCTAATTTATTTCGTTATTCATTTAATCGCTGGTTTGCATTTATCGATCGATTAATTCGTGTTTTTTTTTCTTTCGTTTTTAATGCGTGAGATTAAAATAGTTTATTCGTTGTTTGTCGAATAATAGTTAAATGCAAGACCGTTGGGGCAAGAAGAAACGCGCATGTGGCGAGGATAGGAACGCGCGCCGTGTCGCTCCGCCGTGTAGAGCACGTCGCCTCGCCGCAGACTGCGGCCGCCTGGACAACTGCCGCCCACCCAGCCGGCTTCGTTTCGCTCCTCCGACGAGAGAAGGCCTCGGGGATTCCGTGCACGAGCGCGACGACCGACGAGCCCGATCCGTCCACGTGGGGGAGAGACGGAGACGACGAGGTTGGGCGAAGTTATCTCGGACCCGTCTACCGAGGCCCCACCACGAACCCGACGATCGGCTCGTTTTCCTCGACGCCCCGGAATTCACAACGCCTTCTAGACATTGGTGCGCGAGGGGTTGCCAATCCTCAGGCGCTTTTGCTTTTCGTTTTTATTTTATTTTGTTTTAGTTAGTGTTGATTCATTGACGATACATTGAATAATTATTTTTATTTTTCGTTTACTTGTTCGGGTATGTGGTTTGAGAATTTTTGAATTATGGTTAAGGGACAGATTGCCAATGGGCCATCGACGTGAGGGCCCATTTAGTTTAATTTAGTTTAATTTAATTTAATTTAATCTAATTCAATTAAATTCAATTTTATTTCAACGGTAAACAATCATTCTCGTTTACGAGACGTATACAATTTTTGTTGTCGAATTTAGAAATTCTGAAAATTTGTTGATTTTGGGTTTGAGCGATTCTAGATTGTATAATTTTGATATTATGACGATTCTGGGGTGTGTAAATTAGGTTTGAGACACTTTTCATTGCAACAAGTGCAAATGCAGGAAATTTAAGATGAAATTACTGAAATGACGATTGTAGACAATTCTTATTTGATAGGTAAAATCCTTTGATCATCACTCGAAAGTAGAAATTATTTTTTAGATTATTTTCATCAAATGTCTCGGAATTCCCGCAATTTAGAATTTCCTAGAAATTATTATTTTCCAGTAATTTTTCGATTAAAAAATACTTCATTGTATCTAAATAACGTTTCAGAATTTTCTTCATCACACGAATTGTCAATTTTCAAAATCTTCAAAGTACAAAATCTTTCAATTTTTAAATTCTACGTCTAAAATTCTTATATACCTATATATCGATATATTTCCTTGAATTATTATTATTATCATTATTATTTCTCAGTCATCATCATGTTTATTATTAATATTGATTTTTAATTCATAATTCATTATTATTTTTATTATTATTCCACCCCCGAAATGAATATATACAAACACAAACACGCATGTATACATCTGTTTAAATTTTGAAAACCGATATCCACAATTGCCTACGAATCCGACGAGTACTAAAACCACCACGCTGATTGTCATGGTACCGCGGTCGGATTACGTAATGGCAGACGTACGGTGCGAGTTCTCCAGTCGTCGAATGAGTTTATCGTCGGAACCCGCACTACAAAGGAGATACGACTCGTACGAGTAGCAAGGTACACGCGAGGTAGGCACGGCGGTATACTCTGAGAAATTAGTTTATCAGCGAACTGCACCACACTTTAATGTCCCGCCGTGTTTTGTCTGCGAGGCGGAGTCGGGATACTTATTTCCTCGCTGTCGGTGTCGTCCACCCGCCACGGTCGGATATTAAATTCAACAAGTTAAACAAGTTTCGAATAACTGACGTTATTTCATACTGAAATCTTATGATCATTTTTAGTCTGAGACACTTAAAATTCGTTGTTCTTGTTGTTGGTGGTGTTTTTATTTGATTTTTTATGAATAAATATATTTTTTTTATTCTCAATCTATCGATGAGTGATTGTGTTTAAAAATTGTTAATTTTAAATGTTAATGTTGTGACATATTCAATATTAACAACGGATTGGACTGCATTAAGATTTTATTATTGCACAATATTTGTATAACGAAATGCGTGAAATGTGTAGATTCAATAAACGAGGAGAAAATTGTTTAGCAAAGAGTGTCGCAAAAATGTTCTGAAAAGTGCACTTATAAATATATATAATTATGAGTTGACCTTTTAAAGAAAAATAATGCGTCACTCTTTCACAATTTTTGCAACTTTAGTTTGTTCTACCCATACTTTTAAACGAAAATTATACAACAATGCCCCTTTAATTTAGTGACATCTCTCGTTAACGTTAAAACAGTAACATGTTTTGAATCCAATCATTCAACAATTAATTAGGAACAAATATACATTTTTTAATTTCTTGATTTTTTATTTTAAATGCGTCGGACGGAAATTATAATTAGGTTGCAGTAAGAACGAACGCAAAATATTCGAAACTTGTTTGAAGTGCGACTTTCGAAAGAATATTGTGACACTTCTTATTAAACCATTTATATATACGAGCACTGGCGGAATCGCCAAGCAGCGGCCACCATAAAAATCAAAGATCCAGAAAAAACGATTGACATAAAGATGAATTTTATTTTTCAATATCAAACAAGTAATTTACTTCGGAATGGGTGCGGGTGGGGGTTGGGGGGTCAAATGATTGAAATTGACGTCGGGCTCGGCCCAACCGCGCCCGGACGACTTTGGTAACGACGAAACGGGGCCTTTATAACCATGAAAGGATTCACTGTGTTGAATAGCTTCGGTAGCAAAGTTCATGTTTTCTTCATTAGGAGAATATCCGAGTTTTGAGAGACCTCGTCCAGATATTTGAGAGTTATTATCGTAACGCGGTATCTTAATGAACTTGCAATAATTAAATACCGGATAAATTACTCGAAATCCTTTTTTAATATTTTCTTTAATATCAGAGACAAAGAATTCTTTCTATTATTCAAACTACGTCGAACTGGAACTGATATAACGAAATCCATTGTTATTATTATTTTGTATGGTACTTATAAAAATGTAGATAATTAATGGACGACATAGTCTGGATAAGAAAATTAAAAAATATATTCATCGACAATTCCGTGCGGCGATTTCGATTTGTCCCAACTCTGGGGAGATTGTTGATTGTGCAACAAACCAATGAAGGAAAAAAAAGAAATCTGAATTTTAATCCCAGCGAAACGTCACCGCCGATATTCATTCGAAATTAATTCAAATCGGTGATAATAATACGAATTTATATTCCGACTGATTCCCATATTTATTAATTCCTAATCCATCTGTCAACGCTACTTGAAAATATCTATTTCAAGGAAAAATAAAAAAGAAACGTTTGTTGGCAAATGCGCTGATTAAGGGAAAGACTGCGTGGAAAAATTGTGGCTCTCCCTAAAACTCCGTAAAACATCCACACTAGAATTTCGGCATTCCGATCGTGATCTTTCGTTAATCTCGATCGTGGCACTGAGAAAATACATGCATACCCGGAGATGCGGTAATTGTCAGTTTAGTCACATCTCACATGTCGTTCGGCGCATAATACCAACAATTGTAACCGTTTTGCAGCAATGCAGTCAGATCTGGCCAGCGTCCAGAGCAGGACGAGCGTCGTGCAGCCTGCGAAATTGCGCCTGGGAATAACAGACTCCAGCTACTTAATGGGAAAGTGACGCAGTAAAAAAAAAAATGTATTTCATTCTAGTATTTTATTTTATCTTATTTTATTCTATTTTATTTTATCAAAATTTATTTTTTTATTCGCTCAAATCTCGACTCTCAAGCAAATAGATATGTAAACGATCAACGGTGACCGTAACGAATCTATTGAACCCCGAAATTATCAACGATATCGTCGATTAAAACCTGTTTTCGATGTCGAGAATGAGTCTTTGATCTTCGGAATTATACCGCGTGACTTTGGGGATCATAAGAATCTCGGAAAAGCTTCGAGCGAGCAATCACGTAAAACGAAGAAAAAAAATCAATCGTATTACCATGCGCCAGAATCTGAACGATTTCTTTAATCCAAAGGTTTCAATTTCGAAATTTGAATAATTAAAGAGGATTACAGTTGTGAATCAATTTTAGTCACGGCGTTGAGATTTTCTCTTACGGAAACTTTGATAGTATAATTTAAAGATTCTACGTGCTGAAAGTATTTTGTCATCGGATTTGGATAAATTTACGAAATTATGGTCATGGATCAATTTCTCATAATTCAATTATGAGAATTTCTGTTTTTTTCTCATCGAATCAGGTGACACAAATCCGTATCCGTAGGTTCAGTCGGTCAGCTCGCTAGATAAAAATTAAATTGGATTTTTCTGAAATTTTCATCGAGCTCACACGACTCACGTATAATTGGGAAATAAAATTGAAATGTTTCTTTTCTTACGCAACCTGCGACGATCGTCAAATGTCATCGCTCGTCGTCGAATGTGTATTCGAATTTCTGGAGAATTATTCGGTCGATGAATAATTATCATTAAATAATTAAGAAGATTAGTCAAAGTCGTGTCTTACCTCTGGTCCCGGCCGTTCGATGGTTTCTGGTGATCAATAATTATTTTTAGATTGTACAGGAAAGTAAATGTCACATTGGTCTGCCCTTTGCTCGACCAAAAAGTTATTAGTTACTTCGTTTTTCTTCTTTTTTGATAAATTAATGGTGGAATCGACAGAGAACCGAATAAATGTCAAGAATAAACGAAAATTTATCGTTGCTTCAACCATGAAGAGATCGTAAAAAATTATTTCACAACCGATACATCTCATGCTAAAATTTTTTCGGATGTTCGGCTATCGACTAAACGCATCCAGCGATTATCTTTAATTACGAAAAAATTGATAAATGTTTTTTTTCAGATATCACTGAGATTGTAATCCATATTTTAAAAACATACCGACAAAGGTCGTTACAATAAATACCGCTTTAAAAAAAAAAAAAATCCGCAGATTTCTTTCAAAAAAAATTTTAAACGCCCGCAAAAATTGTTGAAACGGTTGATCTCCCTAGAATTCCCCCAAAGGTAGTCTCTCAACAAGTTTCAAAATAGATAAATAACATATAAACAGAAATAATTAATCAAAAAATCAAATCAAATAAAATTAATTTCATAATTCAATGAAATAATAAAAATTGGGTTAATTTATCGATTGCAATAATAAATTGTGATACAATTCTCTTTCAATCGAATACCAAAAACGTTCGATGGTGTCTTGAGATTGGAGCGATCTCAGGATGTACCAATTCGAACGATTCGAAAGCTCTCTCGCCGGTTCGCCATAATTAAATCACGCAAGTTGAACGACCAGCCCATTTTTGCTTATCATCGTCGTCGAAACGAACGCTTAATTAGCAACGAGCAATTCCCCTTCGTCCAACGTCACTCATCTTCGTTCCTCGAAGTCACGTGACCATCCAGTGCACTCGTCGTGACCGTTTCGAAGACTGCATCGAGCGCAGCGTGCGTGGAGGACGAAATATATATATTTTTCGGAAGATTAAAGATTAATCGTCGAAATCCGAGTGGTGGACGACCGGAGCGCGTCTCAATGACCGCCGAGGGGTCCACATTTTTTCAACCACCGTCGGAAAGTAAATTATATGGAGCACGCGGGATATGCGAAATACCGTTGGCGGCACACGATACGAGAAAAATACGTCTTAAGGCGATTCACACGCAATAAATCGCCCTGATAATCACAAAAAAATAAAAATGAAACGATTGATGGTACTCCCAAACTTTTCAATTCAATATCAATTTACAAATCTCCAAAACATTAATTTAATGACGGACAATTTATAAGTCTACAATTTGCCGCTAATAAAAAATTCCAGGGATCAATTGATTTACTCTACATATGAAAGACATGCGAACGTATTTTTTGAAGAATCAAATTTGTTATTTCGTTATTAAATAATAACTTCTTCGAGTATTCTTAATTCCTAAGCTTAGTGTTCTGCCATATGATGAAGTGTGTAAGAACTTGTTTTTTTTTCCAAATCCTGAACTAATAAAGTGACAGACAGATACATCAGAAACCGGACACTTTATTACGGTTGCCTGGTTTTCTCACTTATGTCAGACTTGACACGTTGACCCTACGCTGAGAAAACGTCGTCGTGATGAATAAGAGTAATCGTTCTTGTGCTGCACATGCAGATGCATAATTACCGCAAGGCTCAACCCTTCCTGATGCATACCGAGAACACTCATGTAGTATATCAGAGTGGTCCTTATAAAGGTCATCTTCGAATTTCATGTGCACAACCGTCAAATGAATTCCAAATAATTTTTACAAAATATTTGCGAGCCCCCCCCCCCCCCCCCCCCCTATCTCAATATTAAGACGTGTCGTTGGAATTTTAATGTCTTACATTTTAATCACATAAAATGTTTATCGAAAATCAGAATATTGATTATAGTTAGAATAAATTAGCTAGAGAAAATTTGCTTAATTTGGGTTTTTCGTCAGAAAGATGCGTTTTTTTTCGTAATAATAAATAATAAATAATAAATAATAAATTTCTGCCGGACCCCGATGATACTTTGATTGCCGAAAGGCCGTCAATAATCAAGTTCCAAGAATCGAGATCAATGCTCTGCAACTCCCACACGACGACTCGTAAATTCGTTAAACTCGTTGCAAGGATGACATAAACGTAACGGCGAAATACACGGTAGCAAACTGCACACGAAAATTCGAAGTCAGTGTCCGTCGTGCATCCTTCAAGAGGATTTACCAGCCGGAATGCAAATCGCGAGGCAATATAACCCACGTGCTTGAACAACCGAATCCACGACACTTCGATAAATCCCCGAAAAAGCTTTTCTCACAGTGGCAGGAATAAAAATCGCTGTTGAGAATCGTGCATTCGTGAATTGTCATTCTGCAACCACTTAGCTCCGTGAAAAAAAAACAAGCGCGTAGTGCATCAGCCTCAATTGCTCCTCGGAATAATAATAATAAAAGAAAAAAATACCTACTGCAATTTTATATGGGCGAGCTCGACTCAGAAGAAAAATAAAGTTTCTGTTTTTTTTTTAGTTTGTGTGAGGATGACTCGGTGGAAATGAGATTCATTGGAGAACACAGTATTTGGTTTTGGGATCGAGAAAAAGGAGAAACAGGCGGAGGCGGAGGAGCTGAAGGAGCGGAGCTCAACTGCACGTGCGGAATAAAAAATCGATGCACATTCGGTGCATCAGCGGGTCGTCAGCTGTCCTGCGGGTCAGTGAACCTATGGGTCAACGGCACTTTAATCGCGTTTTTTTTTCACCCTACGTTTCGTTTCTTTTTTTGTTGATTTATTTAATTTTCTTCTCTGTTTTTTTTCGCCGTTGACGGTTGTCGGCATTGACTAAGCACACACCCACACACGCAGGGACCGAAACAAAGTGCGACTATCGTCGTACCACCGACATTGGGTTCCCCGTGGCTCGATCGACCGGGGTGTGCCCGCGGATATCTCTTGTGTCACTGCGGAAATAACGCAAGTACACCAACGAATCGACAATTTGATCCCACCGAACTGTTCCAATATCGCTGCAAAATCTATCAGACTGTTTTCCCATCCGTTCAGATACATTTTGTAGGTAGATTTTGTTTCGTAGCTTTTTTTTACAGAAAAATTAATCCGCGTAGCCCGAAGCTCGTTAACTTTTGATTTGGTAAAATAGTTTCTCAGTCATTTGTGGTAAGTATGAATGCAGTTTTGTATACTGATTTTCCGCTGACGCTCTTAACGGGAAATATTCTTCGGAGTCCATTACTCCCAGGTATCGGGCGAATAATGTGGGAACGTGGATGGCGCAGTTGAATTAGTTCCAAGTGGAGAAGGTGAGGTGCGTTAACGTGCGTAAAGCGAGATACGCCGGGAGATTCGAAGCGCGTAACGCTCGATGCGCGTGATGCATATAATAATGAGAGCGGCCGAAACTGTGCACATAGCCGACGTCGACGACGGCGACAACGGCGACTACGAGGAAGAAGCGGATAGAGACCAACCTCTGTCACCAGACGGCCATTATTAACACCATTAAATCCGTCTCAACGCGCTTATTAATAGCTACGACTACTTCTTATATCTATATTTCACCATGGCAATGACTCTCATGGAAACTAACCTAAGCATAATTTATTTCGCATAATTTGTGATTCCTTGTCACATGGTAGAATAATAATACAATATTATAGTTAATATTATAATATTATTATTATTGATCTAAGGATAAATATATATAATAATTAATAATTCGTAATATATTTTCTTTTTATGTACTCGTAGATGAAAATTGCAAAATTGCAAAAATAATTCTGCAGTTTTTTTTTGTTAGAATTATTATTATTATTATAATAAGCCATAATTCGTATCAATATTGTAGATGATAATAATACTGATAATTATTATTGCGACAAAAAAAATATATAACATAGATAATGTCTATTGTATCGTATGAATAAAACTGTATAATTACTAATAAAAAATGATATATTTTCGCCTCGTGTACTTCCAGACATGACTGCAATAAAAAAAGTTGCAATTTTTTCGTGCTATGATAATAAAGATTATGAATATTAGATATACATATATGTGGGCGTATAAACAAGCCGTCGAGGATTTGACCTGATCGATGTGAAATCCTGCGATCGGAATTGCCGGTTGTCCGGCGTGTACTGACTGTCGATTGATCCCACTCGACGATACGTAACTGTACATAGATCGCACTTTGCAAGATCGGTGGTCGAAATATATTGGGGTTGTATTCTTTCGTCAAGTTCAGTCCTCGTTCGTAGCTTTACCGGGTAGTGCATTCGACAATGACCACAAGATTAAAAAATAAGAATTAAGAAAAAGAAAACTTTTACAATTTTGCAATAGTTCACGATTAATTCTTGAAAAATTGTCGAATCATGTCACTGACATCAGGGTAAAATTATTGTGATTAGCTTAAATCTTTCACATTTCAAAGTGTTTCATGAGATATGTATCAAGATGTGATGGAGGGAAACAAGATCTAAATTATTTCTAATCAAACAGGACGAGCGAGTCGTGCTTCAGGATGCCAGCGACGAATTACACTCTGCAAGGACCTGTGGTTACAGCAGGTAAGACTCGATGCGAGTGGTACGATAGTGTCAAACTTTCAATGCGATGTGATAAAAAAAATTGTCTATCAATATAATTTTATATTATTTTATTTTATTTTTTTAACACCATTTTTTTCGCGTGTATGACGAATTATATGTATAATATAGCTGTGCGATTAATTGAAAGTGGTTTATAGTAGAATTTACGTCTATCAGTAGTTCTAAACTCGTCGGAATTGATCGATCTCGTATCAAACAGCTACCACAATCGATCACTCGACTCGAAGATAGCTAACGACGCTCTGAATTACGAATAAAAGTGTCTCGGCTTACTTCGAATCATAACGAGACACGCTTATGTCTGAATCTGTACTGCTCGAGGCTGACTGAATGAAAGATTGACACGTAGTACGTTCAATGCACACTGACTTATCGTGACGTGAATGAAAAATCCGTTCATTCTGTGTCGTTCGATCGAGTCACTAAGCCTCGAGGCTTTCCAATACCGAATACTATATCAATCGACGATTTTCAATCGCCCACAGCATCAACGAGCAAACGTTCAATTCAACGACACGTCAAATTAATCGTGAATTTATAGAAGAAATTTTCATTTTTTTTAAATTCAACAGGATTTTAATTCATTGAGTTGAAGTAAAATTCAAGTTTTTAATATCTAAGAGAATATTAAATTGTGCAATTTAATTTAGCAAGGAAGCAAGAATTTCAGAAAATCGGAAAAATAATGTATATCTTTATTGAACGACTGGAGGAAATAATTCTAGATTCCTTTTATTACTAATTAGAAGGCGAGATTGATCCGTCAATGAGTTATTTTTAGACAGGTACAAAAATGAATTATTACATTATTTAAATAAGTGAATCGATTTTGTTGAAATTGTTGGAATAATTTGATAAAATCGATTTCCCGCCGTTACCGAGCGGTTCTCCAAGTCAATCGCGGCGCTATCGAGCGATCAGTGCCGCCATCTGGTTACAGACGAGCCAAGACAAGTGGGGCCAGAAATGCAATGTCGACAGCGAAAAGTCGAGTCAGCGCTGTCGGTACTGTAGATTTCGGGGTTGCCAGCCGCAAGCCCGTTTCACACAGGGAAAATGATAAAATTTATGGTTATTTAGTCGATAATCACGTATAAGAATCATATAAAACGTAGAAACTTACCGTCTCCATCCGGTCGATGGAATTGCTGACATTTGACTCGTTAAGTTTGCAACAATATTCAATATACAAGATAAAATAACTTCCAACCCCTAAAAAAAAAATATCCTACATGTCTGCTCATTCTAATGAAAATTAATTTTGAATAAGTATATATTTATCACTAAAAAATAAATGATATTGTTATTGAATTTAACCACGATCGTATAAGCTGTGTCCAGTAAATATAAAACAACGAAATTTCCGTCTCACGCAGGCTCAAACGACATAAAAAAATGTTCTGAAATAATCAAAAAACGTCAAAAAAAATTTAATAAAAATTCTTTCAGATAACCAAATACCACCTACAAGCCCGAAAAGATTGCAAATCCCTAATATAAAATCCATAATATTCGTAAATCTCGATCAAATCCGCTATAACCGATCAACGATCAATTTTTAAGGCTAACAGAAGATTCTTGCGAATATTTTTTGGTTTACGAAGCGTTTTCCACGATCGATAGTCTCGTAGAACACTCTTCGTAAGCAGTGCCAGTAACGTCTACCCTATTTTTCTTGCCCTCGCCCCGCCAGCACACGGCGAGGGCGGTCACCCCTCGCTGCAACAGCGACTCTCTCCGGTAGTTTTCCATCCGATGCTCTCAACCCAATTGCTTCTGGCGACAATCCGCGATGGTTTCAAATTTACAATAAAAGTTTGCGACAATTTACGATAAATCGCTTAAATGACACAATCGACGATATATTATGCTTCGTCGAATGTTGATTCGACGTTTGTAAGCTATATTGATTCATGTGTTCGACAACCAAGAAGGGAGCTGAAAGAGAGGGAAGGGAAGGGCAGGGGAACGATCGTTAAATGCCTTTCCACCCTTGTGAGCCCCAACAGCTGTTCGCCACGCTGCAAAAACCTTTGAAAACTATTTTTATGGTCTAGAAGTCCATCGTTATGAGTAAAGTGTGTAGGAGAAAAAGAGAGAGAGAAGTAACTGCAGTTAGCATAATTGGAAAACGGCAGCATAATTACCGTAATAAAACTCCGCGTGAAAAAATTAATTACTTAATTTAGATTAATTGAATTAATATTTAAAAAAAAATAAACCACATTTACCGATTTAATTCGTATCATTACATTTTTATTCAAATTATTTATAATAATAATCATCATCATAATTATAATTACACGGAATTTTTATTCCAATCGTTGTAATATTTTTGAATTTGAATGTTTCATTTATTGTATTTAAAATTTCCCTTATCTTAATTCAATAATAAAATCGGTGGTTTGATCGTATGTCCAATAAAAAGATAACCATTATTCGCATTCGATTGACATAAATGTCTGAAATAAAAATGCAATTTTTCAACAAAACTTCCGAAGCCACTAAAAAATAAAATGCGTCAGATGTCATAGCAAAATGTTTATAAGAAACGCAGCTAGTGCTCCGAGAGAGAGAGATAGAGATGGTATAGCCGGCGCCCGGGCATCGAACTGTGACCCGCGAGAGCACCTGTTGCCGCCTCCACGGGGCTTAGCTCTTTCAATGCGAAAGAGTCAGAGCTGAGAGCCGGAGAGTCAACCGGCATGCCCAGCCTGTCTCCGACGCGCACACAGCGCACAAGAGAGACGGAGCAGGAGATACCAATAAAGAAAGATATAATATATATCTATACAGAGAAAGAGAGAGAGAGAGCGATAGAGGAAAGACTAACCATAAACCCGACCTGCTCGGGCGACGCTCCGAAGCGTGGCCAGATCGAGAAGACGAGGAAGACGAGCGCACAGGACGAACAAGAAGAAGAAACACAACTCGCTATGCGATGAAGAGATCCATCGCCTTAGAGGCCCGTCTCGGGCTTCGCTTTGGCCTTGTGGAATATCAATCCAAGCTCCGCAGACTCATTAATGAAAGTGGCACCAATCCACTTCTCTCTATGTCTTTTCATCATCTTCGCCACTTTGTGCTTGATTAATTCGCGAAATATCATCGCACCGTTTATTTCTGTCAATAACAAGCTACGACGAAATCTCAACGGCTTGTATCAGTTGATGATATATTGAATTTCGACTTTACGGGGATTAAATTACCAAAAAATCGAAGAATCCCAATCAACAATTATTCAAAGAGTTTTAGACCTCGGAAAAGAATACATTTGTAAACGAAGACTATTTCAATGGCGATAAAGTTAGTAAAAAATCAGCTTATCAACTTATTACTAATGATATTATATTATATTAATTAACGAATTGTGTATTTATTATTGATTTAATACGTGCAAAAATGATCGAATAATCACTGATTCTCGATCGACCGGGAACAATTTTTGATAAAAGTTCAAAAGCAATAACTCATGAAAGTTAGGAATAAATCGATTCTTCGACGTCCACCGCTGCTGATTTCCTTTCTAATTTTTGTCCTCTCACTCACGGTCAGTCCGTGCTCTGTGCAAAACGAATTTGAACAACCAATGAAACTGAACTGTATTGTAACGGTGAAATGATGACGTTCGCGCCACGGTTAACGGGTCCCCGCCTAACTACCTGTCGGTGATCTAATTGAACCGATTAATAAACACAAGGTGTACATAATTCTGCATTTTACGGCTGTTACATAGACGCCGAAGAAATGAGGCATCGGTTTTAATTAATCGAGCCAGGTTTCGCGAGTGATATAACGACGCTGAGCAATCCTGCACGGACCTATGAGGTCATTTCGAAATATTATTTATATCACGAGCCGCAATGTTTTAAAGTACTACGGGGAAAAAAAAGTAATTAAACCGGCATATTTTCTAACCAGGAACTCATTTTATTACCATAAACCGTGACGTGACCTTCTTAATTAAAAAGTGCAATAATTTACGAAATAAATCGAAATAAATATTCATTTCAATCACTTTTTTCCCATTGAGGCTCCCATTAAGTATTTTCTAAAAACAAAAAAATAGGTATAGTTTCCACCTCAAGTTTCGTCTGACATTTATCCTTTGATATCAAAATAAATGAGCTGCGTATTTTCCAGATATAATTTCATGAAGTTCGAAATTGATTTTTGATTAACTTTTGTGGTACTGCCGGAGGATCGGTTAGGAATTTTCATTCGAAACTCACAAACGCAAGGGACTCGTTCAGGCTAGTCTATCAGTTTGCGCAGCCGACGACGTTCCGAACAGTCGCGTGTCACCGTCGCCACATTTAAATAACGACCTCATCGCGCGTCGTGTATTTCAAGTATGGAAGGGCACATGTGTCAGCAAGCGTTGTTATACACCTGAAAGCGTACATTCTTTTTCGCCCAGTTAATCAGCCGATTCTGGTCCGGTATGGAAAATATTAGAGCAGCTGCGATAAATAATGAACACGAAGCAAGTGCCGCATTCGAGGTCAGCCACGTGTGACATCACGGCTAAGCGCGAGGTCTCATTACGAAAATAGAAAAATATCTAGAATGAAAAATCGTTGTTACGGCGTTTCTAGCTGAAGCCGGGGCATTGAGGTGGCTGGCAATAAAAGCCGGACGGTTCTGCTTGGCTTGAGAGCGATGCGATGATGAGGCCCGCTATGTGCTTGGAAAGCGTAATACGACGCAACACTAGCTCGCAATCAAACAGCGACAGCGTCGTGACAGAGAGAAATAACTAAAAAACAATTGTCGGAGCGTGGGAATTCGTATTCGTAACGGATTTTGATGTCATCTTCGTCTTTCGGTTTCGGGAGATGCCTTAGAAACGTCGCAAACACGTATCGCACAGAGTGTACGTGCATATGGAGCATTCCGTGTCAAAGAAACTTTTTTCTTCCATTCGATTTGGTTATTTTTCTAACGATATTTTCCGCTCACAGGAATATCCACCATCAATTTAAAACTTTTATCTCAATTCGTTCTCGACTTATAATTTTTCGAAAAATCAGCGCCTAATTTGACATTTTCAAATTACGATGACGTATTTTCAGAAGCAAACTTGACCCGTTTTTGGATTAGGAATGCTCGGTATATGTTATATCACTCATGAATATGCAAAGAGCGTTGGTTATGATGCGATAGCCGAGGGTGATCACGAGTTTTCAGGTCGTGCGACGCGAATAACCGAATCAGGTCACGCGCTGACAATCGGAACGTCTGTCGCGCTGTTCTGCGCTATGAACCGCCGTCGTGCGACTTTCAGTGAGCAATACGGGCAACAGAGCTGCGATTCGTACTATATATCGTGCAGGACGCATAGGAGACGCCGATCGCTGTTTGCTCCATCGTCTCGGAGGATTATCGTCTCCTGACGAGGAGCCATGTAGTCTACGCGTTATTGATCTTTTCTCCGCGTCTTCTCCTGGCCGCTATGCTCTTTCTCGAAGATTCTGCAAAAATGCGCAGGTCAGGTCTCGACTCGATTGCGGATATTCGAAGGCTTGGAAGGGGGGGGGGGGGAGCTTGGCAAGAATCCACAACGAATTGTTTCCTCGCGGAAGCGCCGCGATAAAAACGACCGTAAGCGAGGTTTCCGACAATCCAGATTTATCGTCTGGGGTTTTTTTTTCGGGCACAAGTTGCGAAGTGGAGCGAAACTTTTACGGAGGCAGATAATTCTGAGGAGAAGAACTCGACTGTTATAGTTCCGTGCTTAACAAAACACATCGTTAGCTGAGACTCAAAAGGGCGTAACAGTCTTGTAAACCTGTATAAGTTAGGCCCTTATAATTCTCAGCCAACCGTAGGCGTAGTGGCGTATATATTCATCTATAAATATATACGTAAAAGCAATTACCGAGATACCGAGTTACATCTCAATGTTTACTAAATTACACGGTATCAAAGACGCCTCGGATAATTGACCATCGAGTCTCGTGTTGTAAATAATTTTTCGCTGAATACCCGTCGAGCGGATCGGACAGCGTAATACGTCTCGGGTGTGTGCTCACGCTCGAAAAAAATTACAGGTTTTATTGCTCAATACGAGTAGTCGCTTTCAGTAGCATCTATCGTTTTAACCATCATCACTGCTGAGCTGAGATATTCTTTGTCCATCAAATATCAATTCCTATAAAATATGCATATTCATCTATGGGGAGGAACGTCTAAATTGGAGAACACCGGATTGGAATCCTTTTCCCCGACGACGTAGTCAATTATTTTTTTCAATATCCTTTGGATCCTAGGACCTAATTTTTTTGAGATTTTTTTGACCCTCGTTTCTCTTCCCCCACCCTAACCTTTTCTAATCAAGGGGTAGGGACTATTTCATCCATTGTAAATTTGATGATATTTTTTCTCAGATACTTTATCGAGATCGAGAAACTTTTTTCATAAAATTGGCGTGGGCGTGTTCGTGATTTTTATTTTAAATTAACGAAGATTTCAAAGTTGTTTCCATTAGACTCAAATTAATTGTCTCGACAAAATTCAAAATATGAAAGATATATACGAAAATAAATGTCTTAAATAAATTTCTCTGTCTTTCGGTGTAAATAATATGAAAAATGTGACAACATTTACTTGAATAAAAACCAGGTCCGATCTGCAGCATGCGTGTTGTGCGGAGCTGTTTGCGACGTTCGTCCGGAAGAGGATAAAGCCTCGGGGTGACTCCGAGGCTCAAGGATATTCTTGTGAGGATTATAATAACCGCGGGAGCAACAGCGAGGGACTCGAGCAAACGTCACGAAGACGAGTGGGTAGAATGGGTAGACGAATCGTGCACCTCAAAAGGACGTTAAAACCGAATAGGGCATGGTCGAGTGATTTATCGACGAGATCCTCGCGGGGTTAATGGTTAACACACGGTAGCATCGCAGCTCGCCGTAATTGCAAACAATTATCCGTGAACTTCGCGATGCCTAGCGAAGCTTCGATCCCCGTCCGGAGCTTCCGTGAAAGCTCCTCGAGCGTACACAGACGTTTTACGCGATACGCGAGAGATGCTTCGAACTCACGCAATCCAATCAGGCCAGGTGCGTCATTACCATCGCCGCAAACTCCGGATGAACGACTGCCCCGAGTGGGGTTGCGCTGCCTAACAGCCTTTGACATTTACTTTGATAGCACGATTATTCGTATTTATTCGATTGATGCTTCGTTGCTCTTTGCATCGCAATAACATTGAAATGAGAGGAAAGTTTATGGAAATTCGATTTTCCGAAATTCAACACCATTTCTATTATGATTTTTGTTTTACTTGTTTAATTGTTTCATAGAAAGATTAGAATGAGAATGGAAACAGATTGGTGAAAATTGATATTTTATTGCAACAACGGTCAGACTGAGAAAAATTGTACAAATTTGATTTTCGGAAATTCGACACCTTTTCGCCAATTTTTTTTCTTCAATTAACTCAGTTATTTCATGGAAAGATCATGAAGCGATTAGAAAAAAAAACTATGAAAAAATCAGATAAAAATAGTAACGAACAGATAAAAAATTTCAAATTCGATACGAGTACACGTTTGACTCGAAAAAATTCGTACAACAAACATCGCAGCCGCTCGTAAATACTTCGTTATACTGCACAGGCGATTAAAAAAAAACGTTTCTCCACGGGAATTGCATGGCTACGTTATATTTTGCGGTGTGCCGGGCGGCTCGAAGCACCGTTTATCGCGCCCCGACGTTCCACGACGATAACGCAACGGCGATCTTAACATTGCACGAGTTAAAAACGTTATATAGCCGGAGCGTAGTCGTCGTCGGAGCGGGCCACCTACACGCCTACTTCTCCTCGCGGTCTGTGCCCCGGCGTTAGAGGCCCCATTGCAATTATGTATTACACCGAACGTCGAGTAAAAACGTCTCGAGGCCGGCAAGAAAGCGAGACGACAGGCGTGGGCGCGACGCGGCACGGAAAAAGAAAATAGATAAAGCGAACAAAAAATTTCAAAAAAAAAACGAGTGAAAGAGAATTCAAGAGAGGAGGCCTCCCTCTGAGCCCTCGAAGACGAAGCACATACATTATACATCTACGTGTACATTGTATCGTACTGACACTCCCGTACGAATCCGCGCTGCATCATGCACTTTATTCAACTCGGTTTAATTAAAACGAGATCGGGAATGGACGATTAAACCGTGATAAATCGTTGATTAATTTAATGGAAGAAAAAAAAATTCTCACAACTGTCGAGATTTGAATTTTTATTGAATTAATGGTGTCTAAGTTCAAAATTTCCAATTTTAATAGTTTCAAATTATTATTATTATTACAAACTTGTAGCTAATTTAAGTACAATAATTATAATAATTAAAATAAAAAATTATATTATTATTATTATCATTATTTTTATTGTACTTAAATTAGCTACAAATTTGTAAACCGTATAGAGATACCAACGTGAAAGAACTCAGAGCTCGACCTTTTGCCCGAAACTTCGCAAACTTCCGTCCTTCAAATTGAAGATGATAAAAAAAAAAAATAACAATTGATATTTCAAAGACCCATCGCAGCACCCGTAATTATTTCAGTAAGCCAAAGTTCATCCGTTTCGCACGGTCGTTAATAAAATTCACCAGCGGTACATGATAAACTCCGTCTATCTCAAACTCGTTAGGCTCGTTTGCAAACCCGGTCGAAATAAAACTTTCGTCCGTTTGCTCGAAATAACTCGCAAAATATATATACGTAATATCCGGCCGGTTTGAGGGATATTAGCGCGTCGTATCGTTCCGAAGTATCGTTCTGAGGGGCGAAAACGGGTGCATCAGCGATTCGGCCTCGTCCGAACCAGTTCGCAGTGGTCCCGGTGGCGATTAACGCCCCGGAAACGGCAATCCAGCCGACGTAAACAGGTGTCTGAGGATTCAGCTGCGCGTGTTCGACCATTCGGGGCCGAAATAAATGAGGGAACAAAAATGTAGTTAAACAAAATAATGGAGCGGTTGGGAAGGAAGGGAGGGGGGTTGGAAGGTCGGGGATGGAAAATGGAAGGCACGAGGGTTGCGGTGCCCAAAAATGTTCGGGATTCTCGAAGGTCGGTACAACGCAGTTGAGAATGACGAAACTTTTCGTACATGCAACGGAAGCGAGTCTAAAGCGGAAAGGCCTCGACCTGTGTGCCCAATTTGCCTTGGCGCGAAATAACATATCCTCGAAACGGTCGCTTCCTCACGCAACCTCGGCAACGCCGTGGTTGAGATACAGGCGACAAGTTGATGAACGCAGTGGAGAATCCGTGGAAAAATATGCAGCTAATGAATGTACTCATTTGAAACGAAGAATTATGAGAATGGCTTCTG